>CM050650.1:81942174-82271937 GCA_027574665.1 Rhynochetos jubatus | reverse complement strand
CTGAATCAAGCTGGAACTTCATATTGGCACTGCTACAGCTACCCCAGCCTTTCATACAGAGCTAGCTCAGGTACTCTGCGCGACTCTGAAGCCTGCTTAGTCCTAACTGCATAAAAGATGGAGAAGGTCTGCTTTAGCAAATAAAAATGTCACATTAGAAACAGATCAAAAAGGGAAACATAAAAAGGGAGCCTGGAGATGAGAAAGGAAACAGCTATACTTGACATACTCCTACAGAGGTATGCATTTATGTATGTACACACACAAGTACATACCCCCCACGCACAGCAAACTTGCTGTATATACTTTCAATCCAGCAAACACATTTAACAAGGGCCTACAGTGACAGGACAAGGGGTAACGGGTTTAAATTGAAAGCAGGGAGATTTAGATTGGGTGTAAAGAACAAATTCTTCCCAGATAGGGTGGTGAGGGACTGGCACAGGTTGCTCAGAGAAGCTGTGGGTGCCCCATCCCTGGAAGCGTCCAAGGCCAGGCTGGATGAGGCTTTGAGCAACCTGGTCTGGTGGAGGATGTCCCTGCCCATGGCAGGGGGCGTTGGAACTTGATGGTCTGTAAGGTCTAACCCAAACCATTCTGTGATTCTGTAACTCGCTATTGTTCTACCAGCCAGGTGTCAGGCCAGAGTCCATGACATCATCAACATTCAGCACACAATCCCTCTGCTCTACCATTCAGTACTGCCAAAGTTTTACCTGCCCTACCACTGTGAGTAGCTGCTGTGGTCACTTCCTCCCAAGCACATCAGCCCTGCATCATTATTTCTGCAGAAACTCCTTGCTAAGGGACAGCAGGTCTGTTCTGCACCCGGTTTGCAATTCCTATCAGATGAGTTCTGTGTGTGCTTCAGGTCAGTGAAATTTCTCGAAAATACTTACACCTTTTTATTTGAGTGATTTCCTCCTCCCTGGTCAATCCTAGGTGCTTCGACTAATGAAAAATGCTTGTACTCTTTTCTTGATATATGTACATATAAATCTACTTATTTGCTACAGAATTTTTACTCATCCTTCCAACAGAAAGTCTACACAGGCCCAGATGGAAACCAAACTGGATTCTGTTTCTCACTAAACCACATTAATAAAGGGTTTTTTTTCTGTTTCATTTAGTTAAAACTAATGACAACTGTATATTTGTCTGAACATCCCTGCTGAAATACTGTGGACAAAATAAATAAGGAGACCCAATGCAAGCACATAAGATATAAAAAAATGAAAATCAAATTCTAGTATCAAAAGAGAAAAAACACAGGATGCCTATAGATTTAATGCTCTTTGCAGTAATGTATAAACAACAACAAAATTCCAGCCTTATGCAATCCTGACGCACAGAGTTAGTCTACTTGTCCCCAGAGGCTCACAAACCCACTTTCTGCTGTAGCCTCACTCTCGTTCCTGTTGCTTGCCGATACATAGGCCACTTCAGCATCTTCCTAAAATTAAATTCCTAAATATGCTCCTACTCCTTAAGAAAGGAAAGAACAATACTTACCTGCTAGAAGCATTGCAAGTGCTCCTTTTAAATCAGTGAACTTCTATACATGCTCGAAGTTAGTTTAAGCAGGTTATAATACTATCACACACACTATACAACCTGGATCTTGAGAGGAACTTTTAAGCACTACTGCAAAAGAAATGCCAAAGCTAGTGCACATGTTCCCAAGGACACAGCTTGTCCATCAGAACATTTATTATCAACACTGGAATAGCTGATATGCAGAGCAAGTTTCAGTTTTAAAGAGACCAGGCAAAGATTGCAGAGTATATAACAGCATCAGCAACAAAATAATCCTTCTACTTTTTAAGTGAGAATGTTTGATGTGAAAATTATCAGTGAGCAGTAACCATAAAGTCTTAAGATCCCAGCACGTAGGTAGTTTGATAACTTCTGCTCTACAACTACCTAAGGTAAATAAGCACATCAATCATGTTACAAAAAACTGCCATCTTATTAGCCTATAATAAAATGACAATGTTTAGAGTACGATACCTCCATATAATTCTACCAAAAAAAGTATTATCATCTTAGTTGCTCACTGTCCTTCCATACGAAAATCTTCTAATTTCAGATTTTCAGTTTTTACCTTGATGGGCCTTGAAGCAACTGACGGAAACAGACAGTTCTCCTTGAGGGTTGGCATTCACAACCCTAACAGCTTAGGGACTAAAACATTTTTTTCCATCAAGAGATAAACACCCATCATCACTCAACTATGGAGTCATGCTTTTTCCTGCTAGTTCTCTCAATATGGATCAATGAACCTTACATTTTCAGTTAGTCTATGGCACAACCTGCAGGAGCAGGACAAGGTCCTCTTCCTTCCTTTCTAAGGCTGTATTTGGAAATGATGGTTTCAATTCCCTCAGAGTGCAAGACCCACCTAACTTGGGTTTTCCAAATTTTTGTAAAGTGCTCTAACCTCTCAACTAACGTACAGCAGGTAACTGTCATCAGTGCCGACCGTATTTTTATATGAAATTATGGCAGCAAGGCTCTATGGACAACTCCATTCTAGCCATGTGTGCACTCTCTGCACTTGGTAATGCAATCCTGTTCCCAAACAATTAGGAGCGGGAATCCTTCAGCTGTGGTTACAGAAACAGTCAATGTCCCCTCAGCCAGCACAGCAATGTAGCTGTGGATACATATATAACAGTATGTCACACGCTTAATGAACATTGCTAACGAATACTTAAGTCACCGTTTTCAATCACCTAAGTGTTTACCGGGGGAAACTGGTAATTAGCCATAATCACCTAAATTATACCAAAATTCCAGTTCAGGCATCAAAATGTTTTTCTTGATCTCAACTGAAAAGCAAGAAAACGCAAATTATAGATGGGCATTTACGTGCTTAACTCCTATTTCATTCAGCATGTGCTAGGTATCTACAACTTCGCATGAAACTCACCCTAAAAAGATCATACAAGAAAAATATGGCAAATCAGAGGACTGAGCACTCCTCTCCTGCATTCCAAAGTGACACATGAACTGAATTCAACCTCTGTTAACATCTGCCCGCAAGATGGCCATAGCCTCTTCTTCGCTGGTCATGCTGCAATAGTCTTTAGCATACCCTGACTTACAGCTGTGCTCCTTAGCACATCTACCCTAACAACTTGAGACATTTTTCACTTTCAGATACAATCCGACATAGAAATACTCCCTCTTTCTCTCTCATCTCTCACCTCCCCTGCTTCCAAAGCCCAAATCAGGAGTGGGGTGAGGGACGAAAAAACACCACACCACAACAACCACCACCATCCATCTATCTTAAGTTGATAGAGGCCTACTTGAAGCAAGTAAGATTTCTCAGGTATATAACATTCTGACTGGACAGAGTCCTGGGCAATCTGCTCCAGCTGAGCCTGCTTGAGCAGAAGCATTTGGACAAGCTAAAATATGTGATCTCAAGAGTCTCTTCCAACCGAAACGATTCTGTTATTCTGTGAAAATTCAACATTGGCATGCAAAACATAGGAGTGTGATACGTTTTCTAAATCTATTATTTAATTTTAAAGCATCCATGTAGTGACAGGACAAGGGGTAATGGGTTTAAATTGAAAGCAGGGAGATTTAGATTGGACATCAGGAAGACATTCCTCACAGAGAGGGTGCTGAGGCACTGGAACAGTTTGCCCAGAGAAGCTGTGGATGCCCCATCCCTGGGAGTGTTCAAGGCCAGGCTGGATGAGGCTTTGAGCAACCTGGTCTAGTGGAGGGTGTCCCTGCCCATGGCAAGGGGGTTGGAACTGGATGGTCTTTAAGGTCTCTTCCAATCCAAACCATTCTATGATTCTGTGATATAGCAGGTATCAGAAACCTGAGCTACATGAACATTAATATGCACTCAGAAAGCATTGTGAGAAAGACAGTTTTGATGCATGCGTTTACTTGTACTTTCAATACTGCCCAATCCATCCTCTGCAGCTTCTGCTGAAGTTCTTAGTTTCGAAGTCGTCAAGATACTTAAACATTAAATATTCACTATATAGCATCTTCAGATTTCTGCAATAATGTTTATCGTAATTCTTCTTATAAAAAGTCAAGTTTTCTGTTGAGTGTAGCTAGTAGGGGAAAAATAATACCAGGACTTTTAACTAGAAATTTTAAAATTTATCAAGTTACATTATTCAGCTTAAGTGCAGCTTGGGCAGGAAGCTACTGCCTTGCCAGAATGTGCCCAAGTGTAACAAGAATAGATGGGGGTGGATAACTATAACTATGAAAATTAAAAATAGTTTATGGGCTCAGGCATTTCACTTTGATGCAGTATTGCTCTTTACAGAAGTACTCTGCTGAAGATACTGCCTAGGTCCCCATTTTCCAAAACCTGGTAGTAACAGCACTGTTTCCATTGGGGAAAAAAATAACTGGTTTGCTATATAAAAGACAGATAACCTTTTCAAAATACTTTCCTATTTTCCTGAAAAATTCTAAGATGATTACACATGAAACCAAACAGCCCAACCCAAATAACACCCACCATCCCCTGTGAAATGTCCCAGATGATTTCAAGAAACCTAGAACTTTAGCAGATGGGAAGAACCTGAACCATTTTAATGAAATATTACTGTTTAAAGCAATCTTTCTAGCAAGTCTAATGAAGAAATAAGATGATACTGGAAGAACAACCAGTTGCACTATTTCACCTGTTTTGAATTAGGTGACTTAGATATCTTGACACCAGCTGAGGCCACACCATGTCATCCCATCCAAACAGCTGCATCATTGACAGAACGGGCTGTGGCTGGAGTTCCGACAGCGCTTTACTGGGTATATCCAAAGCTAAGAGAGTGAAACCTGATTTTAAAGAGAGAAAAACATGGCACCGTGTTAATGGTTTCTTAGTACATCCATGTCCATAAAAAAAGCACTGAAAATTAATTATAATTAATGATGTGCAGTCTGGGAGTACCAGAAATTTCAATTAAAAATGGGCAACTACGCTAACAGACAGCATTTGTACACACTACGTTTAACATGTACAAATGTTAAAATGTAGTCTCTGTCCCAAAGAGTTTGTAAGTCAACATGACATACTGAATACAAAGAAGGGAAAATGGATCCAAACATATGCAATTTTAAATATGTTAATGAAACCACAGGATTGTAAATCCTGGAGGCATAGTTTTACCACCTGTGCAATAAGAAAACAGGTCTTTTTTTGCCCTCTTGGCCTCCATCCACTACTTCTTCCCTTGTACACGTAAGTATTACTGTGCTTTACAGGGTTGAGATTTATTTGCTTTGTTGTTTTTACACACCTCTTGCAGCAAAGAACTGCATCTGGAAAGAATTCACTCAGTAAAAGCTGGTACTTTTCTATTTTTAGAATAGACTTTCATCTATCAGAAGTTACTGTGTAAATAAAGCACTAAGGACAAGCTTATTCTTGAAAAAAGGATCTTCATACAACAGTTGCAGAGCTAGAAATTGGGACAGTACTTTGTACAGAATTTTTGTTAATGAAGCATAACCTTTTGCTGTTTCTCTTAGGTCTGTTGTGGAATCTATATCTAACACTACCAGCACAAAAAAATATAACACATTCTTTATGCTGCAAATGACATGCATTTGAATACTGGAAGAAAATGTATTCTGAAATGCTGAGTAGTTATTAGGTTAAAGGAAATGAGAGGCATCAAGTGAGTCAGGAAAACTGACTTTGGAGGGCAGTGAAATAAAGGGGCTCACTAGTTCCCAAATTCTGCAGTTCAAGTTAAATATAACCCTAATGTTAATTAATTAAAATAATGATTTCTAAAACTGCATGCATTGAGAAGCTGACTTTGAATTAAACAGAAAAGGCTAGTTTTCAGAAACAACAATGAAGCTATTTTAATTAATGGTGTAGGGACAGACTTATGTGCCTCAGAATAAAAACGGTCATACGGAGTCCCCACTCTGCCTCAGGTGAGGAAGCAATTGTGCCAGCCTTCTTCCAGATTGTCTCATTGCTTCCGCAGCATCAGCCATAACGTGGGTAGGGGGAGAAATGGGAGACCGAAAGGATAATGTGAGGCCCAGGCTGTTTGCCTGGCAGGGGGAGCAGGAGAGCTGTGACAGCCACTCTTTCCCTCTGGGTGCAACCTCTAAGGCTCATTCAGCGTGGGAAGGGTTTGCTCTCCCCTGTAGCACCGCCTAACACATCTCTATAAAGCAGGTCACAACTGCACTCCCCTGCTTCTAGGCAGAGTTTGTAATAGGTTGTTCTTCTCGCTATTTCACTGTGTTAATATAAAATAAAAAGATATGACGCCGTATGAAATGAATGAAAGTTTTGACATTAACAACCTCTGCCTTTGATTTGTATTGCTGTTTCCCGTGCAGGCGTCGGCAGTGTGAGACCACCACCGCTGCACACTGCCTCCTTCATTAGTGCTACCTGCTAACTACTGCAGAGCTGCTTCAAACGAAGGCTCTTTCAACTTTTCCGTTGCTAACTCGGTACTTCGGAGCTTGTATCTTCACCTAATTCATATCACAATGGGAAGAATTATTTTATATTTCACTTTTCTAAATTTTAGTTAAATGTATGCAAGGTTTCATTGTAACTACGAACTACAATGCCAGCTACTGATGTTAAAGATCAAGCCAGGATTTCTTTATTCACTGCCACGCTGACTCGTTGCGCATGGAGTTCACATACGCATGGAATGTTGTACCTCAAGATTAAAACCTTTCAGTGTAAAGCAAGATAAATAATGAAAATTAAATTTGAAATAGTTTTATGATCATGACCATGAAGGTTCAAGCAAAAAAGAAGTCACGTAATTAACCTTTTAAAAACTGTCTTCAAATGTAAAATATTAAAAAATAATTGTTTGAATTTTACCCATAATGAATAGTTCACCACAAAATTATATCAAATTTCTACAAAAAGATGTAAATTCTATATACAGTAACAGAAGTTATTCTCATTTATATTATATAACATTTGCGATGATTATAATCTGTGACTAGTAGGGAAAAAGTAGTCGGGGTTGTATAGCTTCAAACCCCTTTGGAGTTCTCAATCTGATTGTCTTCTTCCAAGTAATTCAACACTACAACATTTTGCCTTGTCAAAACATTTAGCAGAGAATCTACTTTTTGCATTTATGCACATTTAAGTTGCTACAGGGAGGTAGAAATATCCCAAAACCGCAAGATCCCTGAAGGTTTGTGACCCAGAAAATAGCACCAAAATGCGGAGTCGCAGGGAGGGGTCAAGGCGAACCTGCAGCTGTATCAGCAAGCTGTGGGGAAGGTGGCATCTGTGACATTCTCTGGCTTTTCAGATAGGGAAAGAAATTTCTCCAGAGAGCACTGGCGACAGCAAGGTGGTGCTCTTTAGCCACTAATGGAAGCTGTGCCGCTGGGGTCGCCTTCCCTGGTTGAAGTCCCCGGCTTACACGTTTGTGCACGCTCCTAGGGAGAAACAAAACCAGTGTTTACTTTGGATAAATGAAAACCTGCCATCTTTTACAAACGCATTTCCAACTACTTTAAACCGTAGAGCCTGAGAACTGAAGAGGCATTCCGCGCAATTAAAACCTTTATGCAAAGACATTATGCATACCCGTTATTTGATGGATGAATGATGGCATATTAAGCACCATAAAGTTAATGTTAATTACTAATGTCAACCATTAATTATATGCTTTTTAGTACGTCAGATCAAAATGAGAAATAGGCAGCTTTAAAATGAATATCTGCATTTTGCAACTGCTAGCATGACGAGCAACTCCGCTTACAATCCAAAGCCAGATGCTTCGTTAAAATTTTTGTCAGTAGGGTTTTTAGGATAGGCTTGTGTACAGCAAATAATGGCAAATGATTTTGATCAATTGTAAAGCTTCCTTCTGAAACCTATTTCTCATCTGTAAAACCTCGCTAGGTACGAGTTTAGATAAGAGAAAAGATTCATTTTATCCTGATGCACTGCAGACAATTAGGTTTGACAGCAATGCCCACAGCTGTGTTAGTACAGTAAGGACAAAAGTTACCACTACACATAACTCCCGTCTCTTCCTGAGACAATGTGGCATGAATTCAATAACGCACTCAATTTTCTTTGATTCTTCTAGTACCATTCCTGCTACTTAATCTAATTTGGAAGTTGTGACTTTCTAGAGGTTTAATAGAGATATGTCTGCAGGGAATCAATGTTCCCAGAGAAATGGGGGGGGGGGGGGGGGGGGGGGGAGGTAAGGAAGCATTAATAAATTTGCCTGGTAGAGCAGGATAGGAGGCATTACTGCACAGGGCTGATCAGCTAAATAACATGCTTATTAAAAACAATCTGCAGGAACGCACTATCATTCCTGTTCCTATTTATCTTCTGGTCAACTCAATTGAGATTGTGCATTAAAGCACAGGCAGCATTATTACATTTGCTTTATTAAATTCTATAAACAGCACTGTAAAGTCAGAGTCAAGATATTTATAAGATAATGGCAAACAGCGGAGGCATCGAGGCTTGCCTTACCACTAACATCTGTAGGCCATATTCTTTTTTTCCTTAATTGCCAGTCTCACAATAGCAAGTGTTTCACAAAACTCTTCCCCTAGATCTTTTTTCTGTGCTCATCCTAATTTGAAATAAACCAAAACAAAAATAGAAAAAAAAAAACCCAAACCCAAGCTCCAGCCCCTAGTTCCCTTCTGGGAATGTGGGAAAATTATGAAAGAATTACACAACTCACAGCACTCATTAGGACATCTGAAATGGAATAATTTTAAATAAAGAGTAGGCTGGCTGCAAGGCCTTCCCGTACTAGGGTTGATATTAGAAGCGCATCTCATTATATCAAATTAGTATCCAAAAATTCTGCCTAACACATAATTTAAAATATAAAACATACTGGCTGTCAAAGGTAACGATACCTTATGCCCGCCTGCAGGCACCCATTAGTTTCAATAGGACAGGCAAGAGAATTGAGTACCACAGACTTTCTGAATGGCTACATTAAACAGACATGGAAGGGCAAGTCATACTGGGAGGAATCAAGTATTTCCGTGAGAGATGGTGCGTTTCCAAACACAGAAACAGAAGCCAGGAATTCTAAACCCAACGTCTATTCCCTCTGTGGCTTCGCGTAAAACATAGAGCCTCTGTTAGCCTCAGTTTCCCAGCCATGATATTTGGATAGTAAGACAGCTTACCCTTTAAGGATGCTGTGAAAACAATCAATGCTTAGACACTGAGGATTATATTCAGTATGTCAGTTGGTATTCCTACTTACAAGGCATATTCTCCAAGTCAACATGAATTGAAATAGAAGCGAGATTAGCATAAAAAGCCAAGCAATACTTCTTTTGGAGTATCCCTTATTAAAAAAAGGACAAAGAAGAGGGTGCAGAAATAGTGAGGTCTAGAGGACAAACAATGAAAAAGTAAAAAGCAGGGCTAAAGAAGCAAGTTACAAATACATTTCTGACCATTATTTAAAAAAAAAAAAAAAGTAACAGTAAAAACATAAAGGTTTTTTTTGTTAAGAAAGGAAAACACGATGCCTCACTGTGCAGAGAATAAAACTTCAGGGACCAAATTCTGCCCAACTTCCACCCAGACTACACTGTAAAATTGCACAAAGACCTTTTTCTCTCCTCTAAATTGCCTCTCCAAAGAAGGGTGCCTTGAATCTCCTTTAGCCATCTATGCAAAGCAGAGGGGTGTACAGACTTCCGAAGTAAGGTAATATATCTGTGTGTCAGAGGAAGGGCAACATGTACAAATCAGTATTTATGTTTATTCATAGTAACCTACACAAATACTTGCAATAAGGTAAATGCTTAGAATCAATGGGGCATCAATATGTGCTGCAGCAGAAGTAGTCAGCTACTTCTACCAAGCCAATTCTTTTTAATTCCATAAAAATATGGATAAATACAATTTCACTTTTTATTCAGGCTTCCACATTTTTCTAACACTAGACAAGCATACCATCAAACATAACTCCATTCCTGAAACAATATACATGTAGTTTTCCATTGTGTTAAGAGCTTTGGAACCACCAGTTGTCCTATCACAATGGTAATAATTTGGTGTGGTTTTCACTTGTTCTAAATCATGGATTTCTTATTCCTGTAAAAAAAGGTGTGTTTTTTCATTTTACCATCAGATCAAATAAACCCTGGGTTTATAAAAGAAGGGAATGTTTGTGCTACCTGCATGAGGGAATGAGGGCTGTGCTGTACCTTCAGTAGTAGCACGTGGGATTATTTTCTACAACCTACATCTGGGTAAGGAAGTACAGCCATTAATCTGGATGCAGATAGTGTAGTCATGAACCATCCTTTTGAGAACATAAACCATGCCTTTGCAAGCCTGGATTACTGAAATGGAGCAAATTCTTAGGTCAAGCTGGAAAAGTAACACACAAAATGCAGAAGCCTATCCATGTAATGGAAACACAAGTCACTATTAGTTCATAACCTGCTCTGGCTGCATAGTGGCATCCACACCAAATACACATGTCATTTAATTTAATCTACAAAGGTTCAGAACTCCCCAGCGTGAGAGAAGAACTCTCTCCTCCTGGCAGAAGTGCCAGAGATAAATACTGCCACCCTCAGGGGCTCCCAGACTATTAATATAGACAGACACTGGTTTCTTCATAGGCGGTACTCCCAGTTCCTCTGCTCACAGACCACGCCAGACCAGCCACAGCATCCATAGAACTCAGCTGCCCAGTACAGCCAACAGTAAGCTTAGAAAAGTCTTTTTAAATGAAATGAATGACCTTTTGATGTTGAAACAAATAGATAATTAAAACACAATAGGACCAACATCCTTGGATAAATCTAGGGAGATTGGGTAGAGATATATGATATATTCTAAAAACGATAAATGGCTTTGATGCTTAGAATTTCAACTACTAACATCAGTTATTTCAAGGAAAACTTAGGCAAAGTAAAACGAAACGAAGCATCATCACACACCGATTCAAAGACAAGTAACATGGGCTTTGTGCTCTCTGATCAAGATCAATGGCACTTGAATAATACTTGAATTTGGAGATCTCCCTTCCAAACATTCTCCCTCTTTTTGCATCACTGTAAGATTATCAACAGTTTCTCATTTGGATATTCCGGCAACAAATGCATTGTGCCTTGGTCCTATTTTAATGTTGCCATAGAGGCAGTAACAGCAACAGAAGTGACTGGGGGAAGTTGAGGCTTCTGCAGCTATTTGGTATCTATAAAGATTTCAGCATAAAGAACTGAGGAGATATGGCGATTAATTAGCTGACACAGGGAACAATAAAGCGAGACTTTTGATTTCAGTGAAGAAGATAGAAGAACTCTATGTTCTCTCAACAAATCGCAGACACAGAGGTGATGTCAGCTACTCAGAAATGTGCACAGCAACAAAATTAACATCTTAAGGTCACATCAAAGCCACAGTAAAACAGTGACAAATACATTTGTTTCTGATGAAAAGATTAGCAACAAGTTACAAAATAAAGATGGCATTAAAATAAACTCCCAAATCAAAGCGCCAATGTGGACACTCCATTTCATACGGAAAGGTGTTTCGGCTTCACTTCCCCTCTTACTTGCCAATACAAAGAAGAGATATAAAAGTATTGTATGGGAAAACATTGGGCTTTCCGATAGAAATCCATCCAGTCATATTTTCTGCAGCTGTATAAATCTCACTGCAGCGATACACTCAAAATTTGTGCTTCTGCTACAGGTGCAAAACTGCTAGACTACTCAGCTTCAGTGATCAAACAATATTTTACCAAGCAGCATTTCACAATTTAGTTCAAAATTACTCATTCAATTTCACTTTCTTCAAGTGCCATAAAACTATTACTACTTCTTTTAATAGCTCTTCTCATATGGAAAGCCAACTATATCCTGGGCTGTATCCAGAGCAGTGTGGCCAGCAGGTCGAGGGAGGGGATTCTCCCCCTCTACTCTGCTCTTGTGAGACCCCACCTGCAGTGCTGTGTCCAGCTGTGGGGCCCCCAACATCAGAAGGATATCGACCAGTTGGAACGAACGCAGAGGAGGCCATGAAGATGATCAGAGGGCTGGAGCACCTCTGCTATGGGGACAGGCTGAGAGAGTTGGGCTTGTGCAGCCTGGAGAAGGCTCCAGGGAGAACTTACAGCACCTTCCAGTACCTGAAGGGGCCTACAAGGAAGCTGGGGGGAGTTTTTTACAAGGGACTTTAGTGACGGGACAAGGGGTAACAGGTTTAAACTGAAAGCGGGGAGATTTAGATTGGACATCAGGAAGACATTCCTCACAGAGAGGGTGCTGAGGCACTGGAACAGGTTGCCCAGAGAAGCTGTGGATGCCCCATCCCTGGGAGTGTTCCAGGCCAGGCTGGATGAGGCTTTGAGCAACCTGGTCTAGTGGAGGGTGTCCCTGCCCATGGCAGGGGGGTTGGAACTAGGTGGTCTTTAAGGTCCCTTCCAATTCTGTGATTCTATGACTTCTTCCGTTTGTTCCACCAGAATTGTTCCTTCTTACACTGACCAGAACTGGAAGACAGTTTTCAGCAGAAGCCACACACATTCCCAGTAACTAGATCTAGTTACCACATTTTGCATTACATTCCCTTAATTGAAAAAATGCCTATTAACAAAATAAAAAAAGCCACAGATCCTTTCAATTTACCACACATCAATCGCTGCCTGAGCAGAAGCAGATCACATACTCTTCCCTATTGAAAGTACAGGAGGTTTAACAGAGCTATTCCAATTCTTTCATTGATGGTATAAATCTTCAAATCTCAGTGGAAGAGCCTAGTATGTTCCTATTGTTAGTGGATCACTGACAGAACAGACTCAACAGTTAAGAAGCTTCTAATGTGACAATTTATATAAGCAGAGTAATTAAAGTATATTAGAAATCCAGATAATCTTCCCCAATCAAACCACAGAAAGGCAGCCCATGGGCATTCAAATCACATATCGTAGTTTAGCTCAGGGTCACCTTTCCCAAGTTAAATAATATCAACAAAAAATACCTTAAACTAAATGAAAAATACTTAACCTCAATGATCCTTACTCATTAATAAACCTATTCAGGAAATTATATAGGACTCTTTGAAGATACAAATATTTTAAAAGCAGTTAACTACTTTAAACAGCTACTTTTTTTTTCCTTTTAGTGAGTTGAATACTAAAGCCAAGTTTAATTTCTCAGACATTCCTTGGGATATTCACTAAAACATAGGAAAGAGTGGGGAAAATGTGACAGATCCTTTTAAACGTTACAATGCAAGTACAGCAGCAGCAGTATTTTCTCACATTACCAGAATGTGCATCAGCACAGATGATGCAAGTTGTCAGTAATTAAATAATTATACTACCAACAGCTAGAGAATCTAGCTCTTATGATTTTTTAATATTCTCACATGCAATTATATTTTTTTTTTTACTATTTCTGTTTGGGGTTTGTTTGTTTTATGTATCTTCTACAAGTAAGTCTATCAAATTCACAATTAGAAGCATTTGATTACATTTTGACATAAAATAAAAAGTAAATAAAAAACAGCACTCTTTATAAAGCTTTCCAATTTTATGGCTATGTTAAAAAAACAAATAAAAAAAAAATCCCAAAACATAACCATTGCAACTGACCCCATAAAAAGCAGAAATGGAAAACATACACTATTCAAATTTTAATTCGATGTTCTGAACACTTTTTTTTAAACAACAGATGCTGTAATACATAGCTTGGCAGCTACTTCATTAGAGAAACACGATTCAAGAAACGTGGCTCTTTGTCTGAAACTAATACAGAGGAATTTGGTAGATCTATGTTCTTCACCAAATTCTTCAGATCTAAACGTAACACTAAAACCAGCATGCAGCACAGAAAAAAGTGAACTGAAAGTCTTGAGGGTTAGGACAGACATCCACAGCAATATGGTAACAATAATACGTTATGTTAGTATATATAATCAGTGAAGTTACCTCTCATTTCTTGATCCATTTTCCCAATCAAGCAATTGCTAAAATTGGCAAAAGTGACCATGAGCTAATCCACTTCAAAGTTTTCACACTAAACATTCAAACTAAGAGATATTAATTTGCCAAGCTGCAGCATCTCTGAACACAGCCATCCCTTGAAACTTTAAATACATTCATTCATTCTTTGGGAGTTCATCTTCTGGATTTTGAGAGGGAAGTAGCACATAGGAATGACAAAGATGACTCAGTGTCTAGGTGTAATTCACATATACTCCTTTACTTTGTTCTACTGGAGGGCAAAAGTTGCACAAAGGCCAAAGCATTAGTAGCCTGAAGATTCCCACCTTTTACTGGAGACTAGTGAAAGTTCCCAGTACACCACCAACAGACTTGGCAGAAATGAGGATAAAAAAATATCTGTTTTAAAAATCACAGAATTGCAGGAAGAAATGTGGAAATCCTTCAACAGTAAAGTGGACTGACAGCAACTGCTGAAAAGTTTAACTCAGAAAGAAAACAAAAAAAAAAAACCCAACCAGAAATGAAGTGACCTCCAAGCACAGCCAGCTCTCCGTCCTCTATTATACCTCGTCTTGCATCACATTCTTCCTGCAGCGACCTTTCCCCCATGTACTCTATGGCAGAAGAGAGACCTGGAACGTGTTATGATCAGCCTCTCCTGTCCTTCTGTCTCTCCCAGAAAACTGTGGATGCAGTGAGACTTGCAATGATCCAGGCCAGAGAGATACCACAATCGTGAGAAGCAAGTGAAAGCTGTCATATCAATACTTGGAAGAGCCTTCCACTGGTTGCTTGATGAAATATATGGAGAAATGGGCCAGCAGTCTACCTGAAACACTTCTTATTAAATTATAAGAAACAGAAAGTATTTGGAAAATAGCTAGCATAAAATAAAATCATGGACAAAGAAAAAGGAAATCAAACTTGAACTAATTCCTTACTGACTGCATTCCCGTTTACTTTAAAGAGATGCAAAGTCAGTGTCACCAAAATTGTGATTTTACAATGGACAGTGTTGAAGATGGGGCAGTAAGTTCCAGTGATATTCTATGCACTTAACTTTGCATTTCAGAGGAAAGCTGTTCATTAATAAGTCTGCATTCATCACAGATACAAAATGTCAACACATCTTATTCTTTTAGAATGAAAATATTTTCCTAAAGCAGTCACTGTTTTGTAAACAAGCAAACATCTAACAGTCCCTTAGTTAACCACAAATTCATTCACCAATAAATTGTTTTACCCATTTTTGAATGGTTAGGCTTGATGAATATCCCCTGCATATGCCCAGAAGAAGAAATGTCCAAGGCAATATCTGCAGGACAACACTAATAATAAAGATAATAAAAAAAAATTATCTGCGCATCAAAGAGCTCATCTCCTGGGATCAAAGATTCTCATCTTCCCTGGGATGGAAAGTGTTAATGCTGTGAATAAAAGGTTTTCAGCTGCAGCTGAATCATGTGAAGATTATCAGTATAGCAGCAATGTACAAAGGGGCTTCAGCAAGGTTACCAAGTTTAATATAATCCTCTCTATAGCTAAGCGCAGTAATAGAGAACCCTGTGTTCACCGTGACAGCATGTTGTGTGTGCTCAGTAATACTTCTAAAATATACAGGAAGAACAAGAAATCCCCATCATCTTTATTATACTCAAAGACAAAGACATTAACAAGAACAGACACACAACCCTAAAACACAAAGGTACAGAAAAGCCAAACATTCGGAGCTGCAGAATATTAGTTAGCACTTTCTCCTTAACCCTTCTCAAAGGGTTTAACTACATCACCAAAAAGACAAGTTGTTATGACCATAATTTAAATGCAAACAACAAAGCTCTTGCCTGCTTTGGCCAGGTCTGCTGGGAGGGAATATTACATCCACTTCAGCCACCCTAGCAAATTCGTGCCAGAGAGCTGCTGTCTTTTCCTAACCACATTTAACTAAGCTAAGGTTGCAAGAGCAGCCACGACAACACAACTAGTGTTAATTCATTGCACCTAGTTCACATTTCAGCTTGGGGAACAGTCTCGGGGCAAACAGACAGCTAATTTAAACCCAATTGCAATTTTCCTTCAGTGCCTTCGCTGGTATTCAGCCAAGTTAGCTTCTCCCCTGTACTACAAAGGCATATGCTAAGATTGCAGTTTTCTTCATGTCTTTAATGCAAAATAGAAACTGGAACACACACACACACACACACACACACAGAGTGACCCTCAGCTGTCCGAAAATCCCAAGCCCTAGGAGAGTCATGCACTCACTCCAGCAGCAGGGCTCAGCCCTTCACAGACCTCAGCCAAGCACCCTATGCTAGATTCTGCCCTCTTCAAGGCACTGGGAGTCGTCTCACTGCTTTGAACAGGTCGGCCAGTGCTCAGCTCTTTCAAGAAACAACACAGAAAAAGCAAATACTTAAAAAGACATTTAATTTGCATAAGTAGCCTTTCAGCATGGGTCAGATTGAGAATTTTTTAATCCTCTGAAAGAACAAATGGAGAAAAAGAAAGGAAAAAAAAAATGGACAGGCTGCATTTGAAATTGATACTACCCTAAGCTCTTGTTTTCAACTCTTTTCATTCACATACATACAAAAAGTCCATCTAAACCAAACAGTATTTCTAAATCACTGCCATTCACAGAACTTAAAATAGATCCGTTTCAATTCTTAAGTCAAATTTTAAATAGCAATCTTTGTAACAGACTGACATTACAATTAGTTTTGATCAAAATAAGATAAAATTCCTTGATAAATTCCCATAGCACATGCAAAACTTCAGAACAGTAAATGTGTCTCAGCCTCTACTGCACTGTTTTGCAAGGGTCCTCCCAGGTCTGCTTCTGAGCTTTGAGCCACATAACCTGACCCGTAAAAACTAAGTCTTCCCCAACACAGGGTTCAAAGTTATGTTCCTCACACAACTGAAACGTGTTCTTGACCAGAGGCAGACATGCAGTCAGGAGAGCAGGGTCTGCACACACATTGCCTCACATGATGAGACTTTGAAAGAAAAACACAAAGTCCAGTGTTGATTGTAAGGAGTCGTTGGGAGCTCTTTGGTCAGCCCTGACTGCAAGGCACTTCACCCTCTGGTTTTGAGAGTCTTGTTCATTTGTTTGTTTTAAACAGAGATCATCTTCTGTGTAAAATATTTGTTAGAAAACTACTGAGGATTGTAATTATGATATCTCTGCAGTCACATCTTTTTATAACGATGTGACCTTCCACATCGTTATAAAAAGAATCATACATAATCTGTAGTGATGCAGTGGGTGGACCCTGGCTCTTCCCCTGCTCCAGTGTGTGGTCCCTCAGACCTCCACAGACTTCTCCAATGAGAGTCCTTCCCACAGGCTGCAGTTCTTCACAAACTGCTCCAGCGTGGGTCCCTCCCATGGGGTGCAGTCCTTCAGCGTGGGTCCCTCCCATGGGGTGCAGTCCTTCAGGAGCAGCCTGCTCCAGCCTGGGTCCCCCATGGGGTCACCAGTCCTGCCAGCAAACCTGCTCCAGCCTGGGCTCCTCTCCCCATGGGGCCACAGCTCCTGCCAGGAGCCTGCTCCAGCCCGGGCTTCCCAGCCTCCTTTGGGCATCCCCTGCTCCAGTGTAAGGTTCTCCCCAGGCTGCAGGGGGGTCTCTGCTCCCTCGTGACCCTCCATGGCTGCAGGGCACAGCTGGCCTCACCATGGTCTGCACCACGGGCTGCCAGGGAATCTCTGCTCCGGTGTCTGGAGCACCTCCTTCCCCTCCTCCACTAACCTGCTGTTGTGGTTTAACTCCGGCTAGCAAAACACCACGAAGCCGCTCTCACAAATCCCCCTCACCTCCTCCAGTGGAAGGGAAGAATTGGAGGAAAAAGAAGTAAGGAAGCTTGTAAAATTGAGATAGGAACTATTTACTAATTAAATCTAAATCAATATATACAGATACTACTAACAATAAATAATTAAAATAGTAGAAAATGAAACATATGTTACAATATATACAATATGATACAATATGATACAATTTCCCACCATCCACTGACCAAGGCACACCCAGATGTTGAGTGATGAAAGTCAGACCCAGAGAGTCCGAGACCCACAGCCCGAGAGCGATCGCAGCCCGAGAGCCGCGGCCTGAAGGCCAGAGCCCGGGAGCCTACGCAGCAGATTCCGAGCAAACCTTGTCACTGATAACACGGCCAGAAAACTCAAAACAATCCACCAGCTCCCACACGAAGGAGCCAGCACAGGAGTTGGCAAAGCAGCTAACACAGGAGGGTTAAGAAGTGCCCGGAGAGACGAGCAAGGGAGTAAGGGAGAGAGAGAGAAGGGAAGAGTAATGGCTACCGGACCCCCTTCCCCACCCAAAGAGACCAGAACATGACGTACTATGGGATGAAATACTGCCTTGGTTAGTCTGGGTCAGCTACAGTATCCGAAGCGGACAAAAGACCTTGAGTTCAGTACAAGCCATCCCCAGCACCAGCTGAGGCCTTATCAATGTTTTCACTTAGTGTCCAGCAACACAGTTCCCTGGCAACCAGAGTAAAGGGAGTTAGCCCTTTCCTGACTGAACCCAGCACACCTGTCTGTCTGCAGAGTTCTCTCTCACACATCTCACTCACTTTCTCCAGCTGCAATTTTTCTCCATGTTTTTTTGTTTGTTTGTTTGTTTGTCTGTTTGTTTCCTCTTCTTAAATGTGTTCTCTAAGAGGTGCTACCACCATCACTAGTGGGCTCAGCTTTGACTAGCAGCGTGTCCAACTTGGAGTTTCTGGCATTGGTTCTATTCCCCCACTACCAAAACCTTGCCATGCAAACCCAACACAAATGAGAATCAGAATGCCAGTTTATCTGAGAAATTGAAAAAAGGTCAATGGTGAAGTGAAAAAACGACTGCTTCTGATTTCAGTCATTACGATACCCATTTGCAATCTGCAGTTTGTGTATCTTCCAAATAACTCTTTTGTTTGAGCAATATCTTGTATCCAGTAAAACTTCCTTCATCACAATCTCAGTCCATTGCTTCCTACCGCTATGCACCTCTGTGAAGGGTCTGATTCCACGTTATCTATAACCCCCCATTAGATGGTTGTATAAAACAATGAAATGCCTTCCCCCCACCACCGCCCATCCAAGTCACCTTCTCCTAAATGTGAACAAACTCAGTTTTCTCTGTCTCCCTTCATAGGGCATATGCTCCAGACCCCTAATCATATTGGTGATCCTCTGCTGGACTTAAATCAGTATCTCAATGTTTTTCTTGTACTGGGAATGCAATATGCTGCTTACTTATACAACATAATTTACTTGAAACACATTCTTGCAGAGCACCAGGAGAGCAATGAAGTGTAGCTGTCTATAGCTGAACAACAAATGACCCAGACTCTGATACAACAAATTTTCTGAATTTTTATAAGCTTTTTTTTACCAATTCCTTACTGTCTTTTGTTCACAAAAAAATTCCATGAGAAATTACAGCTAAGCAGTGAGACTGGAATGCCAATCAACTAGTTCTGAAAGGACAGTACTGAAAGCCATTTTTAAGTAAAATCACTTCCAAAATCCTGCCTTTAGCTCTTCCGTAGGACTCAGATCAGGAAAACACCAGTTGACAGAGAATTATAATGATGGGACAGATTCATATCTGCTGTAAGCTATTGTTTACACTTTAAAAAAGGTAATTTTTCACACAGTAAACATATCTAAAAGAAAACCCTTAACGTTTAACAGTTTGACCTTAAACAGACAATTTCTTACAATTCAGAGCCCAGTAGTTCAATGGACTCCCAGTGCTGACAGACTCCCCACACTGGGGAACAGACACCCACATACTGTACCAAAGTGGATCTCTGTTTAAGCTCACAGTGTTTCATTCAAACAGATCAAAAGCGTACAGATCACTTTGGAAAAGCTTACAATTTGAAAGATGTGATGGTAAATTGATGGCCATGTAAAAATCAATAAAATTCTTCTTAGCCACGGTATGAAAACAAAAAAAACCCCAAAGTTTGGCAAACTGCTTGAAACAAATTCATTGAAGTCAACTTCTCCATGTCTCTCAAATGTTTTCCTTTATCTACCAGAGCTTTACAAATGCAGTTTCTCTGACTGGGCATGTTCTCACCCAGACTCAAGTACCAAGAAGACAGAGAGAAACTGGTAAAATAGACATTTTGGCTGTAGAAATTGAAATGGTGAGTTGATGCCATCTCAGTTGAAATTTCCTGATCTGATCAGGAAACGTGAAACAGACTCTGAGGATTTGGGGGTTGGAACTAGATGATTTCTAATGTCCTTTCCAAGCCAAACCATTCTATAATTACACAAAGTCCTGAGGGCAGGTAAAGGAACAGTATCAAAATATAAACCCCAGATACTGAAAATAAACAAAGTAGAAGTACTGGGTTGAGAGCAGCTGTGAGGAGAAGGACTTGGGGGTACTGGTGGATGAAAAGCTGAACATGAGCTGGCAGTGTGTGCTGGCATGCCAGAAAGCCAACTATATCCTGGGCTGTATCCAGAGCAGTGTGGCCAGCAGGTCGAGGGAGGGGATTCTCCCCCTCTACTCTGCTCTTGTGAGACCCCACCTGCATGCTGTGTCCAGCTGTGGGGCCCTCAACATCAGAAGGATATCGACCAGTTGGAGCGAGTCCAGAGGAAGCCATGAAAACGCTCAGAGGGCTGGAGCACCTCTGCTATGGGGACAGGCTGAGAGAGTTGGGCTTGTTCAGCCTGGAGAAGAGAAGACTCTGGGGAGAACTTACAGCACTTTCCAGTACCTGAAGGGGCCTACAGGGAAGCTGGGGGGTGCTTTTTACAAGGGACTGTAGTGACAGGACAAGGGGCAATGGGTATAATTGAAAGAGGGTAGATTTAGTTTGGACATCAGGAAGAAATTCTTCCCGGGGAGGGTGGTGAGGCCCTGGAACAGGTTGCCCAGAGAAGCTGTGGGTGCCCCATCCCTGGAAGGGTTCCAGGCCAGGCTGGATGAGGCTTTGAGCAACCTGGTCTAGTGGAGGGTGTCCCTGCCCATGGCAGGGGGGTTGGAACTAGATGGTCTTTAAGGTCCCTTCCAACGCAAATCATTCTGTGATACCCACAGTTATCTCCTTCAGACATTCTGAATATAATTTCCAGTAACACACCTGTCATACCTTATACACGTGTAACACTTAGTATCGTGCCATTTTCCCCATAGGAACTTTTCTGCATTTCTATTAATTTAAAACAAGACTGTAACAGAGAGAGAGGAACTGCAGTTCAAATAAAGTTATTCTGTTTTACAATGAAACTCTCTTGCTCCGTCTCCCCTAGCTGCCTTTGCAGAAAATCAAAAAACTATATGCATATGGATACTCTCTAGCAACCTGCTGGGAGTCATATACTGTAAGTGGTTTAGGAAAATATTACTCTCCAAGAGAGATAACAGATTTTGGAAGGCAGGCAAACTTGTACTCAAGATAATGAAGTAACTTGTTTCCAAATTCAAAAGCAAAGTATTTTACTTCCTTCCTGAAAAATCATTTTTGTTCTTTATGGAGCATCTATTGTGTTAAAGGATGCTGGTCATGTAATACATACATCTTTTTAGTGAAGGAGATTACTTTGGGTACAAAACATCCCCTACTAACATTGTTCCCAGCATTTGGTAATACAGACAGTAGAGCTAATTTTCTGTCATCCAGGAAGAAGGGCAGGCTTGCTAAACTTTTATCATCATCCCCTGTGAAACACAGTAAAAATCACTGTTAGAACTGATAGTTTATTAGATCAAAGCTACCATCAACAATGTCAATTCTGCCTTGTTGCATTAACAGGAAAATGTTTTACGAGTTCTACCACTGGGCAACCGTTTCACTTCCAGCACCAGCTACGCTGTAAAACCGTGCACATAATTTATTTGGTGACCTGTGTGTGTGGGAAGCATTAACCAGGCAAAACTCACAGTCTGACAAAATGCTTTGATTTGCACTGTTCAGATGATTGAACAAAGAGACTTTAAGCAATCACCAACAATAGCTTTTATCTCCAAACATGCTAAAAGTGTAATGAAACCTTAAAGCAACCTATTGCTTTAAGAGCAGATTTGATAAAATACAAGTGATTGGATAAATAGTACATTTTAAACTTGTACACATCTCGTCCATTAGAGGTAAGTATTACTAACGTTCTCATTTATCTTAAACATCGTTTTCAACATTTCCCTACACAACACTCATAATGCCTCCATGGAATCCATGGTAACCTCTTCGCTTACGTATAGCTTAAAATACACATTCATTCCAATTAAGCAAAGTAAACGGAAAACAGGCATTCATAATTCCTCAAGTTACCGCTATCTTTTCTTTTAGATACTATTCAACAGTCTTCAGAACAGTTCCTAGTTTAAGTCTGCCACACGCCATCGATGACAGATAGGTCTGTCACCAAATTCTCTTCCCTGCGTCACGACAGAACTGATTTAATTACTCCCAGTAATACACATGGTATACAAATGCAGGTATGTAATAAATTCCTGTATAATTCCAACAATGCAGATTCAATAAGTTACTGTGTTCCTTTTCAGTGTAAAGGTACTGCTACTACTCTGCGAGGCTTCCTAGAGTTTAATCTATTCTTTCTCTATACTATAAAAAACATATGATTTATAATAATCTGACACATGCTGCAATGTCGTCAAGAAAAGACTCACCTCAGACAGGAAACATGCTCAATAAAATATTATTATGTCTAATATTCTATTGTATTTCTTATGAAAAAAGAAAGGGATGTTGTTTAAGAACTTGCAGCACACATTTTTTTTAAAATATTCTGCTTCTATGGGACTGTTTGGTATGTTTTTGAATTCTTAAGACACATTTGCCTTGTTTTTGGTTTTTTTTTTTTTTTAATTGAGAAAGCAACTGATGTTTTTACATAAAAAAACTCCAGTGAAAAACCAGCATGAGCCGTGGGACAACTACCAGCTCCTACTACTCTGCCTATGTTCAGCATGTCATGTCCTTCTTACACAGCATCACCTACCACACATAGATGACAGATTGTTAATAATGTCAGAAGTGTTGAAAATTTTCTATGCAGCTGCTGAAAGAATTCAGAGACCTTACAGGACACAGACTTAAATGTTTAAGCTGTTTTTTCTGTTTTGCTCTTCAAAACAAACTAGAAAATCCCTGGAGTGAAAAGTCAGAGAAAGGTTGCCATCCCTTCTAGGGTTAAAAGATGCTTTTGTAAGATTTTAGGTCAGATTAACCTTTTGCTCACAATAGGGCTGGTTATTGGTTTTATTTTTTACTGTCTTTAACACAGGTAAAAAATCAATATGAAGCGAGACAAAGGGCTCTGGAGGCCCTGGCTACACCAGCTTTTGGTTTGGCTCATGCACAATCCTACAACATGCTGAGGCTGGGAAGGATTAGCCTGCTTGTGTTGAGTAAACCGATGATACTCAATAAACAGTTTCTGTTGTAAACCCCTTAGGACGTGCAAAGCCACACTAGTTGGCATTAGACCAGATAAGCTGCCGAACCAGCTGTAATCTCATTTAGACCTGAGCTGATCCTCCTGTCCTTTCATTCCACAGGATCAAAGCAAACCACTGAGGAGGCAGCTGTATTATAGCAGCAGTGCTTGCTGGATGCGGCAAACATTTCATAAATTCCTCTCCTTGAAGCAAGCCTGCACATAATCTACCCAGAGCCAGTTCAATCAATGGATTTCTGAATTCATTAGTCTTATTATTACAGGATAACTGTTTTCTCCACATAGTGCGGTAGCCGTTGCAAGCCAACTTTGCAAAACAGCTCTTATTGCTGACCATTTCTTTCTGGTAATGTGCCTTTGCATTTTTGCTGTGCCACATGAAAATGATTTAAACCACTTCAGTGCAGTATTTTTTTTTAAGACTGAAAATAAAGCCGATTCACGAATATTCAAGTAGGAAGCACTGAAATATACTAAATTCTGCCAAGCATAATTACTGGCTACCTGCTCGCATGCTTCCATGCATCAGTAATAATGACCAATGTTTCCTGAGCTCAAGGACAGCAAGTGATAATAGCAATAGGAGAGATTACATCATTGGAACAGCATAAATACAAACTAAAATTACAGATGTGAAAGGAGCTATTCTAAGAAAAAGATTTCTATTTGCCTTTTACTCTTTGCATACTCTGGAATTAAAAAGAAGAAATATTTTCATTGTTAAAGAAATTAATAGCACAAGATAAAAATGCAAAAAAACACCACTCGAAACCAGAAAGCCTCAAAAGCAACAGGTCTTTTTAAACTAAGCGAAAATTAAATCCAAGACACTGGATCAAATAAGACTTGAGGGTGCAACATTCGATTTCTGTACACCATTTGGAGTTTCCACTCTGCAACTACAGCAAAAAACTTCTAAGTGTAGTGTAACCTTACACTAGTAGTGTAGTGTAACCTTACGAGCTTTAGAAGAACAGAAAGTGTAATTCAGAAAATGTGTTGAACATTCTATTTCTCACCAATGAAGTCTGCAATATTCACAGATAAAGGAAGTAGAGTTAGATTTGTAACTTACATTGGAATAGGGAAATACTGTTAAAAATATTTTGTAGTCCTTTGATTTGCTAATTTTATTAATTGTTAATGTAAAGACCTAAGTTTTCTGGTGCAGTTGCATTAGCACAAAAACCCAAATCGCATAAGAAGAATTATGCAGTACAGCAGTGATTTTTGGGTCACATACATGTAACGTTAGGATCGCTCCTTGAAGAATGAACAGTAACTACAGAACTAAGTTTGGCCAGAAAAACAGGGGAGGTCAGGTAACCATTACAATTAAAGTAAAACCAGCAGTGTTTGTACCTTACAGTTATTTGCAGCCAGTATAAATAACGCATTCATGCACACAAGCCAAAAAGACTGAGGATCCCTCAGAGAGAGCTGCTTTGAGTTTACAGAGCGACGGGAAAGATCTGTATCATCCCTGCGCACACATCCCAAGCTACACTACGCAGATCTATGGGACACTTGTATCTGGCTGTTAATGTTTTTAATAAGAGTGCAAAAAAACCCGTCCCCGTCACAAAAAGCTTCAATGAAGTATGACAAACTCAGATGTTTAACACATGCAAATGATCTTTAACAGATTATGGAGATGTTTACTGTGAATCTTTCTTTAAGCACTGAAGCACAGATGTGCTAGAGCATGTCACAGGCAGCTGGCAAAGATGAACAAAAGGTATTTGCACCTATCGTCTACAGATGTGTAAAAACCCCACCATACATCTCTTCCTCAATCACTTAGAAACCATCTGATGTGTTAGTTAATGATTCCCCTCTCTCCACTTCATTCTTCAGACATAAAGGGGTCCCATTTAACATAATCACTTAATAACAGCAAAGTGATGGGTATCAGAACCCTAATTCTTCTAATATTTGCAAAATCCAGCTCTTTGTAATAATAATAACACCATGATAGCAAACTGTAAAACTGTGTAATTATACTTTAATTGTATTGTGAGGCATGCATTAATCACAAAGTTTAAGTACCAAGGATGGAATTATAATAATTCTGTAAAACAAATTTAAGCTAGCTAAGTAGGTCAGAACCACTAGCATGCAACAGGAGACCTCTGGGAATTTATCAGTTAATGGCTATTTATGTGCAAATGAGTGCCCTCCAACCCTCCCAAATCCTGTGTAGCTGAAGGGTATTTCTGTTAACCAGGAGCATGCTTAACTGCTGAGGCATAAATTAAACCATTTATTGGAATGATTTTAATTCTTCTCTCCCCCCACCCACTCTTACTACTCCCTCCACCCTCACTAGCAGCACAATTTACAGTATTAATTTACATGGAGATAGGATTGCTGAAGAGTTTTCAGAAATTACTCTGTTTCAAGGAAGGTAGGGAGAGGGGAAAGAAGAAAAAAAAAAGAGCAGGAGAAAAACTTTCAGTAAGAGAAAGTAGTAATGCTATACTTAATCTTCAAATCTTTCAAGAGGCAGGCTGAGTTATTAGAAATTCCAGAGGTTCAGTATCACAGCAGTAGAGTGGAAACCCCTTCATAACGAACTCTAATGAAATGAAATTCTGCTTTATGTCCTCATGTTCTGAACTCGGAGAAGACAATGAAGCTCAAGGGGGTCTGCATCAACTGTACTTTCTGCCGTAATGCTCAGGCACATCAAAGGTTTTCTTTCGAGAAAGAAAACGAGAAGAATTCTTGGCGGCAGGAAAAAACACCTTCAATTTTGGAGTCTGACTGGGAAAAACCTAGTCATTTTTGATGTCTCAGGAAAACAGATACCTTTACAAAATACTCAGAATCAAGGTGTATTGAATTTTCACTGGGATGTAAAACGGGGATGATTTACAGACAATATAAATGATTTCTCAACACTTATAATCATAGCAGTAATTCAGCAAGGTAATGCAAGCATAACCTCAAGATTCACTTTCAAGCTTGCATTTTCATGTTTGGGGTTTCTTTTTTCTAGGCAACATGCATGCATTTCCTTGCAAAGCCTGGAGTCCCAAAATAACACAACAGTAAAACTTTGATTATGCTAACATCAATTAACCATAGCTCCCTGTTACCCTAAACAGGGTCATGTCTCCCCAATGTCTAATAATTACATTGTAAAATCCCTTGATTGCCTCAATATATTCACTCTCCCTATGACATCTGGATAATCATGACTGTGCTATAGTTAATTATCGTTTAAGAGATGATCACAGTGTTTTACTTTCTGATGTCATCTTTGCACCTAATACAAAACTCCACGTGAAGGTAACACACCGAACGCATACACACACAACATTTCCCCTCCAAATCAAGCCGTGGTAGAATACCCTTGAATATGGTATGAATCTGAAGAATCCTCTGGGAACAAATGTTTAGGAGCTTTAAAACATTTTAGGCAGACACCTGGAATACTTACTGAAGAATTTTCAAACCCACATCACCGATAGCTAATTAATATATTCCTGTCCTGGAAAACAAAGAATGCCAATGAAAATACTTGGTTTTACGCTCACAGTTGACTTTCTGTACGGAAAACAAGCCTGCAAAAAGCAGTCAAGGAAAACCTCATTGCCCTGGCAAGCACATATGTACTTGCTTGTTCCTCCCTTCCCCTGGCCCTCGATAAAAGATGACACGAGCCCCGGCTGTGGCGAGCGCTCCTGCTGCGTGCATAATGGCTGCTGCGGCTGCCCGTGTAGCCCCTGCGCTACCATTTGGAGAACCAGGAGGTTTCTGTTTCTTCACATGGATTTGCAAGCAAAAGTATTAAACCAGAGACTTCACACCACTCTCATAACAGCCATAAATTAATAAATGAACAGAACCATCTGACAAAAAAAAGTAAAGGTTCCATCACGTATTTTCAGGAAGAATTAGCTCAGCTGCATTATCAGCACCCGCAACAAGCCCAGGGTTACCTCTCCATTCCCTACAGCGAGGGGTTGCAACCTTGATTATATCTGTACCTTCCAGCCATTGGCAGGGTCTCAGCATTGCCCTAAGGCTTTAATTAACCCTGATTAGAGATAAACAGGGCCTTCTGCTTGTGAAAAAAGAGGAGAAAATAGACAGTACCTTCAGCTTACCAGAGAACTAAGTACAAACTGTTTTCACCTTTCGCTACTTGCTCCTCCCAGTAGCAGTGTCAGGAAGGGACCCCCACAAGAACACGAGATGATGCAGAGTATGCTCTACTCTTTCCATGTTGTTTTTAGGCAGGATAGGGTGGCCTGCTATTTCACATTAGGCACATTTTCGCTGTCCCTGGTTTAGTACCACTGAAGAGAATGCTGGAGCATTTAGGCGCTGGTAATTAAAACATAACAATGCACATTTACATAACCTGTACCAATTTGCTTTCTTTAGAGAATGTCTAAAAAAGCATTTTCAAAAGAAGTTTTCTAGACAGATTTCAAGACTTGAACACAAAACCACCAAATTCCAGCATGCACTTCAGCAGAGATGCTGCGTACACGGTAGGAGCATCCCTCATGCTCCCACCCCAGAAATTCCAAGAACTAGTAGGATACAGAAGCACTAAAGAGTTTCAACATTTTTGCCCCTAGTAGAAAGGGGAAGTTAAAAGGAGTGTGGATACTACAAACCAAAATGAATGACAGATTTCCAAAGTTAAATTTTATGGCAGATCACAGTTTTGGGTATGTTTTTTTTTACCTTCGGCTTTCAGTGATGTTTTGTTCTGGAAGGAACAGCCCAGACTAGTGTTTAGGAAGCACCCTTACTAACCTACCACCAGCTGCATTGAACACTCCTTAATATCACATCACAGAAACACAAGTGAAGGGCTGGGTAGCATCACCAGAGTCATTTAGGGAGCTCATCACAGCACTCCGGTGAATTTACAAAGACCACCTCGCAGGCAAATGTTTGTGTAGTGCATTGTCTAAAACATAAAAAAATGAAATTCAATTCCACAACTCTCTCTTGCAGCCTGCCAGAGTGTTGACATTGCAGCCTACTCTTAAATAACCATACTAAACTCCTTCTGCCGCAAATTAAGCCAATTCCTTCTTCACTGGCATGGAGAACAAGACAAGTTGCCTCCTTTGCAACGTCCTTTTATGTACTGGGTAGCATCTAGAATGTCTTATTTCCAACTTCCTACCTAAAATTAGTTCTGTCAAACTTCTACAGACTTCCTGTTCTCATCATTCACTTCCATGACTCTCTCCAATTTTCAATTTATTCATAAATTTTTTGTAAAATGACATACAGAAATACAGCTAAAGATCAAATAAGCAGTACCTCTCACCTGCAGAAGTTTTAACAACACATCCCACAATGATATTGACATGTATTTATTTTTTCTTAATTAGAGGTCACATTAAGTCCTGCTTCCTAATATACAGGCTGTGTGCATGAAAGAACATCACTGTTGAGACTTAGCCAATGGACAGATTTCAATTAAATTTCAAATAATTACTTTCTTGCAGCCACTATATTCTTGCAAATTCATGTAAATAAACATCCATGAAAACAGAGGTCAAAACTTAAGTACCACACCCAGCCCCTCCACCCCCTTTTTCAGATAGAAGGGAATCTATTTGAATTGCCATTCATAACCTGGTTTCCCTGCCTACACTGGTGTAGGGACAAAATAATCCATGCTGAGCGGGCAGCAAAGTCTACAAACAAAGGGAGGATGGACAGATGGGGTAACAGCTATGACCGCCATGTGGCTTCACCTGACCCTGCATGGGTATACGTCCCTTTTGTGTCTCACCCCACGGTACACACTACCACCCCATACTTTGGCAGCATGGCTGCCACGCTAAGCATTATGTAGGTTGTATTAGCATTTCTCTTTCCTGATTTCAGTACTTGGGCCTCCACTGCATTCCCTTTTGATGAGAATTTTTTTTCAAAATACCAATTTGAAATTCTGGTTCTGCTCTCCATTTGAACACAGAAATACCCTATAATTTCTGTCCACATACAAGCTCAGAAACTTATTTTCCTATACCACAACTAGTTGTGCTAAACAGTTCCTCATTTTCAGTGATCTGAAGTGATACCACTGAACACTAATAACACTAAGATAATACAAGTAGCACTGAAGCCTCACACTAATTACATTCTTGCTTTACGAAAATTTTTTCTCTCATTCCCACAGACTCACACCATTTTACAGAAAAACAGTTTGTACTTGTAAGGCTGTTGTTTTCTTTTCTCTTCTTTTTTTATTATGATACCCAGAAACAAGTAAACTGGAAGCTGGTTTATGTCCCAGAAGAAATTTCATCATAAGCAAAAGCATCCCAGGGGAAGAAGAATCAAATAGTTTATACCCAGAAAACAGGAAAAATATAATGAATCTAAATACATTCTGTGACTTCTGTTTACTTTTTTCTTTCTCCTCATTTAGTCATTGATTTCATAAGAGCAGCAAATCGCTTTTGCTGATGAGGTAGTCCCATAAATGAGTCATAAGAGAAGCTGATGCTGGTTGGTTACAGCTGTCAGTAACAGAATCTGAAAGAAATTTGGAAAAAATGAAGCTAGTGGCTATTTATCATCCTTGTAGCTATTACTCAGTTCCAAAGCACCAGTGATGGAAGTGGGAGGGGAGCAAAACCCAAAAGCTTGTTCTACTAAACCACTGAACTGAATCTTTCAGAACTGAACAAACTACTACAATGTGTGTTGTGTTCAGCACCCGGCGGGTGCTTTGCTTGCTTTTCATTTTCCTTCATTAAGACAAGTATGTTCATGTGCATAGTTAGCATAAGGATTCTCCTTGGAGTTAGTTCAGGTTTTTTCCTCCTCTTTAAAGGTCAACTTTCTTTAAAAGACACAGGCCCAAATTAATTCTCCTCTCCAGAGATCACCTCCTTTCACAGGAGCTAGCAATGGAGAGACGAGTACAAAGGGAAATATTTTGTGTGAAGCAGAGACACACAGGTATAGTTCAGTGCAGGTAGAGGACTCATCTAATGATTCTTAAAGATGACGGCGGCTTGCTCTTGTCCCAGAACATACACTTCCTATTTTATCAATCAGGGTTGCGATTCTCTGCTAAGAGAAGAGACCAGAAGCTTATGGGAATAGATGGGCAGGGGCACAGAGTGCAGTTTGGTATGTTAGAGAGCCTGAGAAGGTCGATCTGAGCCAGCTATCCACCTGCTTTCTCCCCTCTCCTGGAGAGGCTGTCAGTAGGAGGCAGCATTGGCTCTGACAGCAGCAGCTCTGCACCACAAAGTAGTTGGGAGCTAGCTTCATTCTTCTGTCATTATATAAGCAAGATGACACTGTTCTCTAATCCAGCCAAAGCTGATAAGTACCATCAACCTGTCACTTCCTACATTTCAAATTCTAACATTGCAGCATCAAAGAGTTTTTACATTTCGATTTCTTTTGCTGGCAGCGGTCGGTAGCCTCTCATTCTCCCACGGTGTTCTAATGCAGCATTTGCACACCGGGGTTACTCCCAGCCTGAATAGCAGGTCATCCCCTACTCACTGAGCTCATCTGCGGCCCATGTGCTAGGCAATTTAGATCCAATCAGCCCTTATTTAGCTCAAGAGTAATGAGCAGCATAGTGACACAGACTTAAGCCTGACCCTCAGGACACTGCTCATCAAGCAGTAAAACTGTGACAAAATCATTCATCTTCCACCCGCTGGCAAGAAATAATACTCGCACTCACTGTATTACTTTTTCAAGATATAGAAAAAAAAAAAAGTCCTGAATTTTCATGATGTGAGACATTAATTTGCAGAAAGCTGAATTCCCTTAAACCCCCCTGTTGCTATGAGCTCACCAGGGGGAAATAGGCCTTAGGAGACTGAAATGGAATAAAGAAAATTGCTTCAGCTTTCTGTTCATTTTAAATAAGCCTTAAATCTGACAAGAGATATCCTAAAGAAAGAAGAAATATATATCTTGTAAGGTAACGAAGAAACAATCAAAATTAAGAGATTAGAAGGCTACTTGCATATAATGGTTTTATTGGCGAAAGTATTTCTTTGTTTAACATCCACAACACAAATATTCCATATGAAAAGCCATTCTCACACCTCACGTGACGAATAAAAGAAGGAGAACTGAGGGAAAAGTTAATTTGGGGAAAACAGTTTCAAAAGTGAGACACTTCCATCAGAAAACAAATCTGCGCTTTATGTCCTTCAGGGAGCAGGTATTTCTCTAAACAACTGCAGGGTCCCAAGCAGCAGGTTCTCAGTACAACTGGATATGATTTTACTCTTTGTTTGGTAGATTTACTCTCTCACAACAGCAAGTCTTGTATTGCTGTCAGGTAGGCCACAGAAAGCTTATGTGGATTAATTTTTGATAGATAAAAAGGACACAATGGATGAAACACAGAAAGTGTTTCAATCTGTAACAGAGGGAAAGAGCTGTGTTTCTTCATGACTGATGTCTGAGTTGAGTTTCTTTAGCTTTGGATGTCTACCAAATCTGGTTTTGTTTGGGCATCAACAATTAGAAGGTCCTCTGACAGCTTCTGTTGTTCGTTTGTTCTTAAAATGATTCTAGGATAGAATAGAACAGACTATTTCAGTTGGCAGGGAACTGCAATGATCATGTTGTCCAACTGCCTGGTGGATTCAGGGCTGACCAACAGTTAAAGCTTGTTGTTAAGGGCATTGTCCAAATGCCTCTCAAACACTGACAGGCTTGGGGCATCGACCACCTCTCTAGAAAGCCTGTTCCAGTGTTTGACCACCCCTTCGGTACAGAAATGCTCCCTCATGTTCTGTCTAAACCTCCCCTGAGGCAGCTTTGAACCTTTCCCACACTCTTATCACCTGATAGCAGGGAGAAGAGCTCAGGAAGCTGCAGAGAGCAATGAGGTCACCCACAGCCTCCTTTTCTATAAAATAGACAAGACCAAAGTCCTTACCCATTCCTCACAGGACATTCCTTCCAGCCCTTTCACCAGCTTTGTTTCCCTCCTTCTAAAGCAGATGCTCTCCATTACATCATAAGCACCAATATGAAATTGATTTTAATCAATTATTCAGTTTTCACGTGGCTGCCTATTAATTCAGGAAAATGGACAGTGAGAAATAGAAGCGAATATTCCCACAAACCTGAACCAATGCTGAACATACACAGAAACTCTCTATAAGCCAAGTATTAGGCACACAGCTCCAGTGTACCCTGTATCTCATTTAATTCCTTTTCATAGTAATACTTTCAGAGCAGAGGACACACAATCAAACCACACGTTGATTTTAGCTAGTCATCTTTGAAGACCAGAATACAAGGGACAAAGCTAGAAAATGCTATTTTAGACCAAAAACTTCAGAACAAAAAAAAATCTCAAATCCCACATAAAGTAGGAGGAAGATAAAAGAAATTCAGTTTTAATTACCAGAGCCACACCTTAAGGCAACAACTGTAGTTAAGAGCAAATCCAATATTCCTACAGAAGACGGTAACAGATTACTTTTAAGGATTCAAACACAAACCTCCCAAAATGCTGCTATATTCTGAAGCAGTGCTTGCTTCCCATGCTCCCAAGCATTTAGACACTAGATTTTCTTTACACATTCAAACCTCTGTTTTATTAATGGAATAACTGAACTTTAAACAAAAACAAAAACCCCAAAAACAAAACAATCACCAAACCCCACCAAACTAAAAATACATTAAACCATAGGTCAAGTAAGCACAGCCAGGCACACTTGCTCCCCAAGCATATAATCTTTGCTGTGAAGTCCAAAAGGAAGGACTTTTTTCCTTTTTCCACAGAGGTAAACATAGTTCATGGCCACTTTTAATGACTTTCTAATGGTCATTCCTTAAGCCTTAAAGATCTTAGCGTCAAGCCAAGATCTGCTGACTCTCTGTTCAGTGGTTTAGTCACAGAGGTGTCCACTGTGCTTATCAGGACCGGTAGCTCTAAATATACTCACGGGATGGGTAAGAGAAGACTCATGTGCTTCCCAACTCTTCTGGATACAGTTTTCAGAAGTTCAACATCAGAAAATATATTTTACAAAGACTAACACTAAAGCCCCTGAGGGGGAAGAAAAGAAGAAGGGAGGGGGGAGGACCTTTCTATTCTCTTCCTGAGCTTATCTGCTGACTTACATGGTAACAGAGAGGAAGAGAGAGGCTTCTGTTGGTCTCAGAAAGCTTCCCACAGGCTGTTTTGATGGCAAGTATAATGCAAAAAAAATTACAAATGACTATACATTTCCATAGCAAAGATATACTGGATAATCCATTCCTATCGTGACTTGTCTCGCAACCTCAAGGCTAGACGCACTCCAACAGATAGAAACAACCAGTTCTGCTGTTATCCATGGCCCAATTACTAATGTAACTTTTAATTAGAGACAGGTTTACTTGATCAGTGTTCCTGTAGAGCTTATGACATTTACACACTGAAATTTTCGGTAACTTTTCATGCCCTTCAACACTGGCAGAACAGTACAAACGGGCATAAATCCACAACAACTGTTTTCAAAACAAAATTACCATTTATTATGTTATTTGGTTTGTGCTACTTCTAATTTCTCCTGTGGAAATCAATAGCAAGTCTCCCTGAAACTAGGCAAAGACGTTGGGAGTACAGCAGTGATTTTACACCTGGGCACATACTCACATTTTATAATCCTGTAACTCAGTGCTAATACACTACAAAATCCAAATGCCAGTATGATGATAATGAGAGAAAGCTCATGTCAGAGCAATACCTGATTACAGGAAAAGACATTTTGACATGTTTCAAACACTTCTTTTAAGAATAACATATTGCAATGCCAGAACCTACTGTTTCCAGGCACTCAGCAGATTTCTCCGAGTCTGTGTCCATTTTTACAGCGAGTTCTGTCAAATCCATTAAATGCCTGTATTTTTATTAACCTAGGGTTTCCTTTTGTGTCATGAGGCACTCAGATGACGGGTAGTGCTAGAGATTTGGAACAAATGAAAGCACACACGGACAAGCAACCTGAATTTACCCTTCATTAAAGAAGGGAAAAAATATCAGGATTCTAAAACACAGCTTAAAAACAGAAACAAAAAATAAAGGAAAAAACTTATGTCTGAGTTAGAAGCTGAATCAACCAAGTAAACACAGGAATGAAGACCTTTGCATTTTTGTTTTGGAGAGTTTCTTGATTGTTTACTATTTATTTTATATACATTTTTAAAAAGGAGACTGTATTAAAATACAATCTTACACTTCATACTGAATCTCACTATGAAGATCAAATACTTGGAAATGCCAAGCAAGTAGCATCTTGTTTCCCATTACCTACTCACCAGATATCAAAAACTGATAAAAATGAGTTCTCCTGCCAAGTTATAGTTCTATGGAAATATATGGACACCAAAATAATTATAACAATTAAAAAAAGGTGGTTTAAAAAAAGCTTATTTAAAGCAGTCTCTAAACATAGGTAAATACAACAATCAAAAGCTACCAGTACTTTTCCAGCAGACAGGAAAAAAATGCAAGAAAAACCTGGAAAGGGTTATTTTAAAACACGGTAGTGTGAAAATGGTGAAGGTGGGGGTCTCTTTTCAGATGCCTTTTAAGAAAAAAGAAAGGAAGAAAACAAGCGCACTTTCAAAACCTTGTATGCCAAGTTCTAGCCCAGAGCAAGTTTTCACTGCTAGTTTCAAACCCTTGAAAATAAAGGTTTATAATGGAAATGCTGACAGACCCTTAACCATAGCAGCATGAGTAGCTATAATTAAAGAAGAGCTTTTGGCTACACCTCACTCTGCAAATGAAAAGACTGCCATTTTTACAGTATCCTCAAATAAAAGCAACTGGGAAACCTGGAATGCAATCCTACCAATCCAACAAGATATGTTAAAGGGGACCGCTGAAACTATTTGACATTTTAAGCTTTAAATACTGCGGCATTTAGTTAACGTAACTAAGTCAGTATTTTCATAATGCTACTTAATCAGCAATAAAGAATGCTCCTGTGAGCCATCATCTGGGGTTAGCAGAAAGTGGCACATGAAGTTATTATTCCCTAACAGCCCAGAGGGAGCAGCTTCTTTCTTTAATCAGTGATCTCACTTCCTTCCTACCTGTAAATTCCCTGTCATACAGTTATAAAATTATTAGAGTGCAGTGTACAGAAAAACTGCATTTATGAAAGGCTTACTATCTTACCTCTGCCTGGATTTTAAACACAGGAAAAAATGGCATTGAACCATTTTATCCTTTTCTGAGTTTGCAGACAGACCAAGCCTAATCAGTCTGGTTAAGTCAATAATAATTTAACATCTGGTTGGCACAGAGTCACCCAAAATCTTCTGAACCAAGAAAGTGATTTTAGTGTTGTTTCACTTGTATGGCAACAGAGGACTATTTTCAGTGAGTCTATCCAAGTGGGAGAGAGAACAAGTAACATTTTTCTGTTCCATATAACCTGTAGAACTAAGCGTTTTATAAATGTTAAGGAATTAAGCTTCTCTGTAGGGGAAATAAATAAGCAGGTGACCGTAACCAAACGTATAAATACAGAAGCTGAAATAAACAACTGTTAAAAACAAGACTCTAATAATCTCTCTCATACCAATCAGTATTTGAGTATGTCAGTAATTCAAATATTTCAGCAGACCTGCTTTTTGTAAGAACAGGTACAAATGCTGTCCTGTACTTTGTCTGTGATGAGCTGAGAGGTCTGCAGTGGACTTCTATACCCTCCTATCTGTGTTACCAGAGGACCACATAACCCCCAGTTCTGGAAAGCTTCAAAATAATACCATTATGAAATAGGCAACTTTTTCACCAGTCTCAAATTTCTCCCTATTTCATCTTTAAAAATAACACAACAAATGCTGTGTATTAGCTAATGGAGAAGACTCAAAGTATTTTTGACGCCTCCAATTTATTCCAGTAAATACGTTCAGTTGAACTGAAATAATAAATAATAAATCAACTAAACTTAGTTTCATGCTTCATCTTTTTTCAAAAGACTGTGCAAAACAGTTGTCTTTGGATGTATAAGCTATTGACAGCTGCAGTCAAACTACTAGACAATAACAAAGAATCTAGTTAAAGTGAGATCTTGCATACGAGCCTCCCTATTCCTATTATGCACTCTTCCACAGCTCTTTCCACATATTTCAGCCTTATACATTTGAAGTAATGGCAGATCAATAGCTGCCTCTTAATATCTTATAAGAAAAAGCAGTTGAGTCTTCAAACTGGAGGACTATTTCTCAAAGGCATCAGTAGACAAAAATATGCTTATTGAAGGGCACTGTGAATACTGAAAACTGAACGAGTACATCAAAGCAGAACTGCTTGAAAGTGGTAAAATATGATTTCCTTCTTTCCTATCGAACCCCAGACAAGTGTTTAAATCTCCATAACGGTTATTTGATAGCAACCTTGGTGAAAAGGGGAAAAAAAAAAAAAATCTGAAAAATAGATTCACTGAAGAAAAAAATGCACAAAACTAAAACAAACAGCAAAACCCCCTAACTTAAGTAATTTAATGCAGATAATGATCCTGAAATTTCCTGTGCCAAAAGAAAGATGGTATTGTCTGAAATAGAAGCAACTGGATGACTTTCTACAGAGCCCTTAATTCATAATAAAATATCAGGGATTTCAAACCTAATGTCCTGAAATAGTTAGGAAACATTTGTAAAATTCTAAATACAGTGAGGTATTCATGGATTTTTGAAATTTAACATATAATTCAGGGCTTCCAGAGGTTTCTCCTCCTTTTGCTCTATTTCAGTAAGAAATCAATACGAACTACAGTTTAACTCCAAACAGAAAAACAACATGCCAGCCTATAACCACAATGTAACTAAATAACTTACCGAAGTCTGGCTAGAACAACCTGAAGAAAATTTAGGACCATACTCAGTTCAGCTCCTCGACAAGCAGGCAGCAGCATAGTAAAGCCATCATTAAGCAACTTTTCCTCAGAAAGGCTTAAGTAGCAGCTGGTCTCAAACACTTCTTGGACACCATCAATGTAGGTTGAAAGTAGAGTCCAGAGACTTTGTTTCTGTGTGTAGTCATTTTTGGTTACTAAAAATTCCTTTGCCTTCTCACGGAAAGCACTTGAGAGTTTCTCAGCCAGGACACTAATGTCCATGTTCTTCTCAATATAAATCAAAAGGAAAGCACAATGACCTCTCCAGATGAGAGCTCTCTGAGATGTGGTGATGGAGGATGGAGTAAGGAAATCCAAAAGTTCCAACACTCGACTCACTATATCTTCTGTCTCTGCAACATTTGCCAGCATGAGGAACAGGTTAAAAAAGTGCTGCAGCCCCACTTCTGTCAGCTCCTGCATTCTTCTCCGATGGAACTTGGAATAAATTCTACATTAACAAAAAAAAAAAAAAAAAGCAGGAAAGAGAAAGTTTCTAAAAGCATGAAATTTTCTATCTGCTTGATACACTCAAATTGTATTTTCATGCTTTTAGTTTACAGTTATCCCCTTCCAATAACCCTTACATTTTAAATATCCTCTTTTTCCTCCCCTCTTCTACTCTTTTGACTACCGGAACACACATGGTATTTCATTTTCTGCTCCTAATACAAGGTACACATTAAGAGCTTTCAACCCCAGGCACGGTCTGACGATTCTCCCTTACCCAGCTCTAGCACAAAGTCAAGCAAAATGTTATGAACAGAGTCTAGTTCCTCTGTCTGCGATGGGTGTCCTCCATATCATGCCTACACATCAATCAAATTTAGCCCATGAGGGCTGCTAGGAAAGGAGGTTGCCAAGTGGCATCTCTTTGCAACAGCAAACAATTCATGTACCCCAATTTCTTCCCTAGAAACTCCCTTATTTCCATATGGCACAAAGAAAATTCAAAAAAAAGAGACCAGGGACCCTCTTTCCTTTAGCTACTCATTTCTGTTCTTGTGTTACACTGCCACAGCTGCTGTGAGCAAAGGCTCACCCACCTAACCATCACAGCAGTAAAAGGGAGGGGAAAGCTCCTTATCTCCCCGGTCCTTCGCCGGTCTGTGCCGACCAGTATTGCACACCTACTGTATGGACTGTGGACCACAGGTTTGGGAGAAAATAGGGAAACTGAGGCATTTGTGAGAGAAACCTCTCTCCAGCAGGATGTCGTTAAGAAACTTCAAGCCGTATTGCTTATATGACAGTGCACAAGTCATACGTAGCTGATGGTGAGAAGCGCTGCTGCTTTGGAACTTTAAAGTGGTTAGCAAAAAGCAAAAAGCTTTGACATAGGTGTCTTTTCTGTGACCTTTGCTCTTGTGTTATATTAAATGTCACCATTCCTACGACAGGGAAATAAGATGCAAATGGCTTGCTTAACTTTTTGGTTTGTTTGTTTAAAATCCTGGGTATATCTTTCACTTTTAATTTAAACTAAGTTCCACACAGAGTAGTTAAACATCCATAAAAGCTGTTTTCCTATTCTGTCACCTGGAAAAATAGTTGGAAATGGTGCTGAGGTTATCAAATCTAGCCACCAAAAATTACAGCAAATCCAATTAATGTTGTTTAGTAGTAAATTACTACTGACAGGCATTTACGTTCTTCATGCATCAATTAATGCTTGGTTAGCTGCTGAAAACAGAGTTCATCCCAAAATCATGGCTGTAGGCTGTTAAATTTTGCTACATGTGTAATTGATTTATTTGAGGTAGAAATGATGAATACTGGTTGAGCAGACTGACACAGCGTATGTTGAGTATTATTATTCCCCCTCTTAAATCAGGGAATGTAACAAGCTGTAATAGCACAAAAATATAAGTATAATTTGTATAATACCTTCCTTGATAGCCAAGAGAACCCACCCTTCCTTCTTGGAAGAAACATATCATAGCTTTGTAAGGTAGGCATAAATATGTGCATTATCCATATATTTATTAATGTTATGCAAAAGCATCTTATCAATACTTATAAAATTTTAATATTTTAAGTATTCATAAAATTATTAAAAAATCAAAACAAAAAAACACAAACCCAAACTAATATTGTCTTCTGTGTCCAATTAAAAAAAAATGTTAAAAAGTTAGCACATGTAATGATCAGTACAATCTTATTACTATAATAAAATTTTTGAGGATTCAGTAAGTATACAAAACATCAGGATTTTGATTTAGAACATATATATTTTATGGTTGGGGTTTTTTTATATCATGACTTTCCATACCTCTTAATTAGTATGTTTCAAAATTACATGACAAATTAAAAACCTCACAAAAAATTATTGTGAGAAATTTTGAAAACCATGAAAAAGAAAATGGAAATATAAATGAAATTGAAGGCCTAGCAAGAGCCAGTCTGCATGTTCTCGGACAACACATGGCTTACATGCAGCTCAAACAGAATTTCTGTGATTTAATTACATTACCTGTCTGGCAGTAGGGTTGTACCACTGCAGAGGTTGCCAGTGTACCAAATTCCTGGCCTGTGGTATGAAGTAAATCATCACAGGCTATGGATGCCAAGGTGATTCTTGGACACAGCTCTTGGACCCTGTCACTGCCTCAGCTGTCAACAGAAACTTCAGGGAACAACTGCCTTCTTCAAATTATCAATCACCCTGGATCCCTCGTCCCCCTTATTTTCTCCCCATGCTTTGGTATGCGGCTAGGAAGGCCCTGCAGGCTGACCAACTAGACCTCTTAAAACATGAGACAAACTAAACAGCAGCCATACCGTCCTTTAATTTGTTTCCAAGGATGGACGCCACTGTTCTCTGCCTCTTCTTTCATCAGCCGTGCCAAAATGCTGAGGAAAATGGAGTAACTGTTGCTGGACTCGTACAGGGTGGGGATCTGCTGTTCACAACAGCAACGTTTCACCAACTCAAGCATTGACAAGGAAGTTTTACTAACACTTGCCAGACCCTTCAGACCAAGCCAAGGAACAGTAAAGGAACTGTTCTAAAAGAACAAATGAAACCAGAAAAGATGATAAATAACAATAAATGTTGATATTCCAAAGGCAGTAAGATGCAAACCTTCACACAAACAAAAGAACATGTTCCTATCACAACAGAAAATAAAAATGCATTGTAACTATGTGCAAAGAGTTTTTACAAGATCTTAAATTTGGTAGTCCTGGTGAAAAATAAGAGTAAAAATATATTACAGTTCATTCTATTGTGACATAATGTAACAGACCATAACATGTATTTAAACATGATTTCTTAATAAATAATAAAACACCTATTAATACATTTACATTAACATTACATAATACTAATTTACACTATATTTTTATTCTTACATAAATATTATATACTCATATTTGCACATTCATAATATTCATATACACTTATTATATATTTACATTTATATGCATTATATATTTATTAATCTTATGTTTATATAATACCAACATATTCATACATTGATATATTAATATAATATAGTGTATTAATATATTAATATCACTAAATATTACTAAATATAGCAAATTTAGGGATACTGCAATTAACTAGTCAGTTTTACAGAAGTGTAGCCATCAAGCTTGGCTACATGAGAATCAGAATTAATTGCTAAAAATCAAGGACCATCCACATGTGATTCTACATTTTTATATATTCATCTACTTACCAGGTTCTTGCTGTAATAATCCCAGAGTATGGTGACAATGGACAGGTTCAAGTCCCAGAAACTACACAAAGTCAAACAGCACTGAAGATGCATTCGTAAGTGTTCCTCTAACACACCAGTCTTAAAAAAGGAATACAAAGTTTATTGTAGGAGGGCAGCATCACTATGTCTACAGGTAAACCCAATACTACCCGAGTGTTAAGATTAATTTCCTAATATAATTAAAATTATTTTTAATTATATAACTTAGTAAAAAATCATCTGCTAATACGAATGACAAGCTAGAAGATCAAAGCTGACAATTGCACCCTGAGATCCAAGAGTATAGTAGGAGCTCCAGGCTTAGACAGAAATCATGCTTCATCAGCCTGTTTTGGACATTCACCTTAGAATGATACATATAGGACAATAAAACCTGGACAACCTTCTGTTCTCTCCACTGACTATAACAGTGGTTTAGTGAATCTGCTCGTGTAGTTGTCTTAAGACTTTTACACATGTAAATCTAACGCATCGCTGGGACAGTAGTGAACTTATTCTGACAAGAGAAACCCCTGACCTACTTCTAGCTTTCAATTTCATCTAAACACTATAGGCCTGGAATTTCTTAACAACATAAAATGAGCTAAGGAGGAATAAAAGGGGAAAAAAATATAGAGGATGATATTTATGACTTAAAATCACAGACCCAGGAAAGGGAATGAAGGAAACGGTGCCTCAGATCAATACTGAGAAGTTATCCCCTTCAGTCCCAATTACAGTGCGAGGTCCTGTATTTCGTCCCAAGCTCACACAGCTCAGAAAACACTTTAAAAAATCAAAACCAAACATTGATGCCAGATGAATGAAAAAGATAGCCATAGGTCTTGTTGGGTTTTGTTCAGGTTGTTTTTTTGTTTGTTTCAGGGGTTGGTTGTTGTTGTTGTTGGTTTAGAAGTCTTTCCGCCTGTTACTGGAAGAGGACTTCTGCTCTTACCCACAGTGCTACTTCTTAGGACTTACTGTGTCTTAGGAGCTGCTTTTTTTCCCCTGATTTCAATCCTGCACAAAGGAGTTATAACTCATTAACTTATCTCTACCTGGCTACACATTCTTGTGGAAAACATTATTTGCTACACTTTATCAGAACACTGTAAACAATTACACCAATCATCTACAATAACGTTTTATCATGTCTGCCTTCTCTTCTCATAAGCAATTAATTAGGGCATATGGCTTCAAAAGTGGTATATTTCTAAACGAACTTGAAAACTGAAAAGGCATTCTTAATTGTCATAGAAAATGATATATTCAAGCCATTGTATATAACAACATAAAGAACTGTAATAGGAAAGAAACTCTTCAAGAGAGACTCATTACAAGATTTACAGAATGATAGTTCAAATATAACAAAATGCCTACAAATGAAAGATGATTGGTTTTATATATAACAGTACTGTACCTATTAAATAAGCAGTCTTCCCAAAATAACGATCTTATACAAGAAAAAAAAAGGGACAGACCTGCAGCCATTTTCAACAGCTTCTTTTTTTAATGACTAAAAGCAAGAGTCTTGGTATAAAACAAAAAACTGCAGCTGAACATACCTATTTCTCTAGAGAGTTCTACCCAGTTACAAAAGATGTAAAAAAAAAAAAAAATCAAAGCAAAACACACCCCCTTTAGAAATAGAATGCTTAGTCTTAAAGCTGTAATTTCTGCACAGAATTATGTTTAGGATCTAATTCAACAAACAATGAGTGCTTCAGTTACATTAATTCAACAATAAACATGGTATTGTGAACAGCTTCAATTTCCACCATTATTTATCTGACCAACAATAGTCTCAGAACAGTTTCTAAAACCTAGATAGTACTGAAGGCTTTATCTCAAATTTAATATGAAAGAGTCCTCCAGACTTCAAATATCCCTGGGATTAATGGATTCTCTCATTGCTCTTTTGCTTAAAATGGTCTCTTGCACTGCTGGAAATACTATCAGAACTCTTGAGGTAGTCAGCTTTTAATTTATTGCAGAAGGGAGGAACACCAGATACTATCAAAATGATAGTACTATCTAAACACAACATTTTTCTCTTATGACCTCCTACTGTAGTAACAAAATTGGTTTTCTAGAACTCCAACAAATACTTGTGCATCTCTTTTAGAATAGAATTAAACAAAAAATATAGTGAAAGTATAACAAAATCGAGGCAGAAATGAAACATGAAGCATTTCTTTTCCAAAATTAGAGAAGGCTAGTAAGACAGACTGCTATTAGTTCTTACGAACAAAAAAGCTTTTGATTCTCACTTAAAATAAAACTTTGTAAATACAAACTCATACTGACAATCGATAATTTTAGTCAGTTTGATGTTGCGTACTATACAAATACAGCTATGTTAATATTCCTAGTGCAGTCATTTTCACTTTGTAGTACAAATAGAATTGTAAACCAGTTCTGCTCTTGTCATTAGCCTAGTAACTGAAATCCAAATTGCAACAGAAGTAGGGAATACCTCACATAACTAGTTTAGCCATAAATGTGGTTTTTTGTGGTACAGATGGAAGATCTTTCACATGAGCAATGTGTGAAGGATATACTCAAGGAAGCAGCACTCTACACTTGCCCAGGGAACCATTGTTGCTGCTGTCTTAATTTACAGCCCACAGAGTATTCTTTGCTTCCCATCTCCATTGGTCCCCTAACCTGGACAGCACCTTCTCATATTTTTCTTGCTCAGAAGCAGGCTGGCTATATCCTTAGAAAGATGGAGTGCCTGCCTCGAGACATGGCAGTGCAGCACCCCTCTGCGACCTTCACCTGGACATGGGCATCTTCCCCAGGAAGTCTTTATCAGTCCCAAAAATCAGGCAAATGCTGGATGAAGGTGGCTGAGGCTCTCTGCCGCCTGCAGTCGGGCTGCCCTCTCTGTGCTGGGGATCACTAAACTCAACAGCTTTACTGAAACTACCTAAATGCTGCAGTTTTAAACAGTGGTTATTAATTTTTGCATCCCAATACTTAGCTGTCCTAAAGATGTTAAAGCTAACAAGCTTACATTCAAAGGTGATGGTTCTTTTCTGTCATGATGCTCCCGTAGCCTAAAAATCCAAATGTGCAACAGTGCCTATTAAATCACCTTTTGACAAAACAGAAATCGAAGCCCATGTGAATAAACTCACAGAGCAGATACTCCAGAAATACAAAAGCATAAGATAAAAGGTAAAAGCAGCTATATGAAGCTGAGAGACCAACAGAAGAGATGGACATGCCTAATGGTAAAAGACAACCTTCTTCCTAGACACCATCACGAAGTCTGTTGAGCAGGCAGAGGAAGCAGGATGCGTTTTCCAACAGAAGTAGCTGCATGCAGTCGTGCATGCCCATACAGGGACTAGTGCTCTCCACAGAGCATTTCCTACAAGCAGCTAACTCCATCATGCAAGAAAAAACACTGAACGAAAAAAAAAAAGGAAGGAAATAGACTCCATGGCTCCTTAGACGATTGGTAATAGCTGCAAACATATACTTGGCAAACGAGGGTTAGTTTTAATTCCAACAGTGACTGCCTTTGGAAACTGAACAGGTATTTGCCTCATACTACTGTGTCATGATTGACTCATTATTCAAATCTTCTGAACTTGGCCACCTAGCTGCCTTTCTAAACTGTCTACAATTCAATACTTGTTTACCAGAAGCATCAGAAAGCTGTCTATTTTACATATATTCAACTTCAGACTAATCTTTATTCAAAATCATAAACATCCAAAAGAAAAGAGGAATATTTTGAAGAAAACTGTAGCTACAAGTGTCCTCTTACTGATTCTCACGTTGCTGACATACAGAAGATGCAACGCAGGAAGGTGGCTAATAAGCTGCTGTAAATCTCTCCAGTTTCTCTCACAGAATGGTGAGCATCCAATAAATGATGTCATCACTACAGTCTTAATGTACATGCACAATGTCTGTATTCAGTTATACACTGTAAAATCACTCAAAAGGACTTAAGCTTTTAAGCTGAAAGACCACATAAACAAGTATTAAAGTTCAGATATAGCATAACTTTTCAACTTTTTAATACCCTATCTAATGTTTCAACTATCCTAACAACTACAAAATATATTTTTGTAAAAACTGTAATTGCATTGTTCTATGCTCCAGCTTCAACCAGAGCTGTTGCTACTGCATGAGTAAGGCAGTAGTCATAAAAAAGAACTGATTCCTCTTCTGCTTTCAACCACAGAAATTTGCAGGGGTTTTTTTATTTCATCTGAGACCAAATACAAAAATAAACATGTTTATTCTGGTCTTAAGTGTACACAAATTAAATTATACTTATAGGTGTTGCTGATACAGCATTTGCAATTGGTACTATGCAACTTCAGAACAAATTTACAGAGCAGCAACGGAACATATTTAAAAACATGATGAACAGCATATTTAAAAGCATTTTAAAAGGAGGTCAATTCTGACCTCTGGGCCATGAAGCATTGCATTAACAGTTCTGCAGAAAGAAAAATGATAAGGTATGAAATGAGTGCTCAGAAACTAGAAGCTTATCAGTAAGAGTTTGATTCAAGCCTGTAAGACAAATTGCTCAGCAAGGCAAGTCACCTTCCCGCTGTGACGAGGATATAGCTGAATTTTCAATGCAACTGACTATCTCCCTCATCATGTCTCCTCAACTTGATATCCTTACATTCAGTATCTGGTTTACATTTTCTAAGCATCCAGTTCTTATTCTGAATACATCTTGTCAGAGTAGCCATATACCTACCCTTCCAGGATAATTATCTTTTTCCTTTATCTGACAATTTAGCATCAAGCACAACCACTTTAAAGCAAGTGTAACTGCTAACAAGGAGGGAACTGTATGCTGCCATAGTTCAGCTACGTCAAGGATATTCATTTCCTGGTGACAGAAACACTAGGATTCCAAAAATACATTTGTTAGTTGGACTTTGTTTCATGCCCTGTCTTTTCCCAAAAGTATCCCTGACACTTTACTTGTTCATTATTTCTTCCTTTACACACTTACTTGAGCATCAGTGGATTTTTTAAGGAGCTCTTCCACAAATTTCCAATTGGATTCCTTCTGTTTCTGAAAAATAATAATTATCAGCATTTATATTCCTCACAGGAATAATTATGTAATAACAGAAAAATAAACAGGCTAAATATTTCCAGAAATATTTCATTTCATGACAGTATATTGTAGTCATCATTGAAAACAGCTTTTTTGTTATGAGTGTAATTGATATCTGCCTTAAAATTTAGGCCTCAAAACCAAATAAAGAATACACAACTTAAACTGGTTCAAGTGGTTCATTTGCAATCCCAACCTTCCCTTTTAGTAAAGAAGCAAAACATTCAAGCATTTCTGATTAGTACAAGCAGTAAGTATGTCTTACATTTTCTTCCTTTAATATTAAAAGGAAGATATAAGGGGTAAGAAGGAGGAAAAGGTACAATCTCACCTTTCTTGGTTTTTTTCCTTTTCAATGAAAAAGTACTTCTAACTCTTTTTTCCCAGGCCAAACACTAAGGATTGTTTTGGTCAATTTGGTAAGGAGTTGGTCAGATAGTAATGGCCTATATAGATATAAAAACTATAGGGTAGGTTAAATATAGCCCATATTTCATATTCTTCAGTTTAGGAAGATAGATGACTATCCATTTGAATCAAACAGATCATGCTAGTGAAGTAAAAGAGTTACATAAAATATTAAAAGGGAAGAAAAAAAATATTTAGGCAAAGTAGGAAAGAAAAGGATAGAAGGTTTTGCAACTAGGGCTATTTCCCAGGAAAATAATAGAGGTGACCAAGCCAACATACAATTCTAGGAGGTCCAAAAATCATCTCTTACACTGTAATGTATACAGCTTGTGTAGATAACTAGAGATGTGAACATAGTACTTTCATCCTTGTCCTGCCTTACCCATTTCCTCCACTATCACAACAGTGAAGCCTTGTAAATTACTCTGCAGATATCCATCCTTTAAATGTCTACAGAGCTTACAATATCTTATGTTTTGTCCTTTAAATGTCTACAGAGTGTACAATATCTTATGCTTTGGTAACTGCAATATAACTACTTTCCAGCAGCAACACCACTGTGCTCCAGCCTCCTCTGCTACTGACTACGCTATTTAATGCTGTGACTTGGTGACAATTCTACACAGAATGCTAGAGAGTACAGAGAGAATTTTGAAGATGAACTCTTTAAAAAGATGCACCGATATTTATGTAACACAGTTTAACTACTTGGTGGCTTTTACATTTTTGCATGATAAGAAAGGCAGAATTCTGAAAAGTTGCCCATGGTAGCAAGTCCCAGTCTGTACACTATGAATGGAAGGACAGATCCGCAGAAAGTTACACTAAAGCTGTGATTTCACAATTCAGGACCTTGAGCAGTATCAATTAAGGAGTTCCCACTGCTTCCTCCTCCTCCTGCCAGCTGCTCTTCCTGCCCTCACAGCTGCAGTATGCTACTGCTCAGTTGTCCCGGTACTTCTGTTTGTAGGACACAGTGTGAACCAGATCAGTGAACTGACCCCGGGCTTTAGGAGAAAATGAAAGAATGAAAAAGGGAGGAGAGCCTGACCTAGGTCATAGAATAGAGCCACAAATAACTGTGCCAGAACAGTAGAGGGCATATCATGCCTAGGATGGTAAACAGGACTTCCTAAGCTGTTATTGATGCCAAAGCCTTTGTATCATGACACCAGAGCTAGCATCCTGTCAGAAGGAGAGGCCATAGCATCTACCAGTAGCCAAGGAGTAAAGGCAGCCCTTCAATAATGGGTAAAACCCAGGAGGTGCACAGTCAGCATTCCCACACATTTCTGTCTAGTATTTATGCCAGATTTCTATATTGACCACTGTATTTTAGAGCTTGACGTTATGTGAATACCTACACTGTGGCATGGTCCTACTGCAGACTCCAAGTAAAGCTCAACTGCCCAAAAGGTACATTTAGCAGAGATGAGTAGATATTAAGAGAGTGATGCTAAATGGCTGTGAAACTTCTGAATGTCTGGATCAGCCTGCTCAGAACATACTTTTAGCACTTCCATAGTCCAAGGACACATGATTTATACAGAAGATGTTTATTGACAAAGTTCCAGTTCAGCTGCAGTATGCAGACAGCCTTACAAGATCTGTGCAAACTCCTGACACCAACTGGAGTTGATTACAAGAGTGCATCCAGGTTCAGCCCAACTCAGGAAGGAATGACACCAACCACCTGCTGAACTCATTTCTTAGCTTCAATTGCCTCTATCTTTTAACAGACTTGCTTCATTCAAATCCCACTAAATTTGCATCCTAACAGTATTCGCCGCTACACTGGCAATATGGCATGGCAACTGTTTACAATCCATCCCTGTCAGAGAATATGTAGAAACTACACCTCTTACTCCAAACCTGCTGGCTTACAACATCCTCCCTCCACCCTCAAAGAGTCCTACCATCAACAGAACATGGAAGCTTTACAGTGCATAAAAGTGCTGCTAAAACCAAAAATCTGAGCAGAGACCCTCTGGGTTCTCAGGTAGAAACATTTGCAAGGACTAACAGCTGACTACCTGGAAGAGCCATACCAGGCTTCTCAGCTGGAAGTCCATGTTTGCATATCTTGTCACATAGTCATTTCAGATTATTCTATTTAAAGGCAAGAATTCTTAGCCCCAAGTAACTCTGCCTGTATTTCCCTAGCCCACAGTAGATTGAAATTGACCCCTGCAATGTTCAGAAGTAGCACATTTTCTCATCAGGTCCCATTTGGTTTTCAAATGTACAAATTCTGCTTTTCAGAAGAGTGAAGTGGGACCTGGATGTGGGGTTATGGAAAGGGACACGTACCGTACATCCCTCACAACAGTCTCTAGGAAACTGGACCAAAATTTTCTAGTTTCAAAAATGGTTTAATGTGTGTGAAATATATATTCAATATATATGAATTATAGGATATTTGAAATTACGTTATATGAGCTAAAGGGGGGAAAATAAAAAGAAGCAAGTCTGGAACCTATTTAGAATTTTAAAAGCTTTCATAATAACCTCAAGGCCATGCAGACCACATTAAAATATTGAAAATCTTCCATAGATGACATAGGCTTAGAGGCAATTTTTGATACAGAGCACATGAATAACCATCATTATGACACATCACCCTCCCACCTCTGATCACAGTTAATTAAAAGAAAGCATGTGTCATGAAGCTATCGCATCAGATGTTTAACCAACAAAACGGGACTACATTAAGCCCTGATGTAATTCCACCGACCACAAATTTATATCACAGACTATTTTATCTTACAACATCCAAAGAATGTTTGAGGCTGTAACTGGGGGGCTCAGGAGACACACCTAAAGAAATGGTTACCATCAACTAGCTACAACAGATTACATTCTTGTGGTATGTGAAAAGGTAATGTTGTTATTGATGGATATTTTTCTTTTTTTTTTATCCATCCATAGCACTTGAGATCAGGGATCCCTGGACAAACTCACAGCCACACTCGGAGAAAGCAAAGCTAACAGGTTGGACATAAAGACTACTGGAAACATCAAGAGGAGCGTCTACAGGATAGTCTAAAGATTTAGAAATGAAGACTTAGAAATTCTCTTCTCCCAGGTGGGCAGGAAAAAAAAATTAATATTTAATCTTGGGTAAGTCACTTCCTGTCACTGCATCTCAGATTCCTACTCTAAAGTAAGAACAACAGGAATCCTTTCTTCCATTCTATGTCCGTTTGGCTTATTGAAATAATATAGTGTCTGGGGTAAAAAACAATCTCTTACAAGGCTAAATACATAGTATGGATCAGTAGGAAATGCAGGAAAAAAATCCAATTATCAAAGTAAATAGTATCATTGCACTTTGATTAGGGCATAAAGTATAAGAAACCTGGGATAAATGTCTGCTTCACACTGGCTTCTGTATTCGACCTGGAAATAACCTCTCCTCTCCATCTAAGTTCCTGTAGTAACCAGCGAGTGTAGTAATTCTGTCTTCCCAATGCTCCTCCGAAATACAATACGGACATGATCCTCCCCCACTACCGCAGTAATGGGGCAAAAGCCAGGGAAGCTTGAAACAACTTTACGTGTGACAATCGGATGTGGTCTGCAATTTTACACTGTATAAATGTGCAAGAAGTTGTTTCATTTTGCCATGGTATTATCAGAAAAGACTGAAGCACATGATAGTGAGCAGCCTGCCACAGGATCCTAAAGGATTTGTCAACCCACAAGCAGCAGAAGCATAAACATCCCTCATTCATCAAGTCCTCTAGTCACCAGCACTGGTCATGAGTTTGTCAACTAAGTATTCACACAATGCGTTACCACACCTTCCCCATCCTTTCTTTTGGTTGGGTTTGGTTTGTTTTTTTGACAAACCAGGGAATTTGCAAGATAAAAATCAATGAAAGTAACCCTTACTTTTATTAGAAAGTCTAATTATACTTCGGATTAAAAAGCATTCACAGAAGTTCAGCATTTTTCATTCCTTCTCTGTTTATATACTAATGCTTTTAAAGATCTAAAGATGGAGGGAGGGAGATTTTAAGTTACCAAAACAAATTGATCTGATGCGATCAGACCCTTCCTTCTTTAAAGATCTGAAGTTCACAAACATGTTTAAAGGTTTTAACCTTTTGGCCTAAGTCACGATGGGAAACCATAGTAAAGATTTTAACAGAAAAAGGGTACAACCTTTCCAATTTTCATACACACTATTAAATTACAAATAATAAAAGACGCTTCACAAGAAAGGGCAATTAAGCCCAATTTGTGTAGGGAGACATATATAGCCCATGTTTGTCAAACTAGGGAATATAAGCAATCTAGCTGAAATGTAAAAAAACCAGTACCACAACAACAACAAAAAAAACCAACTAGAAAACAAAAGCACCCAAACACAACTACAATGAAGCAAAAGATAAAAGAACAGGAGAGATGACAGAAGATGGCATGACCTGATTGCCAAAAACATTACCAGAAAAAAAAAACCAACAACAAAAAAAACAAGAAACAATAACATAGAACACTATATTTCTGGGTCTTCAGCTATCTCTTTGTCTTCTAGTCAACTCCCTCTATAGTCAATTAAAAAAAATTGGCAGCTTTCGTTCCTCTCAAAATGGATTCCTTGCCTCAGCCACTGCCTATTTCCCTCCCAGTTAATAAGGAACTTAAAACTAGGCAGGATAAATCTCAGAGTAAGAGACTGAAAGATGGGTCAGGGTTTACACGACCCCAAAATTCCAGAAAACTGCAGCAGGGTCTGTGATGGAATTTGATGCATCAGTACCAAGTATGGCCCTACATACATCTCAGAGGCCAGGAACGGCACGTGCAGGTCTCATCTAGGCCGCTTACAGAACCCATGGTAATCTCAAGTTCCTCACAATGAGATCCACAGACAAGAACCTGATCAATCAGACACTAGCCTGCCCAGCCAGCAGGAAGATCTAAGGTCATCTTCTAAAAGCAAATGTTTTGCAATTTCCTGATAGAAATTCCTAAACTGCAGCTTGAATTCAAGATTTATTAGACAGTGTCTATTGGTACTACACCAACACAGAAAATTAAGCTGTGTACACAAACATACAATGCTGTGATACAAAGGGAATGCAATTAGGCAGAATGGAATTTATCCAGAGCAGAACTACCACTTTTTTAAAAAAGTGGCATTAACAAATGGGTTAAAATTGAAAGCAAGTAGATTTAGGTTGGACATCAGGAAGAAAATCTTCATGGACAGGGTGGTGAGGCACTGGAACAGGTTGCCCAGAGAAGCTGTGGATGTGTATTAAGTTTCCTTAGTACAGTAGTCTACTGAATATCTGGTATATAACATGAACACATCAAGGGCTCCTGGAATATTTACTAACATGTACAAAGCACACCTTAACACCATCAACATTAAAGGACCTTTTTTTAAGGAATCTGAAAATTCCTGTATTACAATATGAATTGTTTTCAATCAACAAAAATAATAAGCAAAGTTAGAGACCTAAATAAATTCTAATGCTTTTATGTATTTAGAAAAAAAATCATACCCACCTTTTCATCTAGATTTCCATTACGGTCAAACTGGTAGAGTGATGCCAGATGAGTAACAATCCACCAGCTAAAACCTGATGGGTCTTTGCACTGGATTGTTTCAAACCCAGACATCCTTTCAGAACTATCTGGCCTTTCAAAGATATTCTTTAGAGTTTTGTTCACCAAGCTCCAGAAACACTGTAGAAAATACAAAAGTGAATTTGTACAGTGTTGAATAACAAAGCCTATGTTAACAATTTTTTCTACAATACTGTCCTATTGGTTAATTTGCTTTTACAGAGAACAAGCAAGATGACAGTCATTTAAAGAAAATAAAAAATGGTGTTTGGTATTACCAGAAAAACCTGGAGCGACTTTGGAATGTGCCCTCTCAAAGGCAAAATTACAAACTGATGGAATGATGATGTGCAGATGGGATGGTGCACAAACACCCACACGAGAGACACTAGAGTTTTTTAATGAAGACTTTTTATAACAGATTATATATCTAATGTTCTAGTGTCAGACTAACCTAACCAAGAGGAAGACAGTAGTAAATGGTAGAGAATCAGTCTGAAAGACAGCAAACTCAGGTTCAAATTCCCTGTTTTCTTCCAATTCTGTTACAGCACTGACAAACTGATTAATTCTCTTTTGCTCATATCCCTGTCTGTATCACAATATTACTTCTTCTTTCAGCCTGTGCCCATCTTTCCTAATGATACAGAAAACCTCTGGGACTTCTTTGCAACTGTATTTCATCCACCTTAGCTGGGTCCTGATCCTAACATGCTTTAAGGTGCTAGTGGTAGTGCAAACACTTAACATTAATGAAGTTAAGCTTGTGTTGTCCACCTTTACATCTGTTGTTATTGATGAGTAAATCAGTGCAAGCACTGTACTGTGAAGTACTTTATTCTATACTAAGTGAACAGTACTCATTACACAGATGGCAGCTTTAGTTTTTATAAAAATTATTTCAGAAAACTTGCAAAGGATTTTGATGACACTTCTTAATATTCATTCAGAGACACATCAGCTCAATTCTAACAGCAGAAAGAAAAATCAAGACACCAGAAGATATCAGTAAAGGAAAATTAAAAAAAAAAAAAAGAAAATACCAATATGCAGTATATAAAAATCATATGGCCACCTAATCCATACTTTGAATACTGCATGCAATCTTGGTACTCAAGACAATCAAAATAGGATGTAGTCATATGGAAAAGGTTCAGAGAAGGGTGCAAAGATGCCCATGGGTAGAGAATGGCACCTGTAAAAAGAATGACTGAATGCAGTTAAGACTCCTCAGCCTAGAAAAGACAGAAGGTAGGAGATACCAAAAAACCCCCAACTGAGAAGGCATATAAAGTCATATTGGTGTAAGGAAGAACAGGCTTTTCCAATAAAAGTATAAGGAGGCATCAAAAGAAGCCAGAAACTGTAAGGTTTAAAAACAAAACCCAGGTTGTTCTTGAATAGGTAGTTGAGGTACAAGTATCAAAGACACAAACATGGGCTAGATGGATCATTGGTCTGACTGTACCTGTTTTTCTAATGCCTGGAGAGAAATCACTGCATGACATAACACATAAATTGCAAATCATAATAAAAATATCTCACAATCAGCAAAGATAGCTTCTTTTCTGTTGTTCTACCATACAACTTTCACAGTCTGCTCCTTTGCTTTCCTTAGCACAGGAGCACTCCTTTACCAGTGCACTACATCACAACCACAGTACATTGCAAACCTAGAGTCAGGACTTGATGCACACTCAGGACTGCAGCCTAAAGCATCACAGTTAGCATGCAGCCCTCCTAAAGCAAAGGTGAAGTTCAGTTCTATCATCAGATATGTGAACTAGTGCATTCATGACAATCTGGGAACATTTGACAACTGTACTGCATATGTAAAGGTATTCTTCCATTACCTCTGTGTGAAACCCTTTATTTCTGTGGTCTAGCAGCTGAATAAGTAGAACCCATAATTCTTTAATGCAGATACAGGGGTAATGATGACTAGTAAGAGCCTCAGAAGGTCTCACCTGAAAGAGAATATGCAATACAATTATTCAGAGAAGTGTTATTTTTGAAATTGCATTTCATGTACCAACATTTCCTCTGGTTTTGCTTCTTTGGTTGGCTAGGTGTTTTTGCAGTTAAATAATATACCTACAATTACATATCGGAAAGTGCAGTATTTCATTAAAATCCAAAATATATCTCTCATACAAAGACTGTTTCCTAATTCTACCTAAGTTACAGGTTGTGCTATTTCTTAGTTTCTTCTGAGCCACTTTCAAACATTATTTAATGAAATGAAGATGGGTTTCTGAGGCCTCAATGAAAGGGAATTGCAATAAATACTGATTCATTGTCTGACAGTAGTGAAAAGAGAAAATGATTGATTAGATTTTCTTGATGTTCTTGGGAAGATAAGAAAAAGATTTCAAATGATTTAATAGCTATTATTGTTGTTATTTTTAACTGAAAATCCTTAATGACTAGCCATAATGCTAGTAGAATATGTTTTTGTTGGCATGAGGATGTTAATGTTCCCACAACATTTCACAAAATCTGCTTTTCGGTAAATTTACTGCAAGGCATTCTTTTAATATGCAGAAAACAGCATATTTCAAGTCATGTACGTTATTTGATTACTATTCCATATTTAACAAAATTCACTCAGACTGATGCATTTCAAATGCAAAGTAGTCTTTTTGTAATCCATTTTTCAGTCTTACATTCCCTGAATTGTGAAACAAAATAAGCAAAACAGCAAAAGGAAGTGCTAAATACATAAAAATTCTCTGTACGCTTTAATGTTTTTAAGACCTACCAGCACTTTATTTAAAATAATCACAGTATAGACAAAACATTACTTATTCTGTCTTAGGATCTATGAATCCACTGAATTGTATTCAAAGGTGGTAAAAACAGTGAGAAAACCTTCGCTTAAATAGCATAATTCAGCACATTTTACCTTCAGCAAGGACACAATGGCAGAAATGTAGAAAGAAGAGGCAAGACAAAGCAGGTCATACTCAGTTTATCCCTAAACAATGATTAGTCTAGGTCTGAGTAATCAACCTACACCCCTCTAAAGCAATAAAAAGACACTGGGTGACTAGTTTAGCCAACTAACTCCTAGACACCAAGAGCTGATGAGATGAATCCTGAATTTTTATATCCTCATGCTCTTCCTGATCCATTCATGCACCACTATTCTCCAGTCACACTGGTACTTAAAATAATTTCTGAGTTTGGAAACCTAACGGTGTAAATGAAAAATTAAAACAAAATACGCAATGCCAGTGACAGCAGCTGTGGGAAAGAGACATTACAGAAGTGGGAGTGAATGACTAATTAACCACACTCACAATTAGAAGAACAAGTATATCACCACTCATTTCAAATCTGTATGACATTCTATAAGGATACAGAATTTTTATTTATCATCCACCTTTAGAATAATATGTTTACAACTATTGTTTTCAGACAGCTCCAAATCAGGTTTAAATACTGAACACTTCATTATAAATATGAGTTTATATGTGTTAATAAATGTGACACACAAAAAGAAAACTTTTCTCTATAAAGAACTCTGCTTATCCTATGAAGTTGCCAGGGTGGATCCTGACAACCAACTTAAGAACATCATGAGGTAGAAAGTGGAATATTTAAAATAATTCTATTATTCACATCCTGCATAGGCTGTTTAGAGTTCTTCATGTACCTATGATGCATTATGGGAGTCTCTCAACAACCTGAATCAATCTTATGTAAATATTATCTTCAGAATAAACATCAGTGTGACCACTAAAGTCTATTTAAAAATCCATTATTTAACTACTCCTTCCCAAAACTGTAGCACTTCAAAAATACTCTGGTTATGACTCATCAACAAAGAGCAGAACAGATCCCTCAGAAACGGGCAGTCTGCTGATTACAGGTGCATAATAACACAGGAGGATTTTATGGAAGTATTAGGTACACAAACTGTCTTAAAAGTGAGTTTCAGGCCTTTTACGCGGAGTACCAGTTGTTGCAGCAACCAGGTTTCGTCACCTACTACCTGCATCTACTACTGTGTTCTTCTACAAGACAGCAGGATCTCTTCTGCAGGAGATGTGCAGTAACCATGCAGGACAGAGTTTGGCTGGTAGTATCAAAGCAAGACACCATACAGACATTGGTTAGACTAAGGGTAGCAGAGATACTATTTTCTTCAGAGATAGCCTGGATTTCCTCTTGAAATGTCCTGCATTCAGTATCTTAGTAAGAAGTTATAACCCCAAACTGTGGTACTGTTGGGGCAATAAAACTCTGGTGCTAGAGATGTGCTGCTGAAAATAGAAAGAAGTATCCAAGAATATATATTTCTCTGCCAGATATATCTCAGAGCAAAACGGGTTCAGTATATGATCCAAGTCAAGAGTCTTGATTCCAGAGCTGCCCAAGAAACAGATCTGAAACTACGAGTGTGGAGGATTAGAGTTTATGTCCCTCCTTCCGAGGACACCCACAAATGTTAAGACCTGTGCTTCTAAATACTCTCAGACAAAGCTTAATAGCATGTTTCAGCGGTGAGCCGGCAGTGTCATCTACTACAGGTATCAGTTGTCTTTTGAACAATTTTGAGGGATGTTTCCATTACTGGATTACAGCAATGAATACATACTAGAGGAGGTGCTAACTGAAGATCCAGCTCAGGTCCAAGTCCCACTTCAGAAATGAAATCTCAAACAGAGCTAGTTCGAGCCGTGTGGCCCAAGCCTAGGGACAGCTGAAGAAAAAGCAGTGGCAAAACCATCTTCTCTCTTTGTAATGTGGCCCTCTGAAAGCAGGATGAATCTGTCATTTTAGCATCTGACATGTCAAAGCCTACCATCAAGCACAATGGTCAACAGATACTATTTGAATCTTCCTTCAAAAAATTACTCTCATGTATTTGCCTTTGATGGGGGAGGAGGTTGCAGTATTATCTGATAATTTCATAGATCAAAACTGATTTTAAAAAGTAGCAGAGTTCTCTACAGAAATATAGTTTAAAAGAACGTTTATCAAATGCTACTACAGCATTTCTCCCCCACCCTCCCCCCACAAAAAACCTCAACCCATCAGTAACATGAAAGAAGGAGGACTCCATTTTTCATGTCTTTGTACTAGGAAAACATACGTTATGCAGCGGTCACGGCTACTTATTCTCAGAGTTCGGTCCTGCACTCATGGGTCACACACACCCATTTAAAGCGGGTTTCACAACGACAGTCAAAGATTACACAACTCTTTTGCTAGCTGCCGTGTAGAGCTATTACGACTTTCTAGCTTTGGAACGCTCAAAAGAAGTGAGAAAAACACTGCAGCTACAGAAAGTAAGAAAAAGCAAAGAAATGAGAAGGACAAGTTTTCCCTTGACAAACATAAAAGCACTGTACCATAAAGATGAGGTTTCAGAAATAGGAGCAGTGCAACAATAAACTGCGATGTGACATTCTTTAAGTGTCCAGTTAGCTTGCTGCCAGAATTAGTTACTCTTTTTGCTCCTGTCGAGAGTTTGAAAAGAAGTTTGGTTTTGGGTTTTTTTTTTTGTACCTATAGCTCTGAACCTTTTAGACTATGCCATGTTTGGCATTAAACCTGGAACACTGAACTTAGGAAATGTGGCATCACTTCTGCTCTGTACACAGTGCATTTCAATATTACTCTCTCATTCAACTGGCAGATGGTCATGAATAAATATAACACAATTTGAGCTCCTAACAAATAACACTGTTTAAAATATGGAGATACAAAGCCATACATAACATTTAAAACTTAGCAGTAGGAAGTCATCTATGCATTGGTGCAATATCTGATTCATACAGTTCCCAATACCAGCATCTAACTGCCTGTGTGCTACATAAAGAGAAAGTGTTACCTTTATATACTTGTTGATGGACAAGCTTATTAAATCAGATATGATATTTCCACAGTGAGTTTCAAATAAACTGAGACTGGTTAAATTCTCTCCAGTTAGATTTATGAAATGGTTAGCATATACAACTTGTCCTAAAAGACAAAAGAAAATTAGACCTATTTAGTACTGGGTTTGGCTGTAGGAATACATGAAGACAGGATTTTTTTTTCTATTCTGTATATTTTAGAATTGGTTTGTTGAAATGTGCAAACTCATTTGGGAAAGTTCATCCATTCTAAGTTCAAGGTAGTCCCTTCATTATACACTGAAGTCTGGTATTCTTCTGGTTGACAGTAAAATAAGTTGGCACTTTACCCCCTTTTATTGGCAACATTTTTGCAGTGGAATAAAGATTTATTTATCTGTAAGTTCCTCTTTGTCACATGCCAGTGCGCAAGTTCTGAAATCATGACATGTTTTGCGGATATACAAGTTGATGACAAACAATTCTGGAGAGGTCTAACACTTCCCTTTGGATGTGTTGATGTAAAAAGCTGGCGTGATCATGTTCCAGCTTGAGCATTTGTAGACATGAACACAGATAAAATGGTAAAGTTAAGAGGCTGTAAGATCTTATCCCACAAGCTTTCCCACAGTACAACTCCCCTGACATCAGTGGAACATAAGATATGTAGAACAAGCCTATATTTTATTCTTGGAAATGCAGGGTGAAGCCCTGAACCCACTATCCTGCCAGGGGTCTCAGCAGTGCGAAGTTTCTACTCGGCCTACTTTACATAATGAGATGAGAACTTAAGAAATTCTACAAGACACATAAGAATACAAGACAAGATAATATATGCAGAGATACTCCTGTGTTGACGAGTAAATTCTCTTGTTAAAAAGCATGAGCTTTCTCTTATGAAAACGGATTACTGCATTATTACTCAGAACTTTTTCTAGAAATAAATAAATACAGAATTCTGGACAAATAATTGCCTCCAACAGTTGTCCTATCCTTTCCCCAAAAGGTCCCAAAAAAGGAAACCAGGTTATCCCACAATGGATCATAAAAGAAATTTAGAATTACAGAATAAATAGCCAACCCACACATTATACAGTAACACAGACATGCAGAAACAGTGAAGATGCATTAATCCAAACAAGGCTGTGTTGTGACAGCACAGGGAGCAGGCGAAAGCTAATCCAAGAGTTCATGTTCTGTACCAGTTACCTAGCCTAAACACACAGTGCATTCTTTCTAGACCTCAACGTTACTCCAACTGTTGCAATTCCTACATGGGCATATATTGATAATAATAAGGGTGGGGGGAGATTTCATTGCATTGATACAATGATTATAGGAAAAAAACCCCATTTTTGTGATTTATTTTGCTAGCATGGACCTGAAAAATACACATAATTCTCACAAAGCAAATAAAGTTCTCATCTTTATTTTAACGATTCTTCTTTAGCAAACTGAACTACTGTGAAGCAGGGTTCTTCAACTGCAATCCATGACCTTTCTTTATCTAGCTTCTCTGAACAGCTTACTCTTATCAATCTACTTTTTGCCCTTTTAAGAGCTTTAAAAAAAAAAAAAGCCTTGCCCTTTTCTTGCTGTACATTTACAAGCTCCTCTGACTGAGGCTTTTTCCTTTGCCCAGTATTTTGTTAGCATCACATACAGTTAACAATGCGAACTATCTGTTCTGAAATTCTTTTATTCTAGTCCATCCTTGGACACTTTTCCTACTTTTTTTTTTTTTCATTAAATTGCTGTTCACTGTTATGTATTCTGGATCCCTGCAAATTCATTTTTATTTGTGATGTCAAAAAAGTGTATTGTTATTAAATATTTAGTACGTTGTAAGCATCAGTGGAGAACACACTTCATAATCTTGGTCAAGTTTTGAAAGAACAAATTCCTAATACTATTTCATTTAAACTGAGCTACCTGAAGATTCACAAAGAATCTGTTTTCACCATATTTGAGTTTACCCAATTAAATATAGCTATGCTTAAACATTACCAAAAGTAGCAAATGATTCTGGACAAATTAAGATGAAAAATCTAGAGAAGTCGTATGTGCGAGAAAAAAACCTGCATACTTACTCATCATTTTTTCACCGAGTATGTGAAGAATTTCCAATACTAGCCAATGAATATCCAAGTGGAGGTGTAGTAAATGCCATGATGGGGGAAATTTCTGTGATCAGAAATAAACACTTTAACATTTCATTAGCAAATTCTGGATATTGTACTAAGACACGTGAAGATGGGCATACGTTTTGCCTGCACTGAGCATTATGGGTATCTGATCAAATAGACTGCAACATACAAACATGCCACTCAGGTAAAGTAAAAAAGAACACAAACAAAAAACCTTCACGAGAATTAATCCTGTCTGCAGAGGATGTCTGTGAAGTCCTTAATCTGATCTAAACTACAATTTAAACACAATGTCTTGACTCAAGCTTGACGGATTACAACTTTTAGTTATTCTTTCCTTTCAAGAAAAATATTAGGTAGCACACAAACTGCTGTAGTAAATTGTGCTCTTAAAATAATTCCAATATTTCAATATTGTCTTCCTTTACGTTTACTTGAAATTACTGGTTCTTTCATCAGCTCAACAGTGGCCCTACTGACAAGCTAAACAAACAGTAAGATTAAAAATGATGCTTCATAGAGGATCATTCCTCTCCAGATACTAGTTCATACAACCTAAGACTGAAATTCCTTTTTTCTTTCTAAAAGATTTGAGAGCATGAGTTATTATACGTATGCACAAATCTGAACAGTGTATATTTCACTAGCATTTAATGTTGCAGTGCCTACTTCCATGTCTGCACTTTTCCTTTTTATATGCATGATCTTTTCCTATTTTGAGTCAAATTTCAGAATGTGCTTTTAAAAAAGTGCCCCTCCTACTGGGAAGCTCCATCAATAAGGACAAACACCAAGGAATGTTTTTAAACATGCTGCACTAATCCAAGCCAACTTATCTACCTGTAATTGGTATTATCATTTATATAGTGCAGGAAGAATTCTAAAAGCTGTAAGACATAAAAACATATAGATAAATAAAAACAACAACAGAAAATCCAGAGCTCAGGAGTTGTGTTTGCCAAGTATGGGATGGCAATTAGTTAATAAAGGAAAAAAAAAATAAAGCAGAACTTCAATTTCAGGCTGAAGAAAGATTAATTATTACCTAAAATATCAACTTATACAGCTAAAAATTATCAATTTGACTGTGTACTCTTACACAAAAAAAATTTAAAGTTATAGAAGACATCGACCTTTGCCTGATGTTGAATAGTAAACGCTGCCAGGACACTACTAGGGAGTTCACAAAGGTGACCGATGTGCATGGTCAAAGCATGAAGCTCTTCCACCAACATTGATGGTAACTGTGCTTCTAGTTCTTCATATGGGTGGAGCATTCCATCATTTTCCACTTCAGGAGGTTCCAGATACCTAAATGCACATACACAGACACACAGTCAGAAAATGGACAAGAAGCAGCTAGACAAAGCTTAGTACCTAAGTTAGTAAACTGTGTGCAAATCTCACCTGAAGATGAAAACCTTCACATAATGCAGAAACTCAATACACTGATGCCTGATGCTCTCTGCTTCAGAGTGTAAGTTTGCAGCTTGACCTGAAGTAAAAGAGATCAATAGCTTAGAGCAGATGTGCCCACACTGTGACTCATGTAACACATGGATTCCCCACCGTAATCAAACCAGAGCACTGGAAAGCCACCCTCTTTTCTGAGGACAACTTGGGAGGTGGCTGGTGACAAACACCCACTTCTATATGTTATCTTGCCAGAGTGATACATTCTTCACCTTATCATCTCAGACACATATCCAGGTACAGAGGGAAAAGAAGGCATCCGGTCCCTCAGCAAAGGTGGCATAGGCAAGCAACCAGTGCTAGAAGAAATCATTCAGGCCTAATGGCCTGCTCCCTGTCTGCTTTCAAGACACCTTCAGAAAAGATGTGTGTTACAATTTCTCTGCATCCCTTTCTCTTGGGGGACTTATGCAAGTGGAGTTATTTGGAAACATGCTTTGTAACTTCACTTCCTAGGAAGCATCACATTTTTGCCCAGTGCCTTAAGATGTGCAATGGTAACAGCTGTGCATTCACAATCCTGTAGGCTGCTTTTTGCTTGCAGCTCTGTACCCTTTCAGCCAGGTATTGTGGTTATATGTCTCCTTTGCTTTCTGAACCTGTTGTTCTCATGATGTTACCCTCCTTATCTTTCAACTGCAAGCTCAAACACCATCATCGCAGCAGAGATTGGTTGGAAGCTGTTGTCACTGGTCTGAGAATCACTCCTTATTTATTCCCACACCTTGCCTTGCAGCTGTCAGTTTATGTTTATATTAAAGAAAGACATTTTTGAGCCACTCACTTCAAGAAAGACATGATGGTGCTGGAGCGTGTCCAGTGAAGGGCAACAGAGCTGGGAAAGGGTCTTGAGCACTAGTCTTGTGAGGAACAGCTGAGGGAACTGGGGTTGTTCAGCCTGGAGAAAGGGGAGCTCAGGAAAGACCTTATTGCTCTCTACAGCTACCTGAAAAGACGCTGCAGAGAGGTGTGTGTTGGTGTCTTCTCTCAAGTGACAGGACAAAAGGAAATGGCCTCAAATTGCATCAGAGAAGGTTTAGACTAGATATTAAGAAAAATTTCTTCACGAAAAGGGTTAGGCATTGGAATGGGCTGTCCAAGCAGGTGGTCGAGTCACCATCCCTGGAGGTATTTAAGAGACAACGTGCTGAAGGACGTGGTTTAGTGGTGATACTAGCAGTATTAGGATAATAGTTGGACTTGAAGATCTTAAAGGTCCTTTCCAACCTAAATGATTCTATAATACTTAGTGCATAACAAAACAGATACGGTCATTAAAATACCCAATAACTAATGCCCAATAATATACATCTACAAATGCTTAGCAACTAGTCAGCCTGCAACACTTGCGCTGGATTGAGCACGTGCCAATCATTGTTAAGAGCATCATAAATGGGAACAGCAAATGAAGACTTTGAGCAGGCCCCAGTCAAAGTGTATCGCACTAGAGGAGATGTGTGCCAAAACTGTCGCCTACTGCACTGAACCGCATATCCAGGGAAAGGCAGTTGCCGTTGCTCCTCTCCCCAGCTGGCCTCTTGGGAGTCTTCCCTTGAAGTTCTAACCTTGAAGTTCACAGATGCCACTTGTTACGGACACCACAAATAAAGTCTTATGCATATAAGCCTATCTCAACATCTTTTGAGCCACAACAATCACTGAGTGAACCACATCAACAGCTATGATAAATTCATACCAATAATCTAAATGGCAGGGCATGGAAATATTAAACAACAATAATAATCATGCATAAAAAAAATCCCTAGTACTCTTAGAACACTAAAAATTTATCCACAATGAGAAGATACCACAGTTTATTTCTGAGTAATTACTGAACTTCTCAACTTGCTAAGTAATTCAGCCTTCAAACTTACAATCAGCCCAAGGCTGCAATAATCCTTCAGAAACATACTGTGCCTCGTGCCTTAGTATTTAATTGAAACAAAGCTTTTGTAGTGATCCCATTTTATCGATCCTGCTGCAAAGATAAATTAAGTTTGTAAGTAACTCTAAGGAAATAAAACTAACTTCTTTAAAAGTAAGCCAACAGAACACTGAAAAAAAAGTCCCAATGCACTACCTTTGTAACTAACAGTTATTAGGACTTCTGATGCAGATTTCCATTTTTAATTAAACAAGTTAACAGTTTTGCCAAATTCTACCTTAGGGGTTGACATTTTAGCTCAAGTCCAATTCATATGAACTTTCTCACTACAGTCAGGATTGCCCTGTGCACCTACTACACAGGCACATCTGGTTCCATACTGACTCACAAATTTTCCACTATCTATTTTCACTCCAATTTACATCACTTGGTTGCTTCTATCTGTGCCGTTACTCCAGATTTATGCTGGTTATATGCTGTCCTACAGCATGCTCCAGGAGCGCTTGGTCAAAGTACAAGTGTGATCTCTGGTAATATACTTCTGTAATGAAAAGGTAATCAGATACCTATCCCAATGTCAAATTAAATGTGTTAAACTTACCAAAATCAGATGAACTCATTTCTACTAGGTTTTCCAGTCTGTACATCTGTTGCCTAATTAAAGGAATACAAAGCTTTACGATACTTATATAGTTAAAAGTTGTTTGACTACATTTCAGTATGGTCTAAATAGAACAGAGAGGTGAGAGTTGTTTTCAAAACATTAAACAGAGTAACAACAAATAAAAAACTAGATAAATATTAGGGGGAAAAAAACCAAAAACCACACACAAATACCTCAAAAGCCATGCCCTGCAAGTGATCTTTCCACAAGCGTAATTCAGCTTCATATTTGACCACAGAATAAACCTGAAAGTTGGCTGTCATGGCATACAGTCAGTATACACTAAATTAATTCACTTGTGAACGAGCCCTAGTAAATTCTGACAGCAGCTTTTGACACTTCCTGCTTAGCGTGGCTTGCTGCTTAACTTGAGCACACAAGATAAACAGCAACAAATATAGAGTAGAAGGAGAGAGTGTCTCTAGAAAACTTAAAAATTAGTTCAGTTTTGGTGGGGAGAGAGAGCATTTTTAAAGAAGCTGCTAACTGACAGTGCAAATGAAAATTTAAAAAAAAGCTGTAACGTAGGTTAAGTGGTCTTCAAGTATCGTCTCCAGAGAGATAACATGGTACTAAACTGAATACATGAAAAGTACAACTGTGTAAGACAGACTTTTGAAAAAAAATGCTGCATAAATTGAGGAAGGAGTTCTCTGCCTCATTTCTTACACAGTCAAAAAAGCAACTACTGAAGGATTCAAACCCAGGATATCTGGATCCAACCCATATCAAATGTTTTTGTGAAAAATCTGGAAACTAGTAAGTGCCCACAAGGATCCCAAAACACAGGCTGTAACCTGCATATTAAAGGGCAGGGACACATTACAATTATCTCCCTTAGCGCTTCCTTGCTTGGATAAAATCATGTTAGCTACCCAAAATTACTTTCAGCCATTTAGGTGGGTTGTTGGGGGCTTTGGTTTGTTTTGTTTTGAAACCATAGCTGAATTACTGCATGAATTTTTTAAGTATTTCAATCATGGAGAAAGGAAGTCTAAAGCAAGAGGACTTCATGAAAGTGGGCTGTTAAGGCTGTAGGTCAGAGAGAGAGAGAGAGAGTGTCAGAAAGGAGCCACACAGGGCAGGAGGGGAGACTCTCCACTGCACTGACAAAAGACAGAATACAGTGAGCTGATAAAATAAAAGCACAAAGTGGGCATGAGAAGCACAAAGCTATCATCAGTTAAATAAATAATTTTCATTTCAATTTGCATTTGTACCTCAAAGATTGATCCTCATGGTTGTTAATCATTATATCATTTGATTTGCAAATAAATATTCTGATAGTTAAACTAGTACTTCTGTTTATTAATGGAAGATATATGTCTTAATATACCCACTTAAATGGCTATATAGCTCATACTCCCTTTGATTCACACATCTTCAATTACAAAAAAAAATCACAGGTAAGAATTTTTTTTACTGTGCAATTAATGTATTTAGCTTGCAGTTCTGCTGTATAATATTATTTATTACAATATTTTAAATTATTAAATAAAAATCTAATATTTGCAGACATTAAAAAAGACTAGGTTTCTTTAAGCATGCATTCAAACATGGATATTATTATATTATATAGATGCACTTTATAAATCGAACTATTTACAACCACCTTGTGCGCAAGAATCATTATAATTTGTACTTAACACATGATTTCTACAATGAGAAAAGGAGTTTTCCAACTTTCAGTTGTGTACTGGTCTATAAATGCAGTGTTCCATCTTATGACTGAACAAATGAACTGAAAGAGAAAATATCTTTGCTGAGGGACTCGTCAAACCAAAAGACAGCTCATAGCCGAGAGTTAGCTGAAATCCATTATTCCTACCACTTCAGTAGGTTTTAAAACTTCGATAGCTTGAATAACTTAAAAAACACAATAAAATATGTCTTATGTTCATCTCTATTACAATTACAGAGCAGTTTCTATTACAGAAGAAAAAATTTCTTTAATTCAAGAGATCAACTACATTGCTGTCTTACTGCCCAGTGATTCTATGTTAATAAACAGTTAATAAACAGATCAGACTAAATGCTGAAAGGGATACAGTGTTTCTTTTAACTAAGTTATCCACCTATTTCCTTCATTATCAGATTTATTACTTTTTTTTAATCACAGTGAAGTCAAAACTTGCCTCAAACAAGCAAAGGTAAATAATACTGGTTTTAATATACCTCCTGTCATCTATGCCATTGTGTTTCCATAAACCAGACCCTATTCATGATGTTTCACATCATGCCCTTGGTCATACCCTAAAGGAATGGAAGAATCCACTACAGTCAAATAAAATGACGGAATATATCACATATATTTGTGGAATCATACAAAAGCTCTTCTCCCATCCGCTCTCTGTATGTGCTGTACATCCTGAGGATTATCAGCAGCAAAGAGGATTATCGGTGATCTGTGTATTTGCATTGACCAGATTAAACATCTACATTGGATTAGTCAAACATTGAGTAACTGTATCTGAAGAGATTGCTGAAGCTATCCTAATCCAAACAATTGAAGAAACTGCTGCATCCAGCATTTACAGTATTTGATTTTTAACCTCCACTTTTCTTCATGCACAAAAAAGGACTTAAAATCTTCAGAAGACAATTTTAATTATATCAGTAGCATAATCTCATTCAAAGAAATTTTATGTAGTTTATTCATATATTATAAAGCTAAAGCCTTTTAAATTAATTACAACACTGTTGTAATAACTATACTTATCAATTTTTATCTGGTGACAGCCAAGATATGCACCACACTGCTTAAAAACTTACTATTAAGTCACATAATATTAAGAATCTGTGACAAAATTTACTTCTTCTCGTAATTCCATCTGTGTCTTACCATCACTTCCTGGAGTGTTAGACAGCATAATCTTTTTGGATGTATTGCATGACCCACAGTCTTTTATGATTTTACTATCAGAAACTTAAAAAGTTTGTTACATCCTTAAGGTGAGTATAATTACAGAAGTGGATTAATTACAAAACACACTAACATTATCATACCTAAGTAATCCAAAGAGAAATCCACAGGATTCAACTAATGCTGTTTCAGTAACCCACTGAAAGCCAAACATTTCCACTACATCCTCTTCATAGTCATTTGGAGATGGATCTAGTCTCAGCAAACCCCTGTAAAACAGAGCCAACAATATTCATACATTCCTCAGTAAGAAATTTAGAGAATACAATATCTACAGCTGCCTTGCATGTGACTGATATTTTATCAATGTATCAGCAATGTATACTATATATAGGAAGGATTAGCAGTGCTCTCAAAAGAAAGACTGTTATACATTTTATAACAAAATAATACATAAAATATGACAACTCCTAGCTTCAAGAGCATAAAAGCATGTGATAGTCACAATATATTTTAGAAACAAAAATTAATAAGCTACCACCTTGAAGCAGCTTCATCCTTATAAAGGAGCTGAGACATAACATACAGACTGTTCTTAACAGAAGAGGCTGCTATGTTAGCTAACATGCTCCACCGTATGTTTGGAATCTGTCTCAATGTACACTTGTGGTAGGTTGACCCTGGCTGGAGGCCGGGTGCCCACCGAAGCCGCTCCCTCACTGCCCTCCTCAGCCGGGCAGGAGAGAGAAATATACCAAAAAGCTCATGGGTCAAGGTAAGGGCAGGGAGAGATCACTCACCAATTACCATCACAGGCAAAAGAGACTCAACTTGGGGAAATTAGTTTAATTTATTACCAATCAAGTCAGAGTAGGATAATGAGAAATAAAACCAAATCTTAAAACATGTTTTCCCCACGCCTCCCTTCTTGCCAGGCTCAACTTTGCTTCCAATTTCTCTCCCGCCTCCCCTCCAGTGGCACAGGGACGGAGAGTGACAGAGGGACAGAGAATGAGGGCTGCATCAGTCCATCACACGCTGTCTTTGCTGCTCCTTCCTCCTCAGGGGGAGGACTCCTCACACTCTGCCCCTGCTCCAGCATGGGGTCCCTCCCATGGGGGACAGTCCTCCACCAACTTCTCCAATGTGAGTCCTTCCCACGGGTTGCAGTGCTTCACAAACTGCTCTGGCGTGGGTCCCTCCCACGGGGTGCAGTCCTTCAGGAGCAGCCTGCTCCAGCCTGGGTCCTGCCTGGGGTCACAAGTCCTGCCAGCAAACCTGCTCCAGCCTGGGCTCCTCTCTCCATGGGGCCACAGGTCCTACCAGGAGCCTGCTCCAGCCCAGGCTTCCCAGCAGGTCACAGTCTCCTTTGGGCATCCACCTGCTCTGGCGTGGGGCCCTCCTCAGGCTGCAGGTGGGTCTCTGCTCCCCCGTGACCCTCCATGGCTGCAGGGCACAGCCTGCCCTCTCACCATGGTCTGCACCATGGGCTGCCAGGGAACCTGAATTTTTTTCAGTTTTCCCACTGACTTTCATAAAATACTTCAGCACAGATGAAGCTGACTTCATGAAAATGCAAGAAATATTTATAATTTTAAAACAAACAAAAAAAAGAGGTACTGTGAAAGCACTTGATTTTCATTCTATTACACACCAAATTCATATACTTCTTGAACTATGCACTATTACCAATTCAGTTCTTGGAGGGAAAAAGAGCATCTGCTGAATTATCAGCTCAATCTCCCACACCTGTGGTAACTACCTAAACATTGGTTTGTTTTGAAGCCTTTAGCAATTAAATCCAGTTACTCCTGTTCCCAGACAATGAAGACAGAACAACAGTCCCTCACATGCAGGCCTTTCCAAGAATTTGCAGTCCAAGCAGACAAGGTGAATAAATGACAGAAAACAGTATTACCATGACTGCAGTGATCTGGGAAACCTGTCTACATACAAGATCCTGAGTGGGTTTGTACATGAAATCGTTTCTGTCATGAAATGCTTTGCTGTCGGTGTGACATCCAGTACCGATATGTTCAAGGGGTGAAAAGGGGAAAAAGAGGAGAGGGTGGGGGAAGAAAGATTATGCTTTTATAGAGAAAACAAGACAACCCTGGCAGGAACAGCAAATGGCACATAAAACTAAGTTGTATCACAGACAGTAAAGAAGATGTTAACTAAACCCAAAGTAACATTTTAGAATCTCATCAAAAATACTTACTTATACATGTGACTTCAGAACCTTAAATCCAGAATGCATGCAAAGGTAGAACTCTGAGAAAGATGGTCTTAAAACTACAAAGGACAGTCTGAGCAATATGGGGAAGCTGGGCAGAGCACGTCTGTTTCTATTATGTGGAAAAGAGAGAAAGGGCCAGCACTGAATACAGTGTGTGACTAGAAAAAGCAGTGCTGCAGCCTCCTCAGAAATTTAAGGGGTCTCAGACAGGCCAGCTTTAAAGTGTTGTAACAGGCCTGTAATAGTTCCTTTATAATATCTTAAAGTAGGTTCACAAACCAAGGAACTGGACCTAGAACACTGTTCAAAGCATCACATCAACACAATTGCCCTTCCCACTTCAGAAATACCACCATGTTGATCTCAGTATCATAAGATCTGAAGAACAAACTGCTTTGGAAACCCTGTCAGCATTTAGAAACACCAAACACCAGTGGAAAGAACATCTTGTAACAGTATTAGATTTTTAACTTGAAAAAAAACCAAAACAAACCACATACCTCTTAAGAGACCCTCTTGCTAAATAAGACTCTGCAGAGAAGCTTCTCCCTCCATTTAGGTTGTCAAAAGCACAGGAAAAACAAGGCAGCTTTGAAGTCTCATTCTCCACTTCCATTGCCAACTCCAAGCTTTCAGTGAGAAATGGGGGTGTGGGGGAAGCCACAAAGTCATCGTCCATTGTTTCCACCTGATCCAGAAAATGAATAGATAAATTAATACACACTCATACAGTTTCTTCAAATAAGTTTCTCATTGTCACAACTCCCCATAATCCTTCAGCTCAAGTGAGGAGAGAGTTCTGACTAACTGTAACATAAAACAGAGAATCATAGAATACCAGGTTAGAAGGGGACTCCTCGATCATCTGGTCCAATCTTTCTTAGCAAAAGCACAGTCTAGACAAGGTGGCCCAGCACCCTTGCCAGCTGAATCTTAAGCGTGTCCAATGTTAGGGAATCCACCACTTCCCTGGGGAGCTTCTTCCAATGTCTGATCGTTCTCATCGTGAAAAGTTTTCCTCTTGTGTCCAATTAAAATCTCCACAGGAGTAATCTGTACCCATTACCCCTTGTCTTTTCCATGTGACTTCCTGTACAATGGGAGTCTCTTATCTTCTTCATAGCTACTCTTTAAACTGGAACATGGTGATAAGGTGCCCCCTAAACCTTTTTTTCTTAAGGCTGAACAAAGTCAGTTCCCTGTCTTTCCTCTCATGGAAGGCTTCCCAGTCCTTTGATCATCTTTGTGGCCCTTTGCTGGACCCCCTCCAGCCTGACCACATCTGTTTTGCACAGTGAGGACCAAAACTGAACACAGTATTCCAGCTGTGGCCTTAAAAGTTCTGAATAGAGTGGGATAATGGCTTTTTTGTCTCTGCTAGTGATGCAACCCAGCATCCTATTGGCTTTTTTTGCCACAGCAGAACACTGTTCACTCATACTGAGCTGCTTGTTCACCAGGACACCCAGGTGCCTTTCCACAGAGCTGCTCCTCAGCCTCTGCTGCACTCCTGGATTATGTTTTCCCAAGTGCAAGACCTTACACTTGTCCTTGTTTAACTTCATAAGATTCTTGTTAGCCAACTCTTCCACCCTATCCAGGTCTTCCTACAGAGCAGCTCTCCCTTCCAAAGTGTACACTTCCCCAATTACTTTGGTATCATCAGCGAAGTTCTTCAGGGTACACTTGATCCCATCATCCAGATCACTTATGAAGACAGTAAACAGCATTGGGCCCAGTATCGATCCCTGGGGGACCCCCGCTTTTCACAGGTTGCCAGCTGAGAAAGAGCTATTTACCACCCCTCTCTGGGTGAGGCCTGTCAGCCAGTTCCGCACTCGTCTAGACCGTAACACATCAGTTTCTCTAGGAGGAGGCTGTGGGAAAACATATCAAAAGCCTTGGAGAAATCCAGGTAGACAACATTTACTGCTCACCCCACGTCAACCGACCAGGTTACTTTGTCATAGAAGGCAATCACATTTGTCAAGCATGATTTGCCCAGAAAGATGCCACCAAGAAAGGCATTCACTGTCTCATGCCCAGCCACACAATTCTGTCACTTTGTGCCATCGCAACCTGTTCCGTGAGTCACATCAGTGAAAAGCTAACCCTACAAAAACCAAGATAGGTTCATCTTCCTCTGGTTTAGCTCTCTAAATCGACTAGTCATGGGGTTAGACTAGTGCTAGGGTAAAATAAGAGTCAGGAATGCGTTACAAGGCACAGAAAAACTACTTTCAGCAACATTCCAGACCAGAGTGGCTATGCTATGAAAATATATCATGCATTACAGGCTCCCAGTCATCCATAACTTTAAGGCATTATTACAGCTTAAGTTTCTTCTAAGAAGCAGTAAATACACCCCACATGATAATTATGGAAACTTGAAATTACTAAAGTTTTAAAGTTCAGAAGATGATTCTGACATAGCTCAAGTTGGAAGTTTCTATGAAAAGCCTGACTTCCTAGGAATCTGGAAAAAAAAAAGAGAAACAAAAGCAAAAGGAGAAGATCATGTCCAAAAGAAGCTCACTGTATAATTAACACTAGTGAATTAGTATTTTGTACAACATACTAAAAGAGCAGAACACAGAGTTCTACAATAACAGACAAACAATATAATTAAAACTACTAAATTAAAGTTCATTGCTGGCAGTTTTGATACTGTTCTTGCAGAATCACAGAATGGTTTGGGTTGGAAGGGACGTTAAAGATCATGTAGTTCCAACCCCCTGCCATGCGCAGGGACACCCTCCACTAGACCAGGTTGCTCAAAGCCCCATCCAGCCTGGCCTTGAAACCAGTTTACACTGTGGCTAGAGGTTGGCAATACAAAGGCTTGACTGAAAAATGAGCTCAAGGGGACAAAAATGGTTTCTGGCCTACTTTCACCCATTCATTCACATTCCTGTGGTGCAGTCAGCTGTGCAGCTGAAGCAATGGGAACTCGTAAGTGAAAGGATGACTGTAGTGCTTCAGTTTACAGCAGGACCCTATGTACAGGTGTCTTAGCACAACTGGCAAGGCAGAAATAAGCAGCTGAAGGGAATTCCTTAAATCAGAAGAAGAGTTTCTAAGTAAAATCTGTTCAGCTTAGGGTATCAAAATCACCCCACACTACAGAAAACACTGCGGGGGGGGGGGGGAAAAATATACAAAAAGGGCAGCTCTTCACGGTGGCAACTTACATGAGTTCTGTATTTGTCTATCACATCCCTGACCCAATGGAACTGCGGAACCGACATGAACCACCGCAACCTGGCCCAGCCGTGCTGGAGAACAGCTTCCCAAGCGGCCGCAACCCGCCAGCAGGAGCTGCAAACCGGCGACAGAACCGCCGGGAGCATCGGCCCAGCCGCCCGGGAGGCAGCGGGGTCCGGGCAGCACACCCGCCGGCGATCTGCCACGTACACCACCCCCACCCGGGCCCAGCGCCGCGCTCCTCTCCTCGGAGGCGGTTCACCGCCGGGCCGGGCCGGGCTCAGGCTTAGGCCAGGTCAGGGAAATACATCAGCCCCGCTAGGCCGCGGCGAGCCGTGCCGTGATAGGGGGATGTGGGTGGGGAGGCGGCGGGGTACCTGTGCGCTGGCGGGTGCGCCGCTTCCCTTCCGTGCCCGGACGCTTTTCCGTACGTCCCGCGCGCCACCGTCACGCCAAGCACTGCGCAAGCGCCGCGGCGCCGATTGGCCTCCGCCCGCTCCGCCTCCCCCAGCCGCCCGGCTCTCCCCGCCCCGGCAGCGGCGGGTGCTCCCTGCCCCTCCGCGCGCCCCGCCGCCGCCCGCCCCGCCTCTCCCCGGCCTCAGGGCGAAGAGCCGCGGGCGCCCCCAGCTGCCACCCGCGGCGGTCTGTCTGTCGCTAGGTCGGTCGGTCGGTCGGTCGGTGTCCTCTCCTCTCCGGCTCCCGCCGCCTGTAGGGCCCCTCCAGGCACGCGCGGTCCCTCGCAGGGCCACCTGGCCGCAGTCCCCGCCGTGCTACTCCCGGTGTGAACTCTCCTGCCCGGCATCGACTGCCCCACTCACTCCTACCTCTCGCCCGTGCTGCGGCCGCGTTTCCCAGCGCCTGTTAGTCCCAATCACTCGTCTGCCGCTTGGAAGTTCAGGTGGGGTTTTGTGGCAGACCCTCAGCGCCGCCCCCGCACCTCACCCTCGCCCAGCCCATAGCGCTCCCCTCAGTGCATCCATTGCCAGCCCCGCCACCAAGATGTTTCTGGCCACATCTTTCCTAAACGCCACCATTTTGGCCACCATCATACCCCAGGTCAGACTGCTGCTTCCTAATCTTCCCTTACATGGGCTGTCCGCTTTCCTTGGTTTCCTTCTTGTCTAGACTGGTACCTGTACTTCTCTTCGGCCTCCTCGGTTCGCTCATGGCCGCGCTCCCTCGCAGCCATGGGAAAGAGGACCCGGTCTTCTCTGACCCTGACTCAACCTTCCCATGCCTGTCAGGTACTCGAGATGCAGGCAGTTGTCACCAGGCATGGGAAGTGGTGTTTAATATGTTTGAAATTCAACCTGGCTATGGCTCTTTTCCTTTACCCAAGTGCCTTCCTTGGGCATGATGGCCACCACAGAACAGGGGCCAGGGAGAAAGTCCTAGAACCTGTACCTGGCATAGCTTTGCTTAAAATGCACCTTGAGGCTTCTGGGTCTTCTTCATACTTCAGTAATATATAATTCAATAGTATTTTGGATTGCCTCAGTTTGACTTCATTTCAAAATGCTCTTGCAGGTTTGTGGTTTTTTTTTTTTTTTTTTTGTGTGTAAATTAACCACAGTGCATGAAACTTTTGTTTCTAACAAGAAAGTTGCTAGCTATAAAAAGTTTTGCTGTTGCTGCTACAGCTTGCTGTGAAAACTCTCCTGTGATTAAAAATGCTTCTTTTGCTCCTGTGTCTGTAAGAATCCCTCATTTCCTTCTTTAAATTCCTGTCTAATTAAAAATACAGTACATCATGGTTAAATAAAACTGTACCCAGGATAACCCTGATTTCCATATGCAGATTTATCTGCACTGACAGCCCCCTCTCCCTCTCTTAGTGTTTCTGTTTCCTCTCTCCCTCCCTCTCTCTCCCTCTTTCTCTTCCCCTCTCTTCCTCTCTGTCTTTTTGTCTCTCTTTATGTCTATTGCATTATGCCTGAATAATTTTCAGCCTTTTTTTCTCCCCTCTCCTCTTGCATGCACATGCTGAAATAACTAGACAAAGATGCAAGGTGGTTGCTGCAGTCCCTGTCTCTAGGACAAAACCAAGAAAGCTCGTGATTGCAATGCCACCTTTCCTTTTTTTTTTTTTTTTTCTTCTTTTTTTCCCCACCCATGCTTGGTGATTAAACTTCCCCATCCTGGGGAAGTAAAAGGAGCTGGAAATGAAATAAGGTTGAGGAAAAATCCCATTGCAGCAGCTGCTGCCAGGGGTGTCTGCTGCCAGATGTGCTGAGGTTCCTGGGGTCCTTGACACTAAAAGGCAGTATTAAAATATTTGGAGACAAAAGCTGCATCCTCAGTGATCATTTTCTTTATTTAACATGGCAGCAGGCGCCGTGTGGGTGAAAATCAACACGCTGGATGTTAAATTGGACTTTTCTCCTTTCTAGGATGAAAGGATGTTATCTATCCCATGCCAAGAGGGAACTGAGGTAAGTGAGCTGATCCAGCTCCTGCTTTTTTACGGCATATTTCCTAAGCATCTTTTCTGAAATAACCTATGTAGGTGTATATTTATGTGTTTCTATGTTTGTGTATTTGTGTATTCAGTTTCAGGTCAGTTATTGGTAATGTTTTTTGTTTTTTCTGTCTCCACATCAACCCAGGGAAAGTTAATTCACAATATATATTCAGAGCTTGTTCGGAAGGGTCGTTTTGTGTGGTTTTTTTTCCCGAACGTTTTTGTTTCCAGTGAAGACTTCAGCAGTGAGATCATGGTCGACTGCTGATATTAAAACTGATTTTCAAAGTCTTAAAAAAAAAAAAAAAGCCCATAACTTTGCGATAAGAAATTATGCTGGAGATTCATATGCTCTATTTTTCGTTTGCACTCTAAATATTGGAAGTCTTATTAAAGCGACAGTGCAATTTTTTTATTATTATTATTATTTCTAGCACAGAAGCGATGAATGCTGCATAATTAAGTACAGTATTTAATTTGGCTGTTGTGAAGCAAAAGAATAAGGTAATAATTTTTATTGTACTAATCAGACTCAAGATGTTCTCTGTGTTAATTGGGTTAAAAAAATTGCAGTACTTATTAGAAATTCTAATTTCACAATGCAGCACTGACAATAAGCTCAGCCAGTGAATTATTCACATCTTTAATTTGCTCTCTTAATGACAGTGTTCTGTAATCAGAGTGCAGAGACTGCTTCCTATGCATTATGTATGATGTTCAGGACTTAAATGCAGGACATTATGAAGCCTCTCAGTGGCTCAGTAATTAGTTTTCCACAAGACAGGGCTTAGATATTCACAGATAAAAGTCTACAGTTGAGATAATGTGAAGGTGGTGACTCATGCTAACAAAGGCAGGGAAGTTCAAATTTAATGCTGAAACTGCTTTCCATTCTCCCTCATTGTGCGTAGGTGCAGGGGGAGGGGAAGAAAGTCTTCAAACCCAGCCCGCCTGGTAAGTACACTGCGGACAGCCCAAGGGGGCTCATAACACTTCGGAGCTGTCTTTTTGGCAACTTTACTGGTCGGAGGGCGGAGGTGGAGTTGGTTTTCCTGTCTCTTTCTAAAGGCTGTGAAAAGGGCAACGAGGTACACACCATCAGGGAGCAGTCATCAGTAGGAGAGATTAATGAAGTTCTAAAGGGTTTTATCTGAGGCACAGGTATTTGTAACTTCTGTCAAATCAGGATGTTTTGAAGGGGAGCTACTTTGTAGAAACTTTGAGAACACCTGATGCTTGCTATATTGCTGTTGTACCTGTTTCAGGTGTCATGGTCTTTACTGTAGACTCAGTTTAGAAAACAAGCAATTTTTCTACCAGTTTAGTTCTCACCATCCAAAACGTGACTCATAATGCAGGTGTGTTCTTTTTACCTTGGATCATTTACCTGGTGTTTTGTCAGGTGATTTAAATGTAGGGAAGATGCCTGGTTATGTAATTTTCCTACTTCTGTGTGCTGCTTATAGACTAAAACCCAAGAATATTGAAATTAAGTTGGAAAGTGTTACTTTTTCCATACTTAGTTGCTAGCCAAACTGGCAGCTGTACATTTGTCCTGAGTTGTCACATCAGAACAGTCATAAATTTTTGCTGGAAACAAAGTATCTGACTAGAGAAGGTTATTTACTTATTTTGTGTTAACTGACCAAAGACTACTCTGAAAGAAACATATTCTTGTGCAGTATTTACAGAATTATGATTTTAATTATTCAAGATGGTCTACCAATATAAGTTTAAGGCATAAATTTAAAAAATAACTACTAAAGATCCCAACTTGATAGTCAAGTACAGATATGGGATTAAGAATTTTGAGTACATCTAGATTTTTGAAGCAAAATTTTTTAAAGCTAATTCCTTTAAAAAATTTCACCAAAGACTACATCTGGAACTTGGTGTTATTAGCAGCGGTTGCTAGTGTTGTCTGGCCTTAAGGCCATGGGACAAGTTGAAGCCATTGCCTTTAGCAAACGAAGTGCTATATACTGTGACTGTATTAGACATTATGTTTATGTATAGTCCAGTCCCGAAAGTAATTATCGTTAAACTGTTGAATAAAGAAGGTGTGCATTAGATCAATGTAGCTGAGTGATCCATAGTTAGAGGATTGTATCAGAATCCAGGTGAATGTCCACATAAAGAAATTGATTGAGTCTTTTGCAGAATGTGACTTCATTCCAAGTCAAGATCCCACAGCAAGTGGTACTGTAGTATGGTATCACTGTCGCTACATAGCTGTGTTTCTTCAGTCACTTCTGCATAGAATCATACAGTTGAAAAGGACTCTAAGAAGGCATCATGCCCACCCCCTTGCTCTTCCTTCAAAGCCAGGATCAATAATTTTTTTCTTTTTAAATGATTGCTTGCATGTCTTCGTAAAGATTTGTTGTTAAAACCTGACATTTTCCACATAACCCCAGGCAGGTTGGACAATCTTGAGTTTGAGGCACTACAACAGTCACGTGAGAAAACTTTTGTGAAAGTCGTAAGGGTGCTAGTAGCAGCTAGAAAATAAGGTCCAGGGTTAACTGCAGCAAAGCTAAACATTATGTTTTAGTGACGAAAAAAAGTGTTAGGAAGTTAGCCTGTTCTAACTAGTCTAGCAGATTCATTCCACATCTGAGCAAACTGTTCCCTACCCCGTCTGTTAAAGTGAAGGTCAATTCATGTTTAGCTCTGAGGAAGGAAGGGCCCACTGTCATTCCTGGGGCAGAGGAAGACAGCAGTTCATACTACCCTTGAGTTGTCATGGCATGGGAGGAGAGCAACATTTCCGAAGCCAATATGAGAGTCACATGTCTGAAGAATTAAAGATGTCTTGTGATGCTTCCAGGGCATCAGGGTTAATATGATCTGCTCATAAAGACATAATGGCTACCAAAGAAAATTGTAAGGACCTTTATGTGATTATGCAGGCATGTATTTCATATAAGTGGAAGGTAATCCTTTTAATGTCCTCTTACTAGCTTGTAACTGCCAATGTTCAGGAATATTGCAAGTTTTTTGGAGTGATTTGATTGATATTTCTGTATTTGTTCTTATATCAAAAAGCTAAGAAAATAGTTTTAGCTCACTACAATTTTTAGTGATGTCTCTAAATAAGTTAAGAAAAATCCATCCAGAATATATTTCCAGGAGTATTATTTCGTGCCTTTATTTATATTGCTTCAGGCTCAAGTACCATTATAAATATTAGGTTCTGAAGTGGTATGATGAGTTAAGTATTTCCAAATGTCTTCTCTTAATCTAGCCTAATAATGTGGTCCTTTCATATGCATAATTCCATGAAAACCAGTGGGAGTACTACATTGTAGAAGGAATAATGGATACATAAGCCAGGATATCTCCCTTTTGAGTCATTATTTTAACTCGAATGACAAAGAATAAGGTTGACCAAAAGAAAACAAATATTGAAAGGAGAGGGTTATTGATAGTATTTTCTATTTCAAATTTTAGTTATATGCCAATGGAATAACAGTGATCAGAATGTCTGATAGAAATCACAAATGCATTTACATACAGTAGTGCTTTCCAGGAAATACTTTGCAAGTAGATCATATGCATTCTAGTCAGCAAAATTCCATATAATTGACTCAATATTAAGGATTCCAATCTACGTATAAATCTATGTATATATTATATGAAGTAGAATAGTGATAAATATTCATACTATAAACTCAGTTTGGGCTTTTTTGCAAAGTCAAACTGGATATAGCATAATGTATTCTATGAGTTGATGTACTCAATCTTCTATAAATATAAATCTATAAAACTTTGCAGTTCTTATGTGGAACCATAGTAGGCTGGAAAAAGTAGTAGTAAGAATACTTAAGTACTGCACAAAAGCATCTTGCTTCTTCCAAGTGTCTTCTGTCTCATCATCTATAGATACTTTCTGTACCTACTCTCATGCTACTTTTTATTGTCATTAAACTCCAGCTTTCATTGCTCACTTGCTAATTTTTCAGCCTTTTTTTTTTTTTTTATTTTTCCCATGCTTGGTTTGAAGCTCAGGAGGCTTCCCTCCTTAAAACACTTGTCATGTTGCTACCTGCGTTAACAACAGTTAAACTGCTGACATTCTGGAGATCTCTTCCTATCACACTATCTTTTTTCACAGTTTTCTTGTAGCATGCCGTTTCTTGTCTATACGTTTAGATTGCAAGGTCCCTGGTGAGACCATCAGTAGGAAGCTGGGGAAGATAGGGGCCAAATACAAGCAAAGCAGAACTTAAAATATTTATGTTCAGTGTTCTCTATTCATTATCTTTGCTTCTCCTATGTAATACTTCATCAAAAAGACCCTAGGTCCAATAACAGCTGTGCTGAAATTTACTTTTGGGTACATACGTTGTTTTGGGTGTGTGGTACATAGCGGTAATACAGACCTGTAAGAACAGCTGAAGGATTGTATCAGTCCAGCTGTAGGCCGAGGGTGTATTTGCCAGAAGAAATAGCTTTGGCTGAAAGTGGCTGTGGTGAGGCAAAAAAATTCTTTGAAAAAGAAACATAAAGCTGTGATGGGGGCACCAGAGTGCAAAGAGGGATCAGAATGTTGTAAGGCAATGCAACTTGCTGGCACAGGGACTAGCAGGGAGATCCATGAAGGTTTGCTGGACAAGGAGGGACACAAAATGTGACTGAAATAAGTAGGAGACCTATGAGTTCTTGAACATACATGTGCACAGGGTTTAGAATCAAGGTCAGGCTGGGAGAAGACTAGAGAGACTAGGCAGCGTCCAGGAGGAGTTTGTTCAAAGAGCGAGGGGAAAAAGATGATGCTCAGTCCTGGAAAGAACCAGTACTTTTAAGGTGTTTTGATGCACAAATATTCTGAATGTTGGGAGGATGGGTTTCTGGCTACCAACATTTTGGTGTACTGTGCAGAATTTTTAAAAACAATATCTACTTTACTACCACTGCATGGATTTGTGTTTGACAGTATCTGAACAAAGGTGGTTAGTTGGAAAAGAGTATAATGTTATGAAGCCAGCTGTTACTCTTCAACTCATATTCTCTAACGTTGGGAAACAAGGCCAGGCTCCTGTTTTGCTAGTTAGCAAAGCTCTTTCTCTCATGGCTTGTCCAGAGGCTGTAAATTTAGAAAGCATATCAATGATCTGTGTGGATATGACTGTGGGCATCACACAGAGGCACTCTGCATGTAAGACAGTTTCAAACAGGTGTCTAAAAATCAAAATCGCTAGTTTTAACCAGTGTAATTTGAAAATTGCAATAATCATTCAAGAAAGTGTATATCAAATAAACTTAATTTGTGGTTTCCAAAAGTTTACTGTTTTGTCTATTCTTCTCATCTTAGTAATAATCCCTTTTCATTTTCTCAGTGCTTTGTGCTCTTTGCCTCAGTGTAACCTGCCAGAAAGATTTGGATGACTGTTGAATACTTAGCATGACTTCAAAATTTTGAATTAAGAACTCTGTTGATTTTTTTTTTCCCCTCTGAATTTTATAGTAATATTTACATAATGGAAGAAAAAAGTACCCTGCATATCTCAGGTCATCGTTTAGCAACTTAGAGATGTCTTTAGCAAAAAGGTTACAGGGGCAATGGCTCAAATTCAGTTTCTGATTCTACATGGCTTATCTCTATAATTTCAGGAACTCAGTTCATCCTCGTATCTCTCTTTCTCAACTGTGTAATAGAAAAGAAAATCTTCCTACTTTTTGTAGAATCTTAAATTCAAATCTCTTTGGACCATATGAATTTTAATGCAGGTTTTCTCACGTAGTGTGTCATTAAAGCACATCAGTGACATCTTACTCTCATTTAAAGTCTTCAGGAGGCTCCTAGATACTCTGGTATTTGAGGCAATATATAAAACCAAGTTGGTTTGTACAAGTGTGGAGTTTAACAAATGTTTCCAATGGTAAATGAAAAGAAGTTTTGTTGAGCTGTTCTAGTTCTGTTCTAGTGAAGTTCTAGTGAGGTTCCTGGAAGGAGGTGGGCAAAGAGATGATTTTTAAAATGAAACAGGAACAGTCTGTGGAAGGGGTCATTTAATATATTGCCTGAGAAACATCATTTATGCAAAACCTCTTTTTATAACTGTAGTGTGTTTCTAGATTTGCATGGGATTTTTTTCAAAATATTCGTTGTTAGAAGGAGTCCTGCACTGAGGTCTTCAAATTTGAATTTAGTTCTTCAGTTTCATTTTATTTATGGTTTATTTTAAGTCATCACTGCTCTGTTCATCTTCTGCACAGCTTTATTATGATTTCTCATTGCTCGGTTTCTTAGAACTTGGTAACAACACAATCATATAGCCTTGAAGCGTTCATCCATTTAGATTTCATCAACCATGATACTTATTTCAGTTTGTGGGATGAAGTTGTCCAAACTGTGTGCCATAGAGCTACTTTTTAGCTAGCTATACTAAAAACATATTTATAAAACTATTTTCTATTATGTTTGTTGGTTTGGTTTGTTTTTTTCCTCCTAGGGAAAAGTGAACAGTGAAGAAAGTAACATGTTTGTCTTTAAAGGGATTCCAAAACTTAAAGGAGCCAGTAAAAACAAATGCTTTTTAAAATGTCTATAGAAATTAATACAGGTTTTCTGCAGAGGAGCTGTTAGTACATTAAGACAACTGTATGCAGATACCACTTTTCATCAGTTGATCTCAAAGCCTTTGCCAAAGTAAATCAGCTTAACCTTCATTTTACCTAATTTGTAAAACATAAGTGTAAAATGATGTCATCTTTGTTTTGACAGCAACCACTTAAATGAATATGGCTGGAACAGACATTCTGCCTGAAGAGTTCATAATAGCAAACTTTAACATGACTGTACAAAGGGAGCTATTCTGAAGTGTCTGTCACGGATTAAAAATTAGTTTTGTTCCCAGTGTCTGTTATCTAGCCTTCAAAGGGCCAGGTCTGTATGATAACTGAAAATAATGTTGTTGATCATATCTCTAGATGTCCATACTATGATCTGAATATGAGTTGTACTATCCTTTCTGCAGAGAAAGGTTTTACGAGATAGTAGGGTGATGATGGTGTCTGATCACTACATCTGAAATCTCCAGAGGGAAATTTCTTCCTGGGAAGAGAGGAGAGGAAGTTTGTCTGTCTGTCACTGGAGTAGTTGTTGTCAGTCAAAGTGTTGTCAGTCTGACATGTGAAGTTTAAGCTTGAAACAATGGAAGTAGAGAGCCGTGAGGATAAATTGACCGCTGTCTCACATCAAGCTTAAACTATACAAATGAAAATACATTATAATGAAAAATGTATTGGAGAATAGGTCTCAAATTAACTAGTGGACATAAGTAATGAATCATATCTAATTGCAGGTTTTATATTCTAATAGATTTAACAGTACTTACCAAAATACAGAAATGCCATTTTTTATAAATGAAAATTCTACAATCGTATTATGTAGCAGATTAGATGTTATAATTTCAAGTAGGTTGATCCAAGCTGGAAAATTGTGCTATAATCATGTTTAGAAGTATCCATTTTTAGTCAACCTCACCAAGTAAAACAACACTCCAAACATAATTTGTCCCCTGCTCAGAATCTTGTGATTTTCAGTATATGGCTATCCTTTGTGGACTACATTAGAAAAATAACCTTTCCAAGTTGAACACTGAGTGCAAATATGAGCTGAATATTCCAGGTGTATTAGAGAAAGGACTGAGGCAATGGTCCTCGCTCATCACTATTCCTGTTGGAAAAAATGCTTTTTCAGAAGTGCAGTAAATGAATGGTATTTGTGTTTCACCATAGGACAAACTGTAAATAGCCCTTGCAACTTGGAATATGTAGGGCTCACCCTTGTGCTTTGATAGGAAAAGCTCTTGCAAGGTCCCTTGTCCTGGTATGTGAACAAATATGTTTCTCAGCAACAAAGAAGCTCCTCAACAGTCATTCAACATTCGAGGTATTCACCAATAGAGAACACCTCTACACTGCTCAGTAAAGTAGACTGACTACAAAAATTTACCAGGTTAGTGGAACGGAATGGGTAGGAGAATTTATAGTGAAAATCTGGTACATTATTTTTAAATAGTTTTATTTTAAAGGTTTTAAAAAATAACAGCTGATTATTTCTTTTACTGTCTTAAAGTTATGAATATGCGGTTTGAGATACTTAAAATGACCAAGCTTTCTCAACCTTTATTCTCTGGAAATTGATTCTTGTTTCTGATCTTGATTTTTAGTATTTAGATAAGTCATACTTTAGATATTCAGTGGAAAGCAGGGAGAATTTTTAGATAAATGTTGCCAGACATCTTTACTAATTGAATCTCTTGTATATTAGCACAGTGATATAGCCTTTTTGGAATCGATACCGTATCTTAATACTTCTTAGAGCAAGCTATTATTAGCACTGAAATCAGCTAGATATACCAGATAATCATAGCTAAACAAAAGCCACCTATCCATTATAAATAAACAGTATGATAATTAACCCACAAGATATTTCCTGACCCTAAAACGAGGGTCAATCAAGCTGATTATGTCATATTTGAAGTGCAAAGACACTGTCTAGGGTCTCAAAATTAATATCACTGAATTAGCATATTGTTTTGTCTGAGCTGATATATTGTATATCTTAACACACCAGTTAAATTGGACTCAGTTATAATCTGATGTAATACTGCTGTCTACTTCTGCTTCAGGAGTTACCCTGAGCCGAAAAAATTTGTGGGATATCTTCCCAGCACTCTGCTGCAAACACAAATGGCAGTCTCTCACCTATTATTTTGGAATAGTGGATTTTGGAAATTTAAGGTTCAAAATGTTAATGTTTCTCCAACTATTATTAGTTGGGAAGGCAAAGCAGCCTTCTATTTCACTAGTGTTAACCTGTTTATGAACTTGCTCTTACTCCAGCTCAAATTTAAAGATTGTTAATAAAGTTAAGTCCATTGTCGTGCAAGGCTTAGTATCATACAATAGTCTGGTAGGAGATTTTTTTTCCATTTAAATTCTACATTGTTAAGTTGCAGTGATAACAGAAGTAATATGATCTATCTCTGGTTAATAGCAGTGTTCTCCAATTGCTCCTTTCAATGTATATGCAGGACTTCTTTGTAATATCTTTCAAAGAAATCCAGTAAGCTTAGCGATAAGTCTAATTCTTAGGAATTTTCTCTTTTTTTTTTCTTTCCTCTTTTCCCCACAAAAGTAACTTAGTGGAAAATCAATTGAAAAATATCTGACCTCTTCTAATAACTGAACTTGGACTTGCGTGTCATCTTCCAAGGCTGTGGTAGTTAAAGCTTTTTCATGAACAGGATTTTGTGTATCTGCTCATCTGTTCTTTCCTTTAGATACTACAAAGGGGTCACTTATTTAAGGGGAAGTGTAGGACTACTACCTTTCTGGGCACTATATGGGTCACCAGCAGCATAACCCTCTAATGAAAAATATGATAAACTTCAAGTTCAGAAGATGAACTCAGTCTCAGTCTCGCAAAAGCACAAAATACTCACTGATGGGAGAATAGGCCAGGAAAAGAATTATGGTATGCTTGTTTTGTTACTCTCTTCCTTCCCTTGGACTGCTGTCAGAGATGCTGTCACAGGCAAGCTATTGAACCACTTGGACTTCTGATCTGATCCCATTCAAGTGTTCTTAAAGGAACTGTCTGTTATACCTAACATCAGATCCAAAGGATAAATAATTAGCTTCCTAATACAAAGAAAACTGGCATAGCAGCAAAATGCACATTTCCTTATACACTGTACGTTTCTTTAGCTATTTGCAGCACTTTTTGGCAGAATGTTAGCAAGAGTAGAAGATGGATAAAATACTTCAATTCCGTATGATCTTTCGGACATTGTTTATGTGCATGTTTCCTGATGACCAAAGCAGTGAGAACTAGATTTCCTGTCTTGGTGATTAAAATGAAACTTGTGGAAGTCTGGTGCCTAATTCCTAGAAAATAACTCCGGAAATCAGTGCTGCCACAGCTGCCTAAAACTCAGCACATGTATGTTACTATGATGTTAATTTCCATGGATGCTTAAATTTAGGTTCCTGCATGTGGTTACCCGGTATGACCATTACATCCTTGCTTCTCCTTAATATCTGTTCAAACCTAGAGATAACACAGAGTGACACTGAAATTCTGCCCTCGTCTTTGGAGGTGTCTGGTATGTTTTGAGAGAGGTACTTAGTACATTCCCAGTGCAGTTGGGCAGTGCAGAGTTCTGCATAAATCCGTAAGTGTGGTTTCATCTCTGTTTTCCTGGAGCTGGTTTCGACTACCAGGTTGTTCAGTAGTCTGAAGGGGATGGCTGGGTAAGGGAAGCTGGTGAGTGCTGGGCATTTTGGTATTGAGCCACTATGCAGGGACAAATGCCAAATTTATAGGGCAAGGGAGAATAAGAGTGCCTGGCTGCATGCTGGAGAGATGGAAGAAGGGAAAAGAGCAGCATACTGTTCTGTTTGTATACTTGGAATTAGAGGGCTTTGGTTTAAGAAAGGTTTTTGATTTAAGAAATAGTTCTGTAAGACTAAATGCATTGTTATTTCCTATGGGTTTGTATTTGTGAATTGATATTTTAACTGAATGAAACTCAGACTGCAGTATAAACTCACCCTTTATTAGACAAGAGAGAATGAATTTGAAAGAGAGGCCTTGACTGAGAAGTAGATTCTGCACTGCTAAGTAAAAATCGTGTTCACTTCATTTTCTCTTAGCTACCAGACACCCTATCCAGCTGCCTGCTTTCACAAAGTTTGTGGGAATGTTCTGTCTTTGAGACCTTTTCCCATCTATTGGACTTAGATGGAATTGGTTACTGGAAGTGATCAAGAGGAGCTGAGCAAGGCAACAGTACTCATTTTTCAGGAAACCATGTGAAAAGGAACAATAGTCTTTGGTCCAAGGAGCTTTTTTGATCTCTCAGAATCTACAAAAATGCTGTTAAGCTTGGTGTCTTAGTAAAGACATGGTGTTTCTTTCATTTAAACTCATTTAAATATACTCATTATTTCTCATTCATAGAAATCTGATCCATATCCTGAAGAATCAGGTCAGAAGCTGGGCTTCTGGGGGTAACAGCTTCCGATGGAAAGCTATTACTGCTGCTTCTCCCTATTCTTACCCTAGAAAACTACACCACACACCCTGCATTCTCATTTCCTTCCTTTCCTCTGCTTTTTAGATTTCTATTATTTTATGGTTTATAGTATTCACTTGTTTCTCAGATGGTTGTTTTACAATGGATTGTTCACTCTCCTTGCTCCAAATAATCCATTCCTTTCCCTCAATACTTCATAACCAACGGCAAAAAAAAAGAAAAAAAAAATCAGAAATTATTACCAGATAGACATTTTCTGTGCTTGTTAAAAGCATCAGGTTTATTTGTTAATGCTTTTGAAATCTTTAGAATTTTCACTTAAAATTCTGTCATTTCATGATATCTCTGAGTCATCAATTGTCTTAATCTAGAAAAGAAAACAAATTGGAATATGTCTAGGAACATGAAGTGCTAAATAGTAAAAAGTTGACAGTTGGTAGTAGTATTTTATTAGAATCATCTTCGATAACAACCCCTCTGGTACCTGTTATATCTGCTCATGAATAGCCACTGAACTAACACAAAACATCTGCTGCTTTGGCTGAATTTAAATACCTCAGTCTGATAACCTTGTAGAGAAATTTACCAGTCACCTAGAAATGAAATTCATATACCAGTCCTGGTCCCTCAAAGAGAATGAGACTACACATATCCAGAAATACTGGTCAGTAGATCCAAATGCAGGACACTATTTTAAGTGTTAAGCATTGGTTGTTTTGTATTGTTATGTTTTACATAGAAATTTATGGTTCAGAGCTAAAGAATACCTGTCATTTTACATGTAAATATGCAGGTACTGCCTACAGTTTAGCCCTTGAAAAATAGGCAGAAAAAATCCTTTACTTAAAATTGGATTCACTGATACATGAACAGACAGTATGTGTAGATTTTATAGTGAGTAATAAAACTTCATGTGCAAGACCAGTTCACATTCCAGATTCTTCACATTTTCTAAAATTCTTCACCTAAGCAACAGCTAAGTCTACATTCTTTTTTTCACAGGTGGTTACGAGATAGTTTAGAAAAATATTTTCTATGCTATATGTTGAGATTCATTTTCCAAGAAAACATTCTTAGATACTTGAGCATTTTCTGTGGCTATTGTGGCAATATCTTTTCTTCTGATTGTTGTCCGTTGTGTTTGACTGAAGCTTTTACCCTAATTCTTTTTAGTCTATGAAGAAAAGACTAAACTATCATCTTGCTAGGTAGAGAACAAAGTAATTCCAGTTCAAGCTCTTGGCCCATACGCATTTGAAAAATGGTACTTTTCTTACCTCCTTCTATCAGTGAAAGTGATTGACTAATAAATGTTTTCTTCTCTAGAAATGATTGAGTGGACTTACATTTTTTCACTGCCTTTTTTTTTTTAAACTAAGTGTAATTTAAACTTTATTAGAGAGTTTGTTTTACTTAATGAAATCTAAACCTGTGAACCAGGAAAATCTTATTGATCATATGTTGCTGTTCATTCTCAAGCCCTCAGCTTTCATGAGAAATGAGTTATATGCTAAATATTTCTCAGGTATATTGCTTGCTGTGTATGTAACAGACATAGTAGTCTGTTATCTGATAATGAATCTGATAATAAATATAGTCTTCTGTGCAATACTAAAACCTAAAAATGATGTGCAAATCCATGAGGAGAGAACAGGTAGGACCCAAGACAATTACCATGTGAAATCTGAGTGTTGCGCATTTTTTATTAATTGCATGGGTGGCTATTTTGGGGATTTCCTTTTTCAGATCAGAAGGTCTGCGGGGCTGTGAAATCGGTCATATCTAATATGCCATTTTCTGATATTAAATGGTTTGTCAAAATTCCCAGCAGGCTTAGGAGTTTGGCTGTTTTTTCCTTATCCATTAGGTGTCTCTCTTCAGCGTATCATTAGGAGGTTTAGCTAGTCATTTGTTTTAGTATCTAAAAGATGTTTTCTCTTTTTTTTGTCTTTCCATTTTTAATACACTGACTGGCTTTACATATACAGCAGGTTTTTTTTTCCCTCATAGAAGCTGTTTTGTAGATGCTCATATTCTGTCCCTTTGCACGTTCTTTCAGATCTGTTAAAACAGTGACTTTGAGTTTCAGGTTCGATTCCGTTAGGTTGCATCATCTTTCTTCTTACCTAAGTACTCTGGGCCATAGGTGTTTTGGAATTTAAAGATGAGAACTTACAACTTTCTTTAGCAAAGTTTTTAATTTTAAATTCAGACAAAGTATTTTTTTTACATACTGGCTGGTGTTGCTCCAGTACTTATCCTTAAATTATTTACTTTTTAATTTTTTAAATTGTTTGTCATATTAGGAACTCTCTCCTTATATATCAGTTGTTGCAACCAACCAGTTAGACTTGCTTCATCTAGTAACCAGAAAATGTATTTACAGAAGAGTACTGTCTCCCTGTGCGATGGTGTATTTCATCCTGTATCCTTGGAAATAATGGAACAGGAGTCTCAAAGAATGTGATCTGAAGTACAGTTTGAAAGTACATTTATAAAAATTTATTTATAATTTTTCTTTAAATGTTACGGAGATATTTAATAGTATGGTATCACAGTAAGAATATGGATCTTGTTAGGACTGAATAATTAAATTTGGTGGGTTTTAGTCTGGATTCACTTCTTAAAAGTTTGCCTTGGTTTAAGCCAGGAAAACTGCAGCTTTTTTTTTTTTTTAATTTTATTTTTGTGATTAGTCTATTTAACTTCTGATTTATCTCTGGTTGTGACAGGTAAAGAGAGGAACTAGAAGGCCTCTCAAGACCCCTTTTAGTATTTACGGTTTTATTCTATTATTTTATTTAACTGTTTAACCTATTTTTGTCTGGTGTTTCATTGTAATAATGCTAGGGTTTTTTCAGTTGCATAATAGATGAGTAACTGACACTTTTTGCACATATGTCCAGTCTGTTAATTGCTCTTCTTTTACCTTTACTTTCTCATTTTTGAGTTCAGATGACCAAAAATCAGAAGAATTTTCAGAGACAGTATTATAATTTATTGTAACGGCATGTATTTTTCATACTGTCATCTGTGCATCTTTCTCTGTTCTCAAATACTAGAAAGCTTTAAGGTAGGACACTAAGCTAATTGTGGCATGAATTAATAGTTCTAATAAAAATTAAGTAATTCAAGAATTTTTTTTGTAACGAATTCCTCTTCTCATATATTTAATGTAATGGATGACCTACAAGTACAATCTAAAATAATCTCATGAGTTTCTGGTTCAATGGAGAATTCTCTTAATGAAAGAAAAATCAGAGAACCAATCCACAAGTGTAGAACAAAACCTGTTACTTTCTGCTAAAAAGTTTAAAAAAAAAAAAAAGAGGAAATACTCCAAAGAGGCTATATTGAAAGATTTGCTGAACTTCCTTCACTGTTTGATCTCTCAAATTCACAAAATTGTGCATAAAAAACCAGTGCAACTCTGGATCAAATGACAGTTTTTCTTAGAAGAACTTAAAAGAGGGAAAATAAGAATATGAAAAGGGGTTTGGGGTTTTGTTTGTTTTCTTTTCTTCAGCTGTGCAATTAACAAATTGTGTCGACACCAAGGAAGGGAATTTGAGTCCCTGCATGAGGAGGTCAAAAACTACAGAGCTCTTTGCACAATAGGGCAGTGAATTCAGTCTGATTCTGTTGTTATAGCTTTATGATTTTAATCAATGCCAGGTCTTCCTATTCTTAAAACTGTCTTTGACATCCCACATCAAGGGAAGGCACAAAAAGTTCGGGATTCCTGTAACCATACTAGTTCTAGAAATTGTTATTCATTTTTCTGTGTGGTTTGCGGGAGATGGCTGCCACATAGGGCACACTTGCCATTGCCTGCTGAGATGTGGAATGTACATGTGAGGAAGAAGCCTAAATTTTAGAGGATGGTCCCACACTGGTCTGTGGGGTATGATAAAGTTTTGTGTGACCTACCTTTGCATTAAACTATTGTGCTGGTTTTAGTCAGGACGAAAGACAAACATTAGCAGGTGATATTAGAAAATACAGTAAGATCCCGATGTGCTTTAAATTCTGTGTTAGATAGACTGGAACTCCTAAAAAAAAAAAGGCACAAATACTACTTTATGAATAAAAGAATCATACATGTAAAGAGGAACAGAAAGTACAAAACTGAGGTCAGTACTATTTTAATTTATCTCTTCTATTTTGACATTTTTGTTAGTGAGCTGGGAAATCAATAATGGCTAATTTCATTGGCAAGGATTAGAGAGTGTATCGGAAGGAACACTCAGGATGTGTACGGTTGCTTTCAAGGGCACTTTGAGTAAAACATATTTATTATTAAGTGAATTGAATGGTTCTTTTTGTCTAACTGGCTCATATATCAAGCATTAGTTCTTTAGAATACTCAGTGTGCAAAACAAAGTTTGTGATATTGGATATACAAAAAGTGTTTTGTTTCTTTCCGTTACTTTCCTCATAATGAATGCCTGTCTGGTAATCTGCGCCCTTTCATAAAAACCATAAATCATAATAAATGTAACTCAAAGTGTCAGTGTAATACAGGAAGCATCCTAATAACTCCTTGCTAATCAATAATGTTTGAAAATTAAATATATTCAGTGTTCATAATCTGTGACGTAGTTTCTCTGAAAGAAAAATGCAGGCGTTTGTACCTGCCATAGGAGATTAACTAATCAGCATCTGCAGAGTTAGATGTATTAATTCTGGAGTTAAGAATGTGGTTACTCACTGAATACTCAGCAACACAAAACACTCAGATGTTGGCAGGAGAAAAAAAGAAATTCCTCAAAGCTGAGAAGGAGCCAGATGTGCTTTCAAGCAAAGCATCTGGGCCAACTGACCCTGAGCTATGCAAGACCACTAGGAGGAAATGGTGAGTGATAGTAATAGGTGACTCCATGCAGAGGGGGTTTGAGGCAACCATCTGCCAACCTGACCTGCTGTCTACAGAAGTTTTCTGCTTGCCTGGGATCTGGATCGGGGATGATGTGGAGAGAGTGCCAAAGCTTGTCCAGGCCTGCGACTGTTACCTCCTGCTGTTCTTCCATGTAGGCACCAATGATACTGTTAGGGGCAACCTGGAGTGTACCAAAACAGACCACAGAGCTATGGAGGCGATAGTTAGGGATGTGGGGGCCCAGGTATTGTTCTCGATCTTGCAGGGAAGAGATGTAAGGATACTACATGTTGGGGCTCGGTTGCAGAGCTGTTAGTGGCAACAGGGACTGCTTAAGTATCAGCACCTGCTTTGAAACGATCGGGGATCCACCCCCTAAACAGGGCAACAATATCTTTGGCAGCAGGATGTCTGACCTGGTAAGGAGGTCTTTCAGTTAACTACACCAGAGGAGGGCAGGAATTACTGGAAGACCCTTAAGGAAGTGATACTCAGGGTTGATGAGCAAAATGCCTGGAGTTATGTGAATGAAAGGGAACACAGAATCCAAAAACCAAGGCTTAAGTGGGGTCATCTCAAGCATTTGTGTGTAAACAAGGAAGTGCTTACAAGGCACCATGGTGGAAAAAACCCCTCAGACCATTTCTGGGAAATCAGCGTGTGGAGAATAAACCTGAGAAGTTAAGAGATCTCTGCAGTTACAGGACTATGATCTTTTTGGGATCATTGAGCTGTGGTGGGGTGGGTGGCATGACTGCAAAGCTCTTTAGGAAAGTCAGGCTGGGAAGATGAGAAGATGGAGTTGCACTTTATGTGAGAAAACAGCTGGAATGCACGGAGGTCTTCTAGGGATGAATGATGAGCCAACTGAGAGCTTATGGGTAAGGATTCAAGAGCAGACCAGAGTGGGTGCGCTGTAGTGGGAGTCTGCTACAGGCTGCCTGACCAGAAAGAACAAGTGGATGAGGCCTTTTACAGACAGCTAGAAATAGCCTCACATTCCTGGGCCATGGTCCTCGTGGGGACTTAACTACTCTGATACTTGCTGGAGGAACAACACAGTGGGACATAAAACAATCCAGGTTCCTGGAGAGCATCAGTGATGAATACCTCACCCAAGTGATAGAGGAGCCAAAGAGGAGAGGTGCTCTGCTGGCCCTCACACTCACAAAAAAGAAAGGGCTCATCAGGGATGTGAAGGCTGAAGGGATCCTTGTCTGCAGTGACTCCTTCAACTGGTGGAGTTCAAGATCCTGAAAGGAGGGAGCAGGGCAAAAAGCAAGGTCACAACCTTAGAATTCAGGAAAGTTGATTTCAGTGTCTTTAAGGATCTTCTTGGAAGAGACCTGTGGGATAAAGCTCTGGAGGGAAGAGGGGCCCAAGAAGGCTGGTAAGTAAGGCACACATCCTCCAAGCTCAAAAGCAGTCCATCCTAATGAGCAGGAAGTCAGGCAAAAACTACAGGGGGCCTGCATGGATCAACAGATTGTTCCTGGTGAAACTCAGGCTCATAAAGAAAGTGTATGGAAGGTGAAAGCAGGGACAGGTAACCTGGGAAGACCAGAGAGACACCGTCTGGTCATGCAAAGACAGAGTTAGGAAAGCCAAAGTCTCCCTGGAACTGAAGCTTCCAAGGGATACCAAAGGCAGCAAGAAAGCTATGAGTACGTAAGCGGCAAAAGGAAGACTAGGGAAAATGTGGACCTGCTGCTGACTGGGGCAGGGGCCAATGCCTTCTTCACTTCAGTCTTTTACTAGCAAGACCAGCCTTCAGAAATGACAGACCACAGAGACTAGGGGGGAAAGTCTGGAACAAGGAAGACATACATGTCGTGGTGTAGGCCCAACTGGCAACTCAGCACCACGCAGCCACTTGCTCACTCCTCTCACCAATGGGATGGGTAGGAGAAAATATATGGAAAGGCTTGTGGTTCAAGACAAAGACAGGGAGAGATCGCTCACCAATTATGGTCACAGGCAAAACAGATTTGACTTGGGGGAAAAAAGTCAATTTCGTCTGTTACCAATCAAATCAGAGTTCAGTAATGAGAGAAAAAACAGACATTAAGACACCTTCCCCCCACCAGGCTCAGCTTTGCTTCCGATTTTCTCTGCTTCCTCCCCTGAACAGTACAAGGGGACAGGGAATGGGGGTTGTGGTCAGTCCATCAATACTGGACCCAGTCATTTTTAACACCTTGATGAATCATATGGATGATGGGGCAGCATGTACCCTCAGCAAGTTTGCTGATGATACAAAACTGTGAGGAGTGGCTGATACGCCAGAGGGTTGTGCTTCCATCCAGAGGGACCTAAACAAGCTGGAGAAATACGCTGACAAGAGCGTCATGCAGTTCAACAAGACAAGTAATATATCCTGCATCTTAGGAATGAATAACCCCATGCACTGGGAGCCAACTGGCTGGAAATCAGCTCTGCAGAAAGTTATCTGGGGTTGCTGCTTGCAATCAAGTTGAACATGAGCTTTCAATGTGCCCTTGCCACAAAGAAATCTAGCGGTATCCTGGGCTGCATTAGGAAAGCATTGCCAGCAGGTCAAGGAAGGTGATCCTTTCCCTCTACTCAGCACTAGTGAGGCCACACCTAGAGTACTGTGTCCAGTTCTCAGCTCCCCAGTACAAGAGTGATGTGGAGCTACTGGAGAAAGTCCAGTGAAGGGCCATGGAGATGCTGAAGGCACTGGAGCTTTTTTTTTTTTTTATGAGTAAAGGCTGAGAGAGCTCCAACTGTTTAGCCTGGAAAAGAGAAGGCTCATGGGGATCTTATCAATGGGGACTCTTACCTGAAGCTAGGGGATGAAGAAGAGGGAGCCAGGCTTTTTTCAGCGGTGTCCATGACAGGACCAGAGGCAGTGGGCACAAACTGGAACACAAAGAGGGTCGCTCTGAACATTAACGAACGCTTTCACTGTGAGGGTGACCAAGCCCTGACACAGGTTGCCCAGAGAGGTTGTGGAGTGTCTGTCCTTGGAGATATTCAAAAGCTGTTTGAGCATGGTCCTGGTCCACTGGTTGGTTCTAGGTGGCCTAGGGAGGCTGGACCAGATGACCTCCAGACATTCCTTCCAACCTCAAAAATTCCTTGATTCTGTAAATCCAGCTAAAGTTTATACATGTTCCATTTAACTCACTATTTCTGATCACACATTTCTAAATAATTTTGGATAACAAGCACTGGCAATAATGGGCTATATAACTTGTTTTTCTTAGTGAAGTAATGTTCAGGTTATAGAAGAAATACCTTTTGATGGTTTCCTTTGAAGTAAATAAACAGAGGAAAACTAGCCCAAGTGTCATGCATACCAAAAGTTTCTTGCAATATATTCCAAGGTATGTTTGTTCTGTACCTACCATCCTAGCTGAGCATCGCTGAGAGGAGAATTGAGTTCTTCACAACCACTTTGAAAAGATTCTTGTAGAAGTAGTTTATCTGTTTCATACTTCTGGTCACATTTATTTTAGAAAAAAGTGTGTAGTTTAATTCCAATGCATATTTTCCATAAACCCAGGAATGTTTAACCACTGCTATAAGTCAGTGTAGCTTTATTTGTAATGTCACCACGTGATGGGGTTAAGTTCCTTGTTACTTCCCACATCTTAAAAACAGATTAAGAATTACCTAACATATTAATGTAATAAAAGCAATACAAATTTGGGAAGCCAAAATTTTGCATTATTTTCTTTCCATTCAGTCAAAAAACCACTGACACCTGGTTGAATAATGAGAGGTATAGAGCTACACATATTTTAAACACACCATAATTAAATACTGTATCATGAATAAAAGCATGACTACTGAATTAATTGTTGGCTTCTTGGTTGGTGCCCAGCTGACATACAAGACAGTAAGAGCACTGAGATGTTTTTAGTGATGATTTACTCCTCTCTCATGTGGTCTCTTAGCCTAGCTTTAGAATAAATTTGTAAGTGCAAAACATTTGGAGAGGAAAGATATAATCCTGTAGTTTTAGGTGTGCTGTGATTAATTCTGTAATTGTGAATGAGTAGTCATGGAAAGAATTCTGGTACATCCTTACTGTGTTTAAGAAATTACAAGGGAGACTAGAGAGGACTTTAAACCTTCTTACTAGCACTTACCAGTGCAATACACACCCCTGCATCACATGATGTAATCACAGGTTTGGGGTTGAATAGCTTTGCTATTCATCCAGTTCAAAATACTGAATGGACTGTGTGTGTGTGCCGTCAGGTAGCTGCATTATGTACTTCTAAGGAATGGTGAAGAATGCTATGTAGAGAAATCTATATTCCCTTTGCAGTATTGGCACCCTCATGAGCAAGTGTCTCCTCTTACTCTAGGATAGCAGCATTATATTAACTGCTTCCGAAGGAATTCTCTGATAAATGTTTCAAAAGAAATATAATGAAATTAAAAGTCTCTTGCATAACTATTTTCTCACTATAGAAAATGTTTAAAATATAATTGTCCTATAGAGAAGATACTATATTGTTATACCTGGTTAATAGTACAATATAAACGTGCTACTCATGTTGTTTAATTTATTAAACTATTAAATGCATGCACCTAAGTGCCTGGATGTCCCACACTAAATCGTTACTTTACTGTTAGAGATACTCTGGTGAAGACGTGAAATGATGATTTCTTCAGAGAGACTGCATATAAAAAGCACCTGTATACCAAATACCTCATTCTGACTTCATTTGAACTGCAGACGCATTAAAATTAAGCATGTGTTCGCAGTGAACTGAGGACCTGAGCAGAAAAGTGACAGAAAGATGAGATACCATCAAAATATGTAGAGTTATAGGCACATATTTCCCTGAGTACCACATATATAAACAAAACTTCAAAGCATTAAATTTAATACAAGCAAGAAATTTTAGAGGTAAGGTTGTTTCAGTCTTCTCTCTAAATCTTTTTCTTCTCCTGTTTGTCTTGTCATCTTTTTGATCCTACCTATTTTATGTTTATCTGTATTTCCTTATACATAACACTAAGACCTTTAGTGATTACATGACCAAATAGCTCTGGACAATGGGATTCTGACAGGCAGACTGTCACTTCACAGTAAATTAAACAGTATGTAAGTATAACAAGCATATTTTAGAGGTTGCACATTTACTGTCCTACGTTATTAAGTTATAACGATACCTTGTCACCTGGGTGTTCCCCCATCAGAATGTCTTTTCTTTAATATACATGGAAGAGACCGGGAGCTGTGAGTTAATCTGGCTGATTATATAGACTGAATTATTATCATGACAAGACTTAAAGCCTGTTGTATGGAGTCCAAACAATATTGGTTAATGCACATCATAATTCTAAACCTGGAACTTGGACTGAGTAGAGCTTGTAGCACTTATCACTTAATCTCTGTAAAACTTCACAGGAAATTTATAATAGTGTGGTTAGCGTGGTGTCAGGTTTCATTAGTTGATGTCTTTCTGTTGAGAAACACATCTTTGTAACTGATCGTTCTTTAGCCAAGAAAACACAGAGACATTTTTACATGCTTTAGAATTAATCAGTCTGCATGGCATTTAGCAGCAGAGGAGCAACATTGCTCAATTTTTATGAGTTACAGTAGGTTGATGTCAAACAATTTTTTGGGGAAAATTTCATTAGCATGGTCCACTGTTCTCATGAGACTGATGATGTTGAATCTGCCATTTTTGATGCCCTAAAATCTACTGCTACCAGAATTTCTTTTCTTAATGTCAAGGACTGCTTTGGCAATGAGACAGGGGTCATATTGTGGATCTGAGGAAAAACAATTTTGGTGCCAAAAGAGATGAAACAATTGGTGCATAAGGTCAATTGATGTTCTTGCCAATTGCTTCATGGCATTAGACCCTTCTAAATCTTTCTTTAAAAATCTTCCATCAAAAGATTGGAATACATTAATCTTGTCCTTTACTACTGAACAGAAAGGATATGTAGTTCAGTATTAAATTTGAAACTATTTTTATAACGAAAAACAATCTACAGACTTAAAAAATGGCGTTTTTGCTTTTGAACAAAGCTATATTCTACTTTTATGCCTCTCTAACCTGAGCTGATAGCTATTTTGTGGGTTTGGTTTAATTTTCCCTATCAAAATTAGTTATTTTCTGTTAAAACATGCCTAATTATGAAGAACGAATAAAAGCCCACTACCTTTAGTGTAAGAGAAATCAAACTATAGAATACTTTCTTTCCTACAGTTTTATCTAGCGCTTGGTGAAAATGGCAAACAATAATTCCTACTTACATTCCTCAGATATATTATTGCTGTCTTTGTGGTTGGTGATATCTGGCTACTTTGCAGAACTCTCTCTAAACTGATTTCCTCCTGACTGTTTCTTTTTCAGGTACCCCTACTAAGACAGTGCCTATCTAAATTCAATACTTAGTGCTTAGTAAAGGTCTTACACCAAATCTGTAACACCACCTTATTTAGTCTATTTTTAGCTTCATATTTCTTATCAGTTTCAATGGTGAATTTAGTAAGATTGTAGGTGGAAAATTGGTGATATACTTAATGTAATTTCATACATTTTAATACTCTCTTGATAGAGAACTGTTTTCATATAAACATCCTCTAGAACACTATTAAGGTCAGGTGTGTAAGGAAGGCCATCTCAGGGCACTAGTTTAACTCTGTATTAAAATACCATGCAGACACAGAGTTGATTGCGAGTGTATAAAAGGAGAAAATACTACTAGTGATGTTTTCAGTTGCTTTGATTGCTAGTTTATACTGCCAGAATATTCTCAGTGGCTTTGCTTTTCTTAGTCATGGGCACAAAACCAAACCAGAATCAAGCACTCATCTGGAAGTTGGCAATGGATTTTGTTGGCTTGACCATGTCTTTTGATAAGAAGGGCTTTGTCTCTTAACATAAGATATAGTTGACCTTGAGTTGTCTGGAATGTTGTTAATGCTGAAGAAATGACTGACAAACAGCAATTATGGAGAAACATGTGGTTGTTGCTATTCTTATGCTCTCATCAGGTATTGTTACACATTTGAGGTCAGACTGTGAAAGGTAACATTGTGGATGAAACAATGAGAAAGAAATAGCATTATTTTCAAACTCTTTATTCATGAGTGCAGGCATTTTCTATATGATTTGTCCTTTCTAACACAGTGACCTCTGCAGCCATGATGATGAAAAATATTAGCAAAAAGGTAACAACTGATAGCTGGTATAAGAAGTTATTCACAAACACTAAGCTAAAAGCAGGCAAATAATTGCATGAGCCATTGTTGGCATCACAGCAAGTATAAAGTCAGATCTGGTTTTCAGATTTACTAGTATAAGGACTCCCTGCTGGAAGTATGTACCAGATGCAGGATTTTCTCAAGGTTAAATGTGATTATAGCGCACATACACATACAAATTGCAGGCAGAGATTAAATCGCAAAATAATGAGATCTTTTCAAAAGGTAGTATACTTCTATGATTATCCTGTCTACCTTTAAGATATGCTTGTGTTTTAAGCCTTTATACACCATGTTCATTGGGAAACTGCGTTTAAGCTGATATTATGTCATTGAACTTGAAGGTCTGTCCATTTTATTGTATTACCTGCAGAAAAATTAATTTCATGTAACAGATCTACAGTTTTACTTCTGTGTGTCAGCAGTCAGAATTATCTTCAATTTTTAATTTTTTTTTTCACTGACTCCTTACACATCTGAAATGAGATAATAAAAATCACAGGAAGATATTAATGAAATGGAAACTACTGTAAGAAGATGAAATAGATATGAATAAGTAACATTCTGTGCTCCATAATGAAAACACATTAGTTTGAATTTATTGCTAACTGTCAAAATCAGTGACTTCAAAACTTCAAAATCCTCTAGTGAGGTGGATTTTTAAAAAATATTTTAGTATCTGTCTAATAATATGGTACGATGGTTAAGACATATAGAAATAGTGGGCTGGTTAGATTGCCATAGCCAGAGGGTCTCTGAAGGCTGTGTCTACCTTAGTGAATTTTCTTGGCGCAATAAGGAATATTTTATGTGAATTGCCCAATGGTATCCATTTGTCTTGTGCTGGTTCAGGTCTCCAAGTAGTTTGATGCATAAAAAGAAAATTTCTTTTTGAGGAAACTAAATCAGAAGTTCTGATCCAAACATGTTCCAGTGCTAACACTTTTACGTTAGGCTCTGTTTTCTGTAGTGATTTAAGAGAAAGTTTCTGCTAAACAAAATGAAGTTAAAATCAGGTTAGGCCAAACCAGTGTCAAATTCATGAAATGATGATACTGAGTGCATAAACTGATTCAGGGTGATGCCGCAAAGAGCTGATTTTCAAATTAATATGTTAAAGTGGATTTTACTGTATACTGTACTTGGTTCCGGCTTCAGCTCAGAAAGGACTGAATGCTTTCCCCATTCAGAGTAACACCATATTGTGCTATCCAGAAGTTTTTCACAAGCCTCTCCCAAAACAGTGCTATGCCTTCAAGGCATAACTAGTGCTCACTGGAAAGCTGTTCCTTTAAAAAATGCTCATTGAAAGATGCAGTTTCATTGAAATGGAAATGTACACAGTTTCATGGATTAAAAAGCCAGAAGGGAGTACTGTGATCATCTAGCCTGGCATACTGTACAACAGAGACCTCATGGCTGTCTTAGTTTCTTCCCATTTGAACTAGGTCATGTCTTTCTAAAGATAAAAACCCCCTGTACCTTGCTTTTTAAAAAGCATACCTCAAGGATGGGAGTATCTACCACAATTTTCAATGAGGTGGTACTCATTGTTAATTATGCTGTTAATTCTTCTGTCTTCAGTTTCTAGCCCCTGGGTCTTGTTATGCCGCTGTCTGTGAGACTGAAATGAAATTTGTCTTCCTATGTATATATTTATAGACTATAATCTAGTTATCCAATATACTAAGGAGGTGAAATTTCTTGATTCTTTTACTTTAGGTCATGTTTTTGAGTACTTTGATGGTTATATTGTGAATACTTAGCTACTTACCAATGTTACTTTTGACTTGTGGATGCAAAAATTGGATGCATTATTTGAATACTGAAGTAGCTGATGCTAAGTGGTGTTTCTGTTCCTGCTTGAGATTCCACTGTTTATATATCCATGTTCACATTCTCTTTTTGACACAGATTAAGGAAAGTTTGGAGCTATCCAGATGGTCTAAAACTGCAGGGAGTTCATTGCATGACAGCTTGTATTGTAAGCTTTTAGCTGTTTATAGTTTACAGCTCTATTGTTACCTCTGGTGACACTAGATCAGACATTGTTGTATTCTTCCTTGGTGCTAAGCCCTTTTTAGGCTACTAATTCTGTGAGAAGTTTTCTTTTCAAAAAGCAGAGAGATAGGATTACATTTTTGGGTTACTTAAATGCAGTCTTGGGTCTCTACTTTTGGTTTAGTTAAAGCAAATCACAGTTTGTGATTGGTTTATCCAAACAGCAGACTTCAGGAAAAATAGAAAAAATGAGGGAGAAGGGGAAGGAGTAGTCTGATGATGTAAATGATAGTTGTGTTGCCATATCCATTCTGTGTGTGAGGTCAGTGGTTAGAGCATTCAGCCCAGATGTGGGAGATCTTAGCTCACTTTCGTCCTTTGTCTCACCAAAGAACTTAGATTTCCTACTGTCCATGAGAACAGTCTTACCACATGGATAGAAGGTTGCTGTCTGCAGCATGAATATGAAAGTGTTTCATATAAAGCTGAGTAGATGCATGAGTGTGCACTTCAGAATATCTCCGTTTATTCCCTATCTTAACTACGGCAAAGAAGAACTGACCTGGGAGGCCTCACCTCTCTTTGGAGTATCTTGGCCACCAAGAAAATTATGATACAAGTTTTTTTCAGTTTTCCTGATTACTATTCTAAAAAAATCAGGATTTCCTATTTCTTGAAAAAATGTCCTCACATTTGTTCTTTCTCTTGGTGAACAGTGAATACATAAGCTTTTTTTAAAAGGTAGACCTTAAATAATTTTTAGAATATGATTGAATGACTTTTAAACTTACTTTGAAGTACAAATATGCCATCTCTGAGAACTTCCCTTGTAGCTTATGCCAATAGTACAGACAGGCACTGTAGTTAGTTAATTGGTTAGACAATGGATGGCATTTAAGATAAAGTTATTATGTATGTTGTGACAAAGTGCTACCTTTCTAAAAGACAGAATCATATGGCAATTACAGAGAGTTTGGTCTTTGCAAAGGAATAGTATCTCTCAAGGAAGAATGTCACAGGTATGGGTATAGAACCAGTAGTATTACGAGCCCGTTGTTGGCTGTTTACAACTTGCCTAAGTTTGAGAATTTGAAGCAAAATTTTACATGGTGGTGTGTGCCTCAGCTAGCTTGTTCTGGTCACTACAGCTAAAAAGTGTCAGTAATTTCAGAGAATGTAGAAAAATAAATAATTAAAATAAAAAGTTGATGCTATTTTCCTTTTAAATACTTCATTGCCCTTGTGCTTTGACTTGGACTAACATCTACGTCAGGAATATGAGTTGATTGCCGAGGTGAAAAGGGCTCTACCTAAAACTTCCACACTTGGCTCTTCCTTCCCCTCCTTCAACATTTATTATGCTTTGTAAAACTGTGGCTTGTGTGCTCAGTGTATGTATATTCAGCAGACTTCCTGGATCTTAATTGTTAATACTCCATCATCACTAAGCAAGCTTGATCCTCCCATAGTTTGTAACTGTAGCAGATGACAACTGAATATCCTATTTCCCTTTGCATCTCCTACATCTAGCAAGAGCTTGTGCATCAACCCCAGACATTCATTTGTCCCATCACTGCAGGCACCTATGCTCTTCCTTCCGAGCTACTGAACATGCTCCAGACTCAGAATAAATTGCCTTCTTAGTGCAGTTCTGGGCCAGAACAGCAACGGAGCATCGAAATTATGAGTTGCAATGCAATTCCTCTCAGTTAGGTCCTTGCTAGCCCTAGCCTGGCTGCTGGTGCTTGGATAGGCCTGAGAGTGAAAACAAAGTGTCTACTGAGATTCTACTGAGACTTAAAAGAAAAACTGACTGTAAATTGGAGGATGAAATTGAAAGTAATTGTGAAAAAGACTCTTTTTGGAAGTTGGTTTTAGGCTGAGAAGATGAAACATAGAGATGAGAGGGATAGGAGTTTCATTTGTCTATGCATCCACTGCACAGATGAATGTGAGAGAGGAACATGCTTTCCAGCAGCTTTTCACAGATACTTGTGGACTGTAGAGGAAAATACATCCACAACCTTGGTTTCCATTAAACGCTTTGGAGGAATGTGTATCAGTAAGGCATGGACTTTTCTGCCCAGTCTGTCTCAGTTTTCCTGGCATCTCCTGTCCTGTCCATATCACCTTGGCCATGGTTCGTTGTCCCAGTGTCATCAACACTTTCAATATCCCTTAATCACTCCTGTGGCTTCCCATTATGGCTTATTTCTCATCATGATCCATAGACCTGATCTCTTCTTGCATGCAAGCTTTCCTGTCTTAGTCAATTCTCTTTTCTCATTCCAGATTTCCTGTAGCCACCCAAGTTCTTAGTCCAAAGATGTCTCCTAGTTCCCAGTGTCATTCATAATCATGTCCAGGCTCACCTTTTTCTGATCTCTCAGCAGCTTTGCTTCCCTACCCATGTGGCACATACTTTCTAATCTAGTATGGGCACTCAAACAGAATGAGTGTTTATCCCAGATCTCCTCTGGTTTCTTTTTTACAGTGTTTGCCCAGCTACGCTTAGGTTTCTCCACATCCTTTGCCTCTTTGTCAGAATGCTCTTTCCAAACTAATTTTCCTGTCCACCCACTACATTTTCTTTGACCAGACAGTGTTGAACTCTTCACTCCCTGACAGTTAAGCAAATTCCAGTGCTTATTCCTAGACCAGAATGTGTAATTTAGATTAAATATGTACATACTAAGTACAGGTCTCAGTTACAACTGTATTTCAACTTTGTTGACTTGTTGTTTGAGATGTAACCTTCTGCTTTCCGTGTTGCTCGTTGTCGTTCTGAAGACTGAATTACTGCATTTTCATGCCACTCACTATCTGAGTCTTCATAATCTTAATTATTTTATTTTTACAATCTTCTAGAGAAATGAGGGTGGAAAGGGAGTGGAGTTATCCATATAAAATAATTCAGGATACGCAAATTGAAAGGAACTTAGAACCTAGTTTTTCAGAGTACTTAACATTGCTGTATATTAACTTCTGTATGTTGAAAGCAGAAAGCAGAACTCCTATGGGTTACATTTGCAACTATGTTATCAGCATTTCTACAAAAGGTATTTAAGAAATAAGCTGCGACAGGATATGTGGGTCACAATTAATGATGCCTCAGAAAAGGTTGGTTTAAGTGCCTTATCAATGTTATTAAGGCAAGCAGCAGGAGGACACAATCCAAGTTTTCCAGGGAAGCTATCACCTGTTCTGATCATGATACCTTCTTTTCAATTGTGCAGTTGTTTATTACACAATTTCCAGGTGCTGCAGCAAATGAAATAAAAATTCTACTTACAATCATGGTTTCCTATCAGAGCAGATTCATCCTGAGCATTAAATGAAACTGGAGTTTCCTGGGAAAGAATAGTGGATGTTCATGAAGTACCACAGTGTTGTTATTCAGAAGTACAGGGAGGCAGAATTACTTCTGTATTGGTGGATATAAATCTATTTTGAATGTTTGATATGAAATCCCACTAGCATTCTATTAATTTGTCAAGGTAACTGTGATATCTGAAGTTGAAATGTTAATCTGTGGCAAATAACTACTTCTCTGTTCTAAACATAAACTTTGGAAAAGTATTAAATGCTAAGAGGACTTAAAAAATATAGTAAGTGGTACACAGAGGAGCCGGATGGTTCAATATGGATGTGATTTGGATGTAATCATTGTAAAAAAACCAGCTGGTGTGGTTGGCTGATAGGCAGGGCTTTGACAATAAACATTAATTACCTGAGGTTCTTTGACTGACTATAGCACCAACAAGCATGCTGTGCTGTACAAAGTGAGCATGTTTACTGGCTACCATACTCTTATAACTGGAAATGGGTATAACTGACAAACGTTAGGGCCTCTATAGACCTGATCCACCTCTTTCAACATAAAAGGAAGGATTTAATAACCAAAAAATAAGTGCTATTTGAAATGCCCTACCATAACCTAGCCTCTAGCTGTTACTCCAGAAGGACTCAGATTTCCTCCAGTCTCATGTCTGTCAGTCCCAGGTCTTAGATACCCTAGATGTCTGAAATGTCACAGGCTATGTTTGAGCCACTGAGTCATAGTCCTGTATTCAAGATAGACATTTTTGATCTGATTTGTACAGATTTTGGTCTGGGAGTGATACTTTCCCGGAATAACCTTCAAGGTTTAAATGATTTGGAGCTCAGAGATCTACTGAATCAGCAAGATTTTTTTAATTAGGAATTTTTATTTTTAGTAGCTCTGGGTAGATTTTTGTTTCCCTGTGATTTTTTTCATTTTTAATAATTTTTTGAGAGAAAATTAACATCCATGATTCAGTGGCCAGAGGTGTAATTTTTAATGACATGTTTGAAAGGTTATCTTATTTTTGTTTGACTTGAATCTTCTGTTATCTATTTTCCTTCATTGTTTCCTACTGCTCCTATTGGAAGAGACAGTAAAAAATACTTTCCTGTTCACCTTCTTAAATACCTCTCCTAATATATGGACTTTGGTATGTCCCCATCTCTTTTCTGGGCTAAAGAATCCTGGTCATTCTTTGTACAGAAATTGTGTCAACTTAGATCCATTCTTTGTTCTTTTCTCTACCTTTTCTAGTTATACTGGGGTTTTTTTTGAGGTAAAGAAGGACCACAGAATTATACACAGTATTCAGACTGGAGCTGTGCTATTAATTTATTTTGGGGCATTATGGGGTTTATATTCCTTTCATAATAATTTTCATTTTTCTTTTTGCTTTTTTTTTTTGACTGTTACTAAGTATATTCCTGGTATTTCCAGGGAGTGATCTGTTATTGCTCCAAGGTCTTACTATTGAGTTATAAAACTTCAGTCTATCACTCTGTATGTAAAGCCAGAGTTATTCTTCTATCAGTTCTATTAGTCTATCAATTTATATCTGTCTGTGCTGATTTTTTGTCTGCCTCTTAATTACCTAGTCACACAATAAAATGATATTTGAAATAACCATTACCTTTACTATAAAAGTGAGCAAACTTTTTTATCTTCCAGGCTTCTTTCAGATCATTCATGTTGAACAGCACAGGTCGCAGTACAGATCCCAGTGGGACTCTACAGTTTTCACGGTGAAAACTGACAATGTATTCCTACACAGCTGGTTCCAGTGGGTTCTGCAGTAGATCTCCCTGATCTTTATCTTTCTGTTTTAATGCCCAGTCCTGCTGAGGAGGGAGAGTGAGTGGCTGTCTAGGTGGGATTTTGACTGTTAGCCAAGGTTAACCTACCTCACTACCTTTGTTTTCTCCCTATTACTCATTACTAATACATGCAGGTATTTTTCTGAATGGAATTTCATGGAGGTGTTTGTTGCTTTTTTTTTTTAAAGCAGTTTTAATAAGAGACCTTGTTCAATGCAAACTGGAAATGGAAAAAAGCCACACCCCTCTCTGGTCTATATATACATTTATTCCTTTAGACAAAGTTAATAGATTTATGAGGCACAAGCTTCTGTACAAACAAACTCTCCTCTATTATGTCATAGCTATTAATTTGCTCACTGGTTCTATTTTTTAGAATATTAGCGCTAAGAACATTGTTCTTAATTGTCTGCTTCTCTGCTGGTCTCCTATAGAATCCCCTTTCAAAAATGCATGTCCTGTTGGGTATTTCTCAGTCCTTTAGTGCCAGAGAAATTCAGACTGAGGTTTCAGAACATGCTGAACATGTTGTGTTATTCGTGAGTCATTTAGAAAACTTTGGCAAGTAACAATTAGTAGACAGGAAGTTTGTTAGTTTCTGTCTTGATTGTTTGGGGTTTTTTGGTTTAGAACTTATTCCAGAACTTTGAAAAGTTTTAGAAATTTAAAGTTTGAGATAAATCCTTTAAAATGTTGAATGTAAAGAAAAATTCTGGTAAGCAAAACCCTTCAAAGTCTTCAACAGTGGTTATATACCTAGAAATTAATTTAGTTATTTTTTGCTGTCTTTGAGTGTTTCTTAATTCTTAAAGCTCCGTGTCATTCTCCCTTCTCCTCATCCAGTTGAAAAAGCATTTGTTACTAGATTTTCTGCCTTTTGCAAGTTATTCTTCAAACTTCTGGTTTTACTTGATGTATTTTTTCAGATATTATCAGAGTTTAGGATTTTTTTTTTCTATTTTGCTGCAAATGCTCTCTTCTTCTATTTTGCTCAGAGAATGCTGCTGTAGATCTTATGGTATTTCTGGTTTTCCCCACAACCACAGGCATTTTCCCTTTCAACTGTTCTGCTACTTTTCTTTCAGTCACTGAGGGTCTCTTAGCTTGCCAGTGCTGACTCCTTCATGGCATTGGTACTAAACAGTCAGTGCCCTCCTGCACCCGAGAGCCAGGCCATCAAGGGGAACCTTTGAATGTTACAAGCTTCTTATAAAACTGCAAACCAGTTTTAACCTGACTGTATGACATACCTTCCACTAAAAAAATAATAATAATCTGCCTTCAGATTTCAGTTTCAGAAGCCCACTTTTCATCTTACAACCTTAATTTCTACAGTTCGCTAGTTATGTGTATGCATATTTTCAAGATATGTGGGGTAAGTTATATATATAAAATATATTTATACAAAAATGTAGATGATTATCAATAGGTGCTATTATTTGAACTATGGTAAAATTTGTATCTTGAGCAAATAGGCTCAGGCTGGGAGGAGAATGGGTTGAGAGCAGTGTTGGTTGATGAAAAGCTCAACATGACCCAACAATGTGTGCTTGCAACTGTATCCTGGCCTGCATCAAAAGAAGCATGACTATTAGGTTGAGAGAGGTGATTCTCCCCCTCTACTCTGCTCTCGTGACACCACCTGAAGTACTGCTTCCAGCTCTGGGGTCCCAAACATAAGAAGGATATCGACCGGTTGGAGTGAGTCCAGAGGAAGCCACAAAGATGCTCAGAGAGATGGAGCACCTCTGCTATGGGGACAGACTGAGAGAGTTGACATTGTTCAACTTGGAGAAGAGAAGGCTCTAGGAAGACCTTGAGCAGCCTTCCAGTTTCTGAAGGGGCCTACAAGAAAGCTGGGGAGGGAGTTTTCACAAGGGCCTGTAGTGATAGGACAAGGGGTAATGGTTTTAAATTGAAAGGGGGTAGATTTAGATTAGATAAAAGGAATAAATTCTTCACAGAGAACATGTTGAGGCACTGGAGCAGGTTGCCCAGAGAAGCTGTGGGTGCCCCATCCCTGGAAGTGTTCAAGGCCAGGCTGGATGAGGCTTGGAGCAACTTGGTCTGGTGGAGGGTGTCCCTGCCCATGGCAGGGGGGTTGGAATTAGATGGTCTTTAAGTTCCCTTCCAACCCTAACCATTCTGTGATTCTATGAAATACTGTTCCAAGTAAGTACCCAGACTGCCATTATTTCAATTATATAAAATATTGGATAGATAATCCCATTCTAGTTCTTTGTTTAAAAAAAGCTCACCTAGTATGCAATTTTCTGGAATGCACAAGTGCCCATCCCTTGGTTTCCTATACCTTTGCAGAGCTGGAACAGATCAAGCTCCCTACTTATTCTCTGCCTCACCTAGCTTCTGAGAAGCGGTATATAAATGAAGGCAGTCATGCAGGTGTTCTAATGGATACTAGAAATTTTGTAGGAGCCATCAGATGTAGGGCTCAAAAATGGCTTAAACCCATCTTCCTTCCTTATTTTCATTTTCATCCCTCTACAGAGATATTTATAGTTATGGGTAACACAGCAATATCCACAATATTTTATGTAGTTCCTGCTGTTGCATCATTTACAATGATGTTAATTCCCATCAAGCTCCCATTTATTAGCACTGTTCTTTACAATTAACTTGTTTAACGATAATAGCTTGGGTTTTTGGTTAATATAAAAGTATCATCCCTTGATAATGTAAGTAAAACCTCCTAATTATATATATATTAACATTTTTCTGACTAAATCTGTATCACTGTGATAACCAAACATGACAGTATTCCAAACATGGCTGCTGGTAATCTCTAAGCATTTTTTCCCCTTGATTGTCATGTAGTAAAATCCTCTTAAATTATGCATGAAAATTAAACAGTATTCCTGATTATCAAAACATTGCATAAAATGACATTTAAACAAAAAGAATTGATAGAACTCTAACACTGTCTATACTGTTAGAAGGTAGGGATCGGGTGAAGACAAATCACTTCCTCTGATGCTGGTAGTGAACACCAGTTAATACCTGTCATCTATGGGAAATAGGCATCAAGTGTATCATTTAAACAGAAATTTTGCCGTTGTACACTGTGTTACTTTACTTCGAAATGCACTGCACTGATTCTTCTACAGCAGTCATTCCAGGGAACAATAACATGCATGTGTATTTCTGGTTTATATTATACCTTCGGTGCCATGTAACACGCTGTATGTCTGGTGCCAGTGAAATGACAGTATTCAGGAGGAAAGTTCAGGTATACAACCATAATAACAAAGTGGTCTATCTGGGGAAATCTAGGCTAAATGGACAACTGTTTATATAAAATCCTGTGAAATGTGGTTTATGACAGTACTTCAGTCTTCATTTTATACATTATTCTAGGTGGTACATACTGTTTTGTAGACAGAAGTAGAAATGTCATTGTACTGAGATACCATTTCATTATTTTGTTGCTGTGTGGTACTATAGTGCAGGAATACTGTGTTACCTTCGAAAGAATGGTGACTGCATTACTTCTTAGAAGAAAATGTTACTGAATTAATTATATTTAAGTGTTTTCTCTTTTCTTTCAGTTAAAACCATAGACTTAGATTTTTAGTTAACAACTACACCATCCTCAGACTGTTTAGTGCAACATACAGTGCCTGTTTCTTTCATGCTTGTTCCCTTTTTGTGCATCTATTGTTTGGGCTATGATACCATAAATGTTAGAAAAATGCCCAGTATATCTCCTTTTTTCCTCTTCTTTTTTTTTTTTTTTTTTAAGATAGGCGTCTGTGAAAGTGAAAAGTATACCAAAGTGAGTGTAAACATTTTATTATTATTTATTTAACAGAAAAAAATATTTTCACTCTGCAAGACTCTCATTACATTATAATGTCTTTAAAATAAGTCACGTTAGATCTAAAATACTTGACAAGTAGCCATTTTAAAGACATTTACGAATATAATCAATGTAATTCTTAATAGTTATATTTCTAATAACCAATTTGCTGCCTTCATGTTCTTACCAAGATAATTTATACATATGTACCATATGTTCTGTGAAATTTTCTTAGCACACGTGAGCATTTAATCTTCCTTTCTCCCTAAAGGAATTATCCATATCCCTGAAATCAGAGGATCATCCACTTATTTTTCCCTCCTGTCAGACCTTCCAGCCTTAAGACCTCAAGTCATAATGATCATCTTTTCAGTAGAGGGCAGCATATGGCAGTCTCAGAGTCCATCAGTTCCACTCTTTAATTGGCAGTGGAAATCACTGTTGAGCTAAAGGTGATTTTGAACCACTTCCAACTCTTCTTGACTCCTAGGCGAGATTCAGATTTTTATGTACTTTCTGATTGTATAGAATATTTGTCAGAGGAATGATCTGTAGTAATGAATCTACTAAATAAAATGGAAGTTGTTTTTCCTTTTTTTTTTTTTTTTTAGTTGTTACAAGAAAGCAATACTTCTCTGGCTGGAATTTTCTTACTAATGATAGTAAAGTTACAGATTGCTTTGCCATGAGAACTTGAATAAATGCTAAAAAGTTGCATATCAGATAGCTTTTATTTTTGGTAATCATAGTCCCTTCTCTTCATAATAATGGTAAGCCTGATAATAATAATAACAACAATAATGGTGAATGTTACGCTCTATTGGTTAGCCTAATAGACCCTAACACTCTATTACTAGGAGCTACAAAATCTGTTTTACAATAATTTCCAAAAAAAAAAAAAAAAAGCAGTTTAATTTTTTTAGCAAACTTTTTTTCCTTGCATTTTGTGTAGAAAGAAGAATGAGTTTGCATCTGTTTTATTATTCACATTGTGATTTTTTTAATTATATCATGTATTTCATTTTCTAAATTACAGACAAATGATACAGTTCATACACTAAGCAATCACCTAATATCCTGCAGAAGCTCCAGGATAATCCTCACCTTTCTGATTTTTTACAATCGCATTTTCAAGTATTCTGTATATAGAACCCTTGTTTATTGATCAGACCAGATGCAAGTTATGCTTCTAGTGCAATATGTTTAAATATCTTTGGTTTTGAGCAAGTAGTTAGAACAGGTTCTTTATTAGCCTTAGGATATGACTTTATTGCGTTGCTTATTAAATGTAAAAGGGTCTTCCATGGAATGTTCAGTGAAAGGACATTCCTCATACTGATGGTGATGCTAACATAAATTTGCCTCTTTTTTATTTTTCAACTAACAGTTAATGCTTTCGGGTTTACGTAAGTTCAGAAGTTCTCAAGATGACAATTGACTGGTTTTGCATGCTGCAGAGGATTCTCAATAGATTAAGAAGTTTAACACAATTTTTGCAATATCATACCGCCTGTTTTCTGGAAGTTGTAGAATCATAGAATAGTTTGGGTTGGAAGGGATCCTTAAAGGTCATCTAGTCCAACTCCCCTGCAATGAGCAGGAACATCTTCAACTGCATCACGTTGCTCACAGACCCGTCCAACCTGACCTTCAGTCTTTCCAGGGATAAAGCGTATACACAGAACTGTGTGGAATAATTGATTCTTTTCACCTTAGTGGTGGAATAAAATAAGAGAAATAAATGTTTTAAGAGCTGCTGCAGACTTTTTGTTTAGTAACTGTGAGGGAATATATTGTTTTGTTAGTCTTCTTGAAGTTCTGTTTTGGTATTAACTGAAGTGTCTGTTTTTCACAGAAGGTAAGAAAGTTTGTAGATGGGCTGTCTTTTAGTAAAACTTAATGCCAAGTGGCTTGGCAGTGACAATGAATGCTCAGAACTGAAATGTAGGAATCATTTATTGTTCTTATGTATCATACCACCATGAGCATTAACATGAAAGAATATTAAGTTACTTTAAAAAAAAAAAGTAATTTGAACTGTATCTAGTTAAGCTGACTCTGAGTTGATTGAGTCTTAGTATAGAGAAGACCAGACGTCTGTTGACTCTAAGGTAAGGGAAAGGTATTCTAGAAATACATCACTGACATTTAAGTCAAAACCCATGTGGATTAGCTCCCACGATTTGGAGGACTTGATAGGAGTTTGTTGGTCTAATAGCAAATGGATTTTGATTTAAGAGCATAAATTGTTCATTTTAGACTGGGTATTAAGACTGTTTGGCTTCATGTAAATATACTTTTTGCATATAATGGTTAAACTCTTGAAGTTTCATTCTAGCCCCTTAAAACCACTTAAACCATGATTCAATCATTTAAGTGTTTTCTCATTGTTAATGTAATCCAGTTTTGTACTGTTCCACCATTTGTCCTTTTTATTTATTCATTTACTTTTTCATATATATATAAACTTTCAGATATGTTTTGTATATATTAAATGTGTAACAGTTTGTCTGGAACCCCCTTTTCCAGTTTTTGTTTCTTGTTCTCATTTCTTGAAGGAGCATAATCAAGGGAGAAGCTGTTCTTTCTCCCCTTTGGTACCTTCAGATATCTGTATCCTTTTCATAAGAATTTTTTCAGCCTTATTACTGACTAGCTGTGAAGCACACAAAACTGAGTGTGACAGCCTATGTAATTTAGAACACTTAATTTTTCTATTATATCATCCACTGAGTGATAGCATAATTCGGGCAATTTTAAGTGCGGGATAACCACCCAGTGAGTGGTTATACCTCTGCAATGTAGCATGTCTGAGCTGTGGAATTTACTTTCTAAAAAAAAAAACCCAAAAAATCCCTTGGAGGACTTCAGCTTGAAATGCTTCCTGAGCACAACCAGTGGTTATGGTACTTCAGTAAAGAATCTTGGAGCCTTCAATTATTATTTCAACATGTTTAAAGTGGATGCCCCTCTGTATACACTGGGAAAATGTTCTCCTAAACCAAGAGTTTTGAGCTATTCCTTATCTTTCCTGACCTTGAGGTTAAAATGAATTCTGAATGTGCTTTAGAACAAGTTAAGGAGTTCACTGAAGTTATGCTGGTTAAAAGATTGTCTCAAGACCTTTTATGGGTTTTCTCTTAATTTTGACAGAGCGGAGAGAAACAAGTGCTTAATACCAGGTATAGGCTTTCCTTTTCCATAAGCATCCTATCACCATCATAGTTACATAATTTTCAGCTACCATTTAAGACTGCTTTAAAGTTTTTTCTCACTCTTCTAAAATGTTGAAAATGGCTGAAGTGAGGGCTTTGCATTAGTTTTGTTTCTGGGAGTGAGCACTCTTGGCAATAAAAGAGAACCTTGAAGTAGGATGGCTGTACGAGCCTTACTGAATTTTGAATTCCAGCTTGCATAGCTATGTCACATTTGCTTTAATCCAGAACAGCCACTTTATCTCTGACCTCTCAGCCCTGCTGCTCAAGGGAAACATACAAAATACCTTCAGAAGATAATTCTGGAGCTAAAATTCATAACTCTACTGGGCACTAAAAACCATGGACTCAACAGAGACATTGGTTTTATGGCACATTATATTTTTTGCCACCCCAGGATAACCTTTCCGTGCTGCACAGACAATAAATTACTTGTGTCTCTCTTGCACCACTCTCTCTCTCTCTGTCCCATAGGAGCAAACAAATGTATTGTCTTTCCCTTTCTGATATTTCTCCGCCCCATATTTACGAACTATCTTATCTTTTAGTTAATTAATTTGGCAAATTTGTTTAAATTAAAATCAGAGCAATTGTTCTCAACATTTGTTTAGTTTGAAAGATTGATAATTCTACTTTAGAGTTGAGGAAAATCTTGCATTCTGAAAGCTTGCTGTTTTCCTCTCAAATATTTAATTTAGTCTTATAGAAGACAGTAATACTTCTTATAATCTGTAAGATTTATACTGTTAGAACACATGGCTAGAGTAGTAACACTTAATTCACAGTAACGTGCTGATTAGATACAACTAATTCCTTCCTTTTGGTTCTGTAAGTTTTGTGGTAGTTCAGTTTTTTAATAAACAATTTGGACCGTTCAAACTCCTAGGTAGCTGCGTTTTTGTATTTTTAGTATTTTCTATTTATTTTTCTCATGCTATTGTACATGTGGTTTGTAAAATATTTTGGGATCGATCTGACTGAGGAGTGGTGTGTGATCTTCCTGTTTCTTATTTTCCAACAAAAACTGTCAAGGACCAAAATGCACTTGATCATACATGTCCCTGTTTTCAAAATTAAACACTACCTCAGAATTGCTGATTTCTGAAGTTTCTTGGTACTCAGTTATGTCCTCTGAAAGTCTGCTAAACTCCAAGCTGTTTCAGAAAAAATACAATAAAATGATGTGTGCATTATTAGCTATTCTTCTCTTCAGTGATTCTGAATCAACAGCATATACTGTCTCTGCAGGTCTAAGACATCACAGGAGATGTTTCTGAATACACCCTCATGGTTTGGTGCTTATTCTTAGCTGGGAGAAACAATGCCATAAATTTGGATCTTGCCTCTGTCTCTGGTGTTGTAAAACTTCAGTAAAATAAATGAAAGAAAACAAAGAAGGTACAGTATCTGGACTCACAGCGTTATGACATACCATCTGAGTAGACAACATGAATAGCCTGTGGCATAGATCAACTCTAACTGTGGTCTTGTCACATTTCATAAACTGGAGCAAAACTGGGCTTGGTCAGCATATGATACCAAGCCTGTAAGAAAACTCTTCATAATTCAGAAAGTGGCATGTGTGTTTCAGCTGTTTTGCAGAGATTCCTCAAAAACTAAAGAATATCTCATTACAGGTGAAGGGAATAATTTTTTCTCAGTCGACAGTGATACAAGAAAGTCAATTCTTTTTGTTAAAAAAAAAAAAAAAACACCACAAACCACCCTCAGTCTGTCTTTTTTTTGTTGTTGTTAGATCTTGTTTTATAAAACAGCAGACATTTCTGATGAAAAGCAGAAATTTACTATTGCTTCCCATATAGTTGTTGGGTTTTTTTTTTTCCAACATTTTTGCGAATATTTCTGGAGGTAATCACTGTTTTTTACTTTTAAATATGATTGAATTACGTTTAGCTTCAGTCACCTTAAAGAATTTAGGTTCGCATCCGGCTATTTTTGTGTGTGTGACTGTAAACCGTGTGAGCTTAATATATGTTTTGTTGTCTATGGGCCTGCCTAGCAAAAGTACAATTCAGTAGCATAAACGTGCATTGTCTAATAACTTCAGGGAGCGATGGATGTGTTGTAGGATTCATTATTCATATTTGGAATATAAACTGAAATATCTGATGTAACAAACTCTCAAGATTAGTAGTTGTAGAACATGGTCCTCATCTGCTACTGACCCTGTTAAAAAGTTTCAGTGTTATTTCAAAATCCTCTCTGCTATGACAAGCACTTAATGATAGAAACCCTACTGCCATAGCATTGGTCCTAGTTGGTCTACTGAGTAAAGACCTGCTATCAATCCTCTACCCTTTTGATTAATGCAGAAGCTGTGTTTATTTTTAAATTATATTATACTATCTCATACCCCTAACCCAAAACCAGAATAACACTAGAGGTTGCGTGGTTTTTTGCTTGTTTGTTTTCATAATTAGATTCACTTAATGGAACAAGTATCCAGTTTGCAGTACACTCTGGGATGACTTAGCTGCATTTAAAAAAAGTACAAAACCTGTCAACATTATGTTTTGTAGTAGATACTGACTACATAGAGAGAGGTGGCTACTATGAATTGTGTATTTAAATGATATTGTATATTTAATTTCTATGTGTACTTGGTCTTAATTATATCACACATTATTAAAAATAAGTCTATTCTGTTCTTGTATAAGTGTAGTTTAGAAAATTTTTAGGTTTTCATTCACTTGGCATAATTTCAGTTGTACAATATTTGTCACACCAAGGGGAAAAACTTAAATCTGTCCTTTCACTCACCCTGGTAGAATTTAATAAAATTATGAATCTTCTTTCTTGATAGGTTAGGTGAAGTCCTGTGTTCTGAAATTAAATTGCTTTCCAGTGAATATATGTAAAGTTTAATCTTTACCATTGAAACCAAAGCATTTTCTTCAAAATTCTTTGTTGAAGAAACAGAAGATTAGCACAGGTTGAAGCACTGACCTGTGTAAGATCTGTCCTCTCATATAACATTAATCATAGATGTCACTATGAGTCCTCAATGGCCCATTTTATCATATTTTTAGCTCACTTTATCATACTTTTACCATATTTATCGTATTTACTGTAAAAGTTGAATAAAAGCAGATACTGAAGAAGACGTGTTTTATGCAATCAACCACATGTGAGTTTATTATTTTAAGATCAGAATCCTGACTACTTTCAGGCCTTTAACTGCCTTTCTTCCTCGCCTCTAAAAATACCTTTTAACCTCTATTCACAATTTATACTGATAGTCTTAATTCGAAATTTTTTAGTGTTGGATTTAGCAAAATTTTCTTAATCTAATATGTTGTGTGTATGATTAACTCATGATTGGGGTTTTCTTAGCCAGGTGGTTAGAACAGAAATCAGCAACTTGCTGATATTCTAATGGAAGCATAAATGGGGTTGGAATCAGAATATCTACAGCAGAGAACATTGCTGTTTGAAGGAACACACACCCTTTGAGGTACCAGGCTTTAACTATCCCTGTGGCTCTGTAGGTGGAATTAAGACACTTAGTTCCTTTGTGTTTTCCAGTTATAGTGAAACAGCAAGATTTGGAAGTTAGGATTTGGTTCCAGACTGTGGAGATGAGCTAGTCTGAATGTTACAGAGTTTTCTGCTTTCTTCTGTAGAGCCCGGTTAAGTGTTCCTTGTTACTTGTTCTTTCTCCTCCTTTCCTCTTTCAGAGCTAATATCCTTGCCCCGGGTCTCTTTGCCCAGCTAATCTTGGCTGCTCACTGGTGGTTCCTTGCTGCATTTGTTTCTCTGCAGTCAGCTGTTCCTCAGCACTCTGTTTCTTTCAGTTCCCCTTCTTAATTTGTACCTCTCTAAATCATTCAGATCTCTTAATTTTATGTTGGACCTTTCCGGATTCACTATCACTCCTGACACTTTTCTGTTTAACCAATTGTACTTCAAGTCACTTGAACCAACTAACTTCATATCAGCTGTTCTCTCAGTGGGTTCAGGTAGGAAAATTATTTATATCAGTCTCTCACTCAGTCCCTACTACTGTGGTTCTTTTGTAACTCTTTTGCTTTCAAGCAGTAGTCCCACTTCCCTGGCACTCAGTTCTCAGTCCTGGTCATCCTAATCAAAGGTCTCTAACATAAATCACCAGTTTCAACTCATGCCCAGCAGCAGGCCCTGGGTGTCCAGTCTCCCATTCTACTGCCACACAGATCCTCCTCTGTCCAATTTACCCTCTGCTAGTACTGCCTTTGGAGAGTACAGAGAAGGCAGTCTCTTTGTTCTCCCAATATATGGATTGGAATGTAGGGAAAAACTGCATTATAGGAGAAATATAGGATAGGTCGTGGGATGGGGATTACTTTGTGCAGGTGGAATCTTTCATGTTTTCAGTTTTCAGCTGTTACATGCCTCTCCTGACCTTGTTGTGATTACAGTTTTCAAAGCCTTATAATCTCATCCAAGTTTGGGTAAATTTTAATCTCATGCTGAATTTAAGTCCCTATTCAACATTATGGGTGAGACCCAAAGGTTTCCATGAAGTAGAATGTTTTTAAAGGTAAAATTATATATTTTCCTCACTCACTTTTTTCCCCAGGATCTAATAATTGAGGTGGAACTATGCCTGTTTTGTTTTGCTTCAGCATCATGATTGTGAAGGTGCCCAGTACCTAGTACTCATACCTATGAAATAATCCTTAAATTGTTGACTTTGCTTTTGGAGGTGTGTTCGTTTGGGTTTATCAACTCCACTTTCTAAGACAGATTTATAATTTCTTTGAGAGCAAGAATCCAGTCAATTGGTATTTTTGTAGAAGGGAAAATTATTAAATGTATAGCTCTTCTGTGAAAATATACATTTTCAGGATTACTGTCTGTTTTCAGAAACACATGTAAAATTGTACTAGTTGTAGGTTTTTTTCTTCAGTTTGTCAATCAAATATTTTTCTAATTATTATCTTGATATCACATAGGGCTAATTTTCTATTGGTTGAAGCTTCCTAATGTATATATGAATAACAGAGGCTTGCAGTGATTATTGGGTTTTATATGGTTTCCCATTTAATCTCCCAACATTTTGTTTTCCAGTTCTAGTAACACTTAGCATAAGACATTAGTATATTGCATTGTGTTGTCTGTAGAAATATTTTCTGTATTTTATTTCCCCAGAAAATTGATTGGTAGTCAAAAAAATTAATCTGCAGAATTACTCCATTTAGATCAGGTGAAATTTGCCAAACCTATCACCTTGAAAAAATGAATAAATTCTGCAGATCTCTACTTCAGTACAAGCAAACCAGTTTGATTTGAAAAGTAGTGAAGTGAATGTCAAAGAGCATAATATCAGAAAAAATATCACCAAAACACTTTTACCAACAGCGCCATGGTGTCAATCCCTTACTGAAAAATAAAGTGTTCTACCCATATGTCTCTCTGCAGAGGAATGAACCTGTATTTTTCTTTTCTTAAAAGAATGCTATTAGGATCACAGGTTTTTTAGGTAGATTAATTTTGATCTTTTGTTCTGGAAATTATTTATTCCACATGAATTATACAGGGTGGGTCTACTGGTGAAACACTGGAACAGGTTGCCCAGAGAAGCTGTGGATGCCCCATCCCTGGAAGTGTTCAAGGCCAGGCTGGATGAGGCTTGGAGCAACTTGGTCTGGTGGAGGGTGTCCCTGCCCATGGCAGGGGGGTTGGAACTAGATGGTCTTTAAGTTCCCTTCCAACCTAAACCATTCTGTGATTCCATGATTTTGGTTTTTTTTTTTTCCCCAATTCTCTCAGTGGCCGTAATTCCTCTGTACACTCCCCAGCTTTTGGATTACTCTAAATTTGGGCCAACTACATTGCCCTATGCTGACTGTAGAGATCAGAATGTCTCTAGATTGCATTAGAACTGATAGGAAGAGACCTTGGTTGAAATCCATTCTGAATCATGTTTAGAGTGGACTGAGTTGTAGTATCTTGTGTTTTGTGACTGAATCACCATATAAGTCAATAGCCCGTACAAAGTAGACCTGTGTTAGCAGAAGATACACCAAGCCAAATAACCTTCATCCTCCTGTATTGTCCTGGACAATACTTGATGAAATTTTCATCTTCTTACACATAGCAGCTGAAACTTCATCTCCCATAATCTTCATGGCTTCCTTTCCATTGATTGCTGAGCCTCATTGCATAGGGCTGTAATCTGACTGCTCAGCTAGGCAACAGAAATAAATTGCAGTTCTCACTACATCAATCCGTGGTGTTCCAACAAACACTCCATGGGAAACCAGCGGTGTCCCTGCTACATATTGAACTAAGATTTGAAGAAGACTTTTAGAAATTTAGACTAGATATGTCTGACTAAAACAAAAACCCCACCTCTGTGACACCCTGTCTATGCTTCATATAGCAATCAGAGTCCAGAAACACTCCAGTGTAGTTAGTAGGGATCCCACGTGATAGGCTCCGCTAGGCCTTTTCAGAAGTATCTAGCTGGTGGGATCTCATTCAAGATCTGATTTTTATCTTTAACTGTGCAGATACCTTTAGTATAGTTTTTCAGTTTGGCAGTGTTTATTAAAGATAATAGGTTTATATTACTGTGGACTGCAAGATACTAGATAAACTTTTTCTGTTGCACATTTATTTGCGCCTAATATTAAAAAGAGCTACTCCTGGGTGTAGGTGTGGAATTCAGTCACTGTCTGCTTTTCATTAATTCTTGGACTTCCAAGAAGGGTGCAATTGAACGACATGTCTTACGAAAGACAGATATATACCTTCAGAAACTGGACTGATACAATGTTTTGTTTCTCCATGTTTGCATGGTCCCACTGATAATGTATATGTAACTGCTGTTTTAAAAGACTATTTGAATAATAATTGCTGGAAACACTGCCAGCATATAAATGAACATGACCACCTATCGCATGCAAAACTCTATTGTCCCATCCTTTTCAAAATTCATTCTTAAATGCTGCTGTTGTACAGCTCTTCACAGGTACGTAAAAGAATGGGAATGTAGGTGGAAAAGTTAGTTGGATTTCTACCACTTTTTGCAGCTTGTAGCACATCTACTTAAAAGATACCCTTGTTGTTTCATCACAGATGAAACATCAGGAATGTCACTCAGGATGATTTTGTTACTTGCTACTGTCATATTTTTAAAGCCAGGATCTAGTGCCTAGGAGTTAGCATGTGCAGAATCACTTTCCAGCCAGGTATGATTATTGCCTAATTAAGATACCTGCAGTGCTTCTCATATGCATAGTCTTGACTTTGTCATCTTTCTATCATTCATTTTTCTAGGCAGTATATGATTAGATAATAAGATTCTCTTTCAAACTGATATTTGATAAAATATATTACAGAAGGACTCAGAACAGATATACAGATATTTAGATTAGTAGGTGTTATTAAAATTACTATACAGTCAAGTGGCAATCTTCCATTTGATATCAAACACTGAAATTTTTCAGAGAATGCCATTTGACCTTCAGGTCTAGTGAACAGCTTGAGATTAGCAAATCACTGAATAAAGCTAGTGAAACTTGTTTAATAAAGCAGGAGTGGAAAAAGGAAATAATTACATAACTTAAGCTGCAAAATAGTGTACATTTTTATTTTTGAATTTGAATGAATAAAATCATATCACATATTATTACTTTGCTTTTAGATACTGTCAAATGGCATAATGCTCCTAGCTTCCAAAAATATTAATTTTTGGTTTTTTTAGTTTAATATTGCTACTAAATAAAACATTGTAGGATTTTGTTTTTTAACCAAAGAAGAGGAAAATAAAATACAGCCACCTCTGGGTAAATTCTCACGGTGAACAACAACAACCGCAAAAGAAGATGCTTACACTTTTATCCCTCGTGGATTTCTTTTTAGTATTTCAGAGCAATGAACATCTGGCTGTTCCTACCAGCACTGGTGCATGTGCGGCGATGCCTATCAACATCCACCAGAGAGCAGGGCAGCTCCAAATCCCGCATCCTTTATGCTGTGGAAATTGATGGAGACAGCAACACAGCCAGCTTCTTGGCCAAACAACATGGAATGCAGTTCATTTCAAAGGTCAGCGCATATTTAAACTTGCTTCATTACTCCCACCTTTATGCTTGAGATTTTCATTTTTTTAAAATCAGTTTACCTAGAGGTTCCTTTAGAGACAGAAAAATGAAAGTGCTGAATCCTATTTTCATTTGGGGATATCAAGCTTTTTATCAAATTATAGAGGTGGCATTTCAGAATATTTCATATCTGATCAGAAGGAAAATCCAAAAATAATTTTCTCTTTATTCAGGAGTCTTTCAGGCACTGGGACTATTTTATTTATTACTTAATATTGTGCTCCAGTCAATCATTTTGAATTCAGACAGGAAAATGGAATTTTTATTTTTAAAAGGAAAAAATCCTGTGGAAAAATGCTATTGGAATAAAGCAGATTTTATTATTTTTAAAAATATAAATATGCTTTTCTTCCTCTGCTGTACTATTTTGTTTTCCTTTAACCACATTGCATTAATATGAAGACATATATTAAACACAGTTGCTTATATAAAATTATATATTAGTTAATTACAGGCATTTTATTTCAGAGCATTTCTGCAGCATGTGTCATTGAACTTGAGGAATTATGACCTTGTAACACAATCAAGAAAAAATTTTTTTTCTTTGGACTAGTATCTCAATGCACATATTTTCTGTATGTGTACTGTGTGTGTGTAAACATGTAAACTTCATGTATAAACATGAAGTACATCTTTATCTTGCACTGAGGTTTATTTTAACTTTGCATCAGCAGAAGGTTATTTCTGAGGTGTATGTCAGTACCTTGGTGCACAGCCCAAATGGAGAAAACTCATTAGTATCTCTCAGTTATAGTTACTGGTCTAAAATACTAGACAAGAGTACCAGTGACATGGTGTTAAATTTTCCTGTTGCTTCTAGTTTAGAAACATCTTGCATCAGTTTAAATAGATCACAAATAAGTTATTAAATTATTAAAACTTTTAATATGTTAATCTGTAGCAGCTTCCATTCATTGACCTGAAAGTTCTTTGCCAATTTTAATGAATTAAGCCTTGAAGTGCTCCTGTTGCTTTTATCTCTACTTTTCAGATGTGAAAAGCAGAGGTAGAGTGAGTAAAACAATTTGTTCAAGATCTACACAGGAAGTCTGTGGCCCAGTGAGAAATAGAAAATGCATTTCTAAATTTTCAGTTCTGTGCTATAGCTGTAAGAAATTATCTTAAGAGAGAAAATGTAATCAGCTTATGAAGAAGAGGCAATACATTATTTGTACCTCAACAGCCACTACGGTCTGCCCTAGACATGAAAATCACTGAAGGGCCCAGAAGGAAACTGCACCCAGTTTTCTGTTAGAAGAATGATGATAGCCCAGCCTTCCCAATGTGACACTCTTAGTGTCTAAATGTTAAAACCTCTAGAAACTATTATAATGAACATATTAATTAAAAAAAAATCCAAACAACAAAGAACACTGAGGTATTAGAAATCAAGTATTTCTATAAAGGGTGACTTCAATTACAGGGTTGCTTAGAAAGGGTTTCCTTAGGTTTTGAGTAGCACAGAGTTGTTTTTATATGCGGGGAATAGATGACAGTTTCTGTTGCTATACAATCTAGGCACTATTTATAGCTAGGTTGCTGGAAAAAAAAGTGATAATATAAGGGAGCCAATCACGCTGTATTCTTTGGTCTGTAATATTTGTCCAGGAAAACACCTTTTTTATTACAGTGATTATGTATAAGAAAAAGCAAAAGATGGAAAGAGACATGCGGGAAACACAGGAAGGGTTTTTTCCCCTGGCTTCACTGTGAATTTCTGGTTTACAACCTGTTGTATAAGCAGCAGATACCTTTCTTAGCATTCTCATTTCAAATATGAAAAAAAAAAAAAGACTTCTGTGGTATTTAGAGCATATGGTCTTTAAGCCATGAGGAGCACTGGTAAAGTATTAAAGATTCAAATATGATTAAGCTTAATATTTTTTCAAACTTCTTGTTGGCTTGTAATAAGCTTACAGCATGTGCTATGTGATAAGACAAGATGATACTAAAACACTATTTGGAAAAATAAACCTGTAAAACAGGATAAAACTTGTTGTCGCTAAAATTCCTGGCTAGTTGGGAGTATTAGTAGTATTGCAGTTAGGAGTTATGTTCTATTTTACATTCCCATATGACAAAACATTTGAAGCATATACTTAAGTCCAATCCTTCAGTAAAAAATCATAATAATGTGCCTAAGTTCCTTTGAAATAAATGGAATCTAGGCATGTGCTTAAGTGCTTTACTGGATAAGGCTGGGCTAGTGAATGGGGCTCTTAGTGAAAAAACAGTTTGTATGAGAAAAGTGACATCAAAGACTGAAAATGCTATCTTTTAAATATGCTACTGTCACCACAGGAAACAGGCTCCTGTAGAAATGGTAATTACGTGTAACTGTGACATCCTTGCTTCAGCATGTTAGTTGCAATTCAGAGTTGCAGTTTAAAGGCATAACTTCCCTTTGGCATAAGTGTACATTTTTTACCATGATGCAGTGAATAAAGACAGTGAGTTAAGTGTGTTACTTTGGAGAGCTTCCTCTCATTAAATGTCGTTACTTACTAATACGCAGATGCTTGGCAACAAAGTAGGAAAATCATAGCTACAGAAAAGGCTACCAGTTAGGTATCACACTGCAATGCGCTTCTTCAGAGTGTAGCTCTTGAATAACATTTAGTGTATAAAATCCAAAATGTTAAACTCTTGACATCGATTGCAGTAGTATTGGATTCCACATCCTGCACCAGCTAACTTAACAGCAGAAACAGTGTAGGTGAAGAGTTCTTATAAAACTTTGTGTTATGATTTCTCTTAAACTTAGAACCACTGACTTAAAGTTTCTGTAATTAAAGGACTTGTTAAATACTGGGGGGACACCCTCAGTGTGTATGAAAGTCTCACCACTTCTAACCAAAATATTTCACAAAGAAATGCTTTCTTTGTCTCTGTAGCAAGTTTTGGCTTTTCGAGGTGATAGCATTGACTCAATAAAGATTACAGAAAACATCAGACATTCAGTATAGTTATATATCAGAGGTATACATTAGAATCAAATGTATTTTTGGATTCTTTCACACAGTTGTATTTTGAGTCAGCTCAATTCCTTTATTTTTGTCACTATTGTAGTATAGACTGCACGAGTCTTGTCTCTGTACTGCAGAAAGGACTTTTTATTGTACTGCTAGGTGGCAGGAATAGAGGATATAGTACCAGCCGCTTCAGTTTCATTCTTTTGTTTCCTTTCCCACTATTTAAGACAGAGGTTGTAGAGAAGATACAGACTTTATTGCATTTCTCTAGTCTCAGAGGGAAGGAGGTGGTAAAAGAGTAAAACTTGAAAAGGGAGTGCATGCACACCAGCTGTGGGTCATCAAGAACAATGTCTCTTTTGGCTGTATAATGCCTCATCCTTACCTCAGTGAAGCCAACAGAAAATCTCCCACTACCTTTCAAGGAAGTGTAGAAGAAATGTTTCTGTGTAAATATATCCAAGTAGCAAATATCGCTAGTATTCAAACTGTGAGACACTCCTAGGAAAACAGGGGAGAAAATTGCAGATCTGACCTGTCTTCCAACCTTCCAAAGCAGGATTTCTTGTATCCTATTGTAAGTTTTGTTCCTGTGTAGCAGGTACAAAAAGATGATACACTGGGGAAATTATGCCAAAAAATCAGTTTATGCTCCGTTCATTTAAAGAAGCAATGTTCGTGCACAAATAGGTCTCTTAGCTGAGATTTTAAAGTGAGCACCAAGTTTCAATGGTTTTACAAAAGTCAGATGAAAGGGACACATCAAATTTTTCTGTGTTTAAATTTTATTTTAAGTTTTTTATTAGGATGACTAGAAGTTTTGCAAAATGATGAATTTGAATCTCAAAGTGGAAAAGGAAAGCTGGGTAGTAGTCGGAATAAAATTTACCAACAATTATATTACTGATGCCTTAATTGCTGAAGAAACCCCCTGTTTAATTGCTGAATCAGTTTTTAATATTTTAATAAATACATACATATATGTATGTATACACATAAGTATAATTCATATATGAATGTATGCTTGGACACACACATGATAGGTGTTTAACCAAGTGTATAGTTACAGGTAGGTTACAAACTTAAGTTACAACAAAATTTCCTACCTATGTCAGGTATTTATGTTTCATGAGCAGAAGTCTGAAGACATTATATAAAAGGTACATTATGTTTGAGAGTTATATCTAGGAATTTGTTCTATAATGTAAACTGGGAGCACCTGTAGTGAAGTTCAAGGTCTTGATATTCCTGAATTTATAGAGAAACTCCAAACAGGTCTTGAATAAAAAAAAAAAAACTAAAATGAAATGAGGATTTGAAACTAATTGTGCAGATCAGGAGTGAAAAATTGATTGTATGTCTGTATATATATTTATTTAGAAGGTAAAGTCAAGCTGGGCAGCAAACTCCACTTTCAATAAAAATGGGTTTAATCCAGGTACTTTCTAGGAATGAAAACAAGATTGCTGAATGACATTTTGCTGTGAGTAAGGTTAGTTTCATATTCTCTCTCTCTTATTTTTTTTTTTTCTCCCTTTCTCTTTCATTTTCTCTTTTATTCTTTTGTTTTTTAATATCCATTTTCAGTCCAGGAAAATTTTAGTGACTTCATGATCATTTCTATTTCCCAAAGGATGTAATTTCTTTATTAAGCTCCTTTGGACATTTTGCAAGCTGTAAGCAGAGCAGATATAACTTGATGGTTTTGAGTGTATTTATTACTCTTATTTTGTGATCAATCCCTTCAATATTATTGTACCTTTAAAAGTTGAAGTACACAAGATCTAAGGAAACTAAGGAAATGCCTCTTGCTGAGCTGGACACTGGCTTAATAGATCCTAACCAAGAGTGTCTGTTAACTTATATCACCTCACTCTATGGGAAAGTGTTTTGAATCAATGTTTTCCCTCTCAAGTTTTACAGCACATCTTTAGCATATTATATTTGCTGCAGAGTAAGTTCTGGGATGAGCATTTGTCCCTGTGTGATTTATTTTTTTTTCTATTCTACTGCTTTTATTTATCTGGAAAAAATATCTTACATTTAGATTAATATTTTAAAATTGATTTCCTCCTCCTGTGGTATGTGGTTGTTACAGGAGACAAAGTGATACACCTACACCAAGCCTTTTAAATGGGGAAAAAAACCATGTGTATCTTACGGGGTTTGATTATCTGTGGAGTTAATTCCTTTGCCTTGGACTGACATACAAGAAAATCTGGGGTTCTTTAGGAAGGGAGGTGTTTCTGGAATTGTGACGGATGCTGTTGTTACTCTTCTCTTGACACCCTGTGAAGTCACCTAAGTGCCCAAAAAGTGTTCTTGTTGCAAAGAGAGGAAAAATCCCTGCTTCTCACTGAAGTCTAAAAGTAGCAATAGCTGCATTTTACTAAATCAGGGTGGGGAGGGAGGGAAGCACACCTTGGGTGGAACCAGGTTTGTTAACACAGCTGGTGAATACTTGATGATTTGAAAATGCTGTCAAGATTTTTAACAAGTCATACTACAGTAAATGCTTTCACTTTTTTTCATTTGTTTACTGATGTTTTCTTCAGTATGGCAGTTGCTAATTCATCCTATTTCTGTTAAAAACTGACATTTTTTCTCAAATATCTGCTTCTGGAGTGATGTTTTCTTTAAAGAAAGGAACATTAGTATTTCTAGTGCCTAAAAATTAATAACCTTTTAGGCTATTTATTGAAGATTGCTGTATTATATTTTGTACAACTGTAAAATAGCAGCATCTGTTCTTTTAATCTCAGCTAAAAATTCTCTTGCATTTCTTGAGAGTTGTGAGTTGAAGAAGGACCCTACATCTTTTCCATGGGTAACACTATTCAGTAGCATATGTGACAACAGCTTATGTATTCACCCTTCTACCAGATGAATGCTCCTATGCTTGAAATGGGCTTTACAAAAAGGCAGAGAATTGTGAGCGCTCATTAGTTATTACCAATTTATGCTAATATACTAGGAAACTAATCATTTAATCGTTCTGATTGAAATGATGGGCATGATTCATAGGAGATGTAAATTGGTATAGCCCTATTTAAATCAATGAAACTATACTGATATATGCCAGCTAAGGATCAGGTCCCTCATTTTTATTTGAATAATTTAATGGTAGGCTGACCAGAGCATTAGAGAATACATTAATAGAACAATCCTATATTGAAACTGGAATGGAATATGGAAGCTAGTGGTGTTAGAAGATATTTTTTTTTAATTGTCCACTGGATAGAGAAGTCTTAGGTAGATCAAGTTTAAGCACCAAAGTTGGTGACATAATGATACATTTAGTGAACAACCATAATGTAGGAAAATATTGGAAAATATTTACCTAGTTTGGTGTTAAAATAGTAACTACAGTGAAAGGTGAATAAAAAAAAGGAAATCACCATGATTTATCAAGATCCTGTTAATAACGGAATGATCCCTATTTAACACATTGATTTCACATCCTGGTTGCCTGTCATTGTAAGGAAGTAGTGTAAACATGGTTGCAAGTCTTTTATTTTTTTTTAATGAATATATCTTAAATAGGAGTTATGAAACTGCCAACTCTCCCTGGAACTACAACAAATGTTTCTTCTCATTTCATGCACCTCTGGGACTGTAGCACTGGAAAATGGATGCAAAAACCCATAAATTTGCCAGATGCTTGGTACAGGGTTCCTGGCATACATTTAATCCCTCACTATTTTTGTCCCTGAAAGGAGAAAAAAAAATCAAGATAAATTGGAATTTGGTTTAATTTAAATCATATTACTGAGTTAATATATGCACGTCTATTTTTGCAGTGATTGCTGGAGGTGTTAGCAAACCTATGTCAATATATTGTGTGTGCATATATTACATACAAGGGGTGGCATGGAGTGCATGGTGGGCCAACTCATTTATTACTACCAATTTACTATGGAAGGTGCTCTGTAGAAAGTGAAAGTGATGGCTCAAGAGTCAGTTCATTGTTTATTAAGAGCAATTTGCTTTTAACAATTTTGAAGTCAAGCATATGAATTCATATGGTTTCCTACATCTTTCAAGTTGTACAAGAAGTATTTTGCACTGCTGAGATCCAACTTAGTTTTGAGGCTGCATTGATAAGCTGCTTTACTTTGTAAGTCCTTAAGCCCTATTTGATACTGATACTGTTTATGGGGAGATAATGCTGGTGAAAATACAAATGAAAACAATGTTTTAAAAGGGAAGTTCAGATGAAGTCCTTAATTGATTGCCTTTAAAGCAATAGCACAATAGTGGGGAAAAAATTGCCATGGTCCAAGAGGATAATAACTCAGAAAAGTTAATGACTTCTTTGGAAATGTTGGTTGAAATAATAACCGTATCAGTGTGATGAAACATTTTGTTTAATATTAAGCTACATTGTGCTAAGTGAAATTTGCAGTAATAAGACATATCATTTTCTCACTGCTTTGAATTGTGCTATCCAAGAGTTTTCTGGATTTGGATCTGTCTTCCTTTCTCATCTCTGCCATGACACCATCACAAAGGTTTCATACTGTAGCTTGATCTGTCAGAGTCTGTGTAGACAAAAAGGAAACAACAGACAACTGAGGATTTTGCAGGTAGAGGTGCAATGATAGGTGATGAAAATACTTCTGCATCAACTGACATTAAAGTGTTCTAGTCAAAAATCCAGTAACAAATGGCATCTTCTGCAACTTAAATGATTGTTGTGGTGGGTTAACCCTGGCTGGAGGCTGGGTGCCCACCAGAGCTGCTTCGTCACTCCCCTCCTCAGCTGAGCAGGGGAGAGAAAAAATAACAAAAGGCTTGTGGGTCAAAATAATGGTGGTAAAATGGACTCGAGTTGAGGAAATTAACATGTTGCAAATAAAATCAGAGTAGGGTAATGAGAAATAAACCAAAATGTTAGAACATCTCCCCCCATCCCTCCTGTCTCCCCAGGTTCAACTTCAATGCTGATTTCTCTACCTCCTCCCTGCCCCCCCAAGCAGTGCAGGGGGATGGGGAATGGGGGTTGTGGTTGGTACATCACACTTTCTTGCTGTCATTCCATCCTCTTCATTTTCTTACCCTGCTCCACCGAGTGGTCACTCCCATGGGAGGGAGTCTTCCACAAACTGCTCCAACATGACTCCTTCCTACAGGCTGCAGGTCTTCACGAACTGCTCCAGCATGGGTCCCTCCCATGGGGTGCAGTCCTTCAGGAGCAGCCTGCTCCAGCCTGGGTCCCCCATGGGGTCACCGGTCCTGCCAGCAAACCTGCTCCAGCCTGGGCTCCTCTCTCCATGGATCCTGCCAGGAGCCTGCTACAGCACAGACTTCCCATGGGGTCACAGCCTCCTTCAGGCATCCCCCTGCTCCAGTGTGGAGTCCTCCCTGGGCTGCAGGGGGGTCTCTGCACCCCCATGACCCTCCATGGCCGCAGGGCACAGCTGGCCTCCCCATGGGCTGCCGGGGAATCTCTGCTCTGACACCTGGAGCACCTCCTCCTCCTTCTTCCCCACTTACCTGGGTGTCTGCAGATTTCTTGCTCTCACATATTCTCAATCCTCTTTTGTTCCCCCTTCTCAAATATGTTATCCCAGAGGTGCTACCACCACTGCTGATGGGCTCAGCCTTGGCCAGCAGTGGGTCTGTCTTGGATCTGGCTGGCATTGCCTCTGTCAGACACAGGAAAAGCTTCTGGCAGCTTCTCACAGAAGCCGCCCCTGTAGCGCCACACTACTAAATCTTTGCCATGTAGACCCAATACAGTCATCATCATAAATAAGAGTTTTTTACAAACTTTCTTCTCCATACAATATAGTAGCTGGGTTTTTCTATCACTTCCAAGCCAGGGAAGAGCTGGATATGACACATATCCAAAAAGGGAGGGTACTTGGAGACATTATTACTTTTTGTCATTGACTGTCATAAAAACAAGAACTCCTTTGCAACTAATGATTTAGTGCCAGTGTGAATGGAGAGTCAGGCCCCAGTAATGTTGAAAGGATATCCATAGGAAAGTGGAAGGTTATTCCTGTATCAAAAAACCTGAACAGTTCTCCTTGGCATTGGTTTTCATATGCTGAAATCTTCCTGGAGTCTCAGCTGCTGTCCGCATCACCTGATAAAGTCATTTTGCAGTCAGGGTCAATTCTCTATGTGTCTTTATTGGCGTATGTTAGCCAAGACTTGCCTGGTTCCCAGTCTGCGAGGAGTATTTCTAGTTGGTGTACCGGAGTATGTGTATTACAGCATGCACACACACGCGCACACAGGCACACACGAACAAGCACCTGTGTACACTTTTACTTGCACTTCTTTCGGGGCCTAGCAGAGCTTTGTGTGCCCTCTCTACGTGTGATTAAATATTAATTAGGCTTCTAATATAAGCAAGTGAGTTCACAGGCCCGAGTGCCACATAAATAATGCATGAGGTACCCGAAGGCTCAGCCGGAGAAGCTGATTGGCCACCTTGGATTTGTATAATTATGAAGTTTCATTATTAACAGTGGAAGCAGTGGAGAGATTTGCCTAGCTTGAGGGACTTTGAAAGCATAAGCTGTCTCATTAGGGAAAAAGGGAATAAGGCATAATATGCAAACTTGTTAGTAAAAAAAAAAAAAAAAAGGAATAAAAATTAAGCATAGCTCTTTAACGGCGTTATTTTTTGTCTATATAAAAACATTTCTAGGTGTGTATAGACTGAAATTCAAATAGGTGAGGTCTATACCACAGCTATTTAACAGTTTTGTTTGCAAGAGGTAATGCTTGAAAGCTTTTGTTCTCAGTATAAAACAATCTTTAATATTTTACAGAAAAATCCACAGGTAGCTTAATGGCTTCTGCAAAGTGAGAGGTACGGAGGTGAAAGAGAATGAACACAGTCCAGGGTTCTTGCTAGAATGTGTGTTGTGCATGCAATTAAATCTCAAGGTCAAACAATTTACAGACAATTACTTTTCTAACATCTCCAGAAATGCCTGCTTACACGTCTTTAATTTTAAATGATACTGATATTCCAATTCTCCCCAAAGGTTAATGCTGACTAAATCCAGCTGTGACCTGACACGATGCGACAGCACAGTGCCTAATTATCCTCTGGATAGTCATTTACTTTAAACCATTAAAGAAATAGGCTGAGAGGAAGATTTAGGACCCAGAAAAAATGTTAGCCTGACTTCTTTCTTCTTGAGGATGGGATGGGCTGAAAAATAAAAATAAAATCTTGCTAAATGTTAGCCATTTGCTTTGATGGAAGAAAATTGTTCATCCCACTCTGTTTTTTTTACAGGTTAAATTGCTAACTAGTTCATTTTATCCATTGCCTACGGCTGGCGCTAAATGTCAGTGACAAATTTTGTACTTGTCTTGAAGAATGAATTAAGTTATGCACAAAAGCTATAGTGCTCTTTTTAAGATGAGTGAATTGCAGAGGGAAAAAAAAAGTTGCTCGTTTGAAAAAGGATTATTTCGATTAAAGGCCTTTTCTATTGTAGTGGAAGACAGGTAGTGGTTTAAGATAATTCCGACAGTTACCTCCCACAGAGGCTGCCGTCCTTTACTAGAAATTTCTTTAAGAGCACTTGTGTCAGATTATATACTATGATTATTATCATAAGACCATTTGTGACAGTAAAGGGGGGGGAACAATTACAGAAAATGGCAACTATTATTCATTAACTAAGGTAAAACTGGTCTTTCTTCACTGAGGTCAGGATTCCATCACCATCACACAAACCTTTCTACGGTTTGTAGCAATGGCAATTAAAACCCTCAAACTATTCTCTGCCAAGTGTTGGTAAGAAATTTATATTGAGAAGACCTGGCACAGACTTCACAATCCATCTGGTTTTGTGGTCTGGTAGCACCACATCATCTCCGAGTGAATTATCTAAGAATGATTGCTACCATCATAGTGTTTGAAACTCTGAACTGGTTTATTATCCATAGGCTAAGCCTCAGGGAGCTCTACATGTCCGTGTTTTACTTGGTTTTATTTTCATGTGTACTCTATCTGTTTACTGAAAATCTAAGGAGAGCTTAAAGTTAAGACGACTTTACAGCTACATCTGTTACCGGGAACGTCATTAGAAACTCTGCATCTCTCACCCCACTGAGGTGGCATAACTGATGCTCTGTTGTAGTTATAGTGCCTAATTTGCTCTAGATATAATTGATACTACAGGGCAATAATTATTTTTACTTTCTTTTGTTGGATTATGGAAGATCCTGGTATTTCCAATTGTAAGCAGAGTACCATTGTGCTGTGCACTGTACAAAACTACAGATTTGAAAGAAACGTTGTTTTTAGTGGCACCCACAGGTTTTGGCAGATACTTTTCTCCTCTCACTGTGTGCATAAATATTTTCACTGATACCAGCTGTAGGAAGTGATACGGTAAATGCTAATCTCAGTACAGTCATAGCAGTCACAAATGGAAGTTAGATCTGTAATTTCAAGTTGAAAGCTGAAATGAAAAATCTAGTGATTATGCACTACTGCCCTAAGCTACTGAAAGATTCCCTCTTTCTTTCTCCCTATGCTCTCATACTCAGGCAAGGGGATAAGGTTTCCTTCCCAGGAGAAAGAAAAATAGAGATTGTCAGTTTTCTGGTGATAACACTGCAAATCCTGAAGACAGTCTGGCTCTAAAAAGTGATACTGGCTGGGATACATCTCACCTGACTTTGGACATAAAACGCATAGGTGATCTGAGCTAGTCATTTTTGCTCCTGTTCTAGTGAGAGGAGAGAAACAGGAATGACCAGCTGCATTCAATGTAATTTCAGGCTTCTATTTAGGATGGGATGAATTGTCCACTGAAGGTGCTTGGTTCTTTCCCTTACCTTTACAGGGAACCTAAACTTGGTTGCAGTTTTAGATTCCTACATTACGGCATATGCGTTGTACCACTGGTAATTTTCCTTTTCCTTACATTTTTGTCTGTGGCTTGCATGCTGGCACTTGAATTCATTTCCACTCACTATGCATGAAAAAGTGTCCTTCAAAGTTTTTATGAAGTATATTTTAAGCTGTGTCTCTGATATTTTTTTTACATTTGTAAATACCCACTCTTCTGACCTTCTCTTTGATAAGATAGTTGGAGCACCTTCAGCCCCAGATTTTTGGCTTTTTTTTTTTAACGTTGCATCACTTATGTAGCTCTCTTCTAAGTTTTCTCTTCACACATTCTTTGCAGTGTGAATAAGTGTTGTAAGAGTGGTCTCACCAAAATTTTGCATAAGAAATGGTTCTTCCTTGCTTCTTTTTCATGGCATATGAGAATTTAGTTAACTGGTAGTGCCAAAATATTGTATGAAGGAATTATACTGAGATAGATATTTATCATTTCCTGTAATACTGCTTTTGAAAGAAAATATTTGGGGTTTTGCTCCCAGTTACCCATTTCCTTGTATTAAACTATCAATAACTCTATAACTGTGACCATTCAGCTAGGTGGTCCTTTGCGGCACTTGCACTTGGCTCACTGTTTATCATCCTACTGACCTCTCTGTGTTCTGATAACTCAACTTCCTGAAAATTACTGTTGTTAAAAATATTCTGACATGCAGCCAACAACTGTTCTTTTTGGCATCTACTAAAACCAGCAGCGCATATTGGTAATTTGATATGTTTGATGATTTGAAATATCAGTAAAGAAAATACTGCATTTTGGAACCTCTCAGTGAGTCACATTTACTACGTTTTAGTTACTCAAAGTAACCAAAGATGGCTTACACAAACTGAAGTGTTTTACCAAAGCCATGCAGGCAGGCAATGGAGGGAAAGAGAAGCATCTTCAGACACCATCTCACTGACTCCAGTGAAAAATCAGATAAAAATTTAAATAAAGCCGTCAAATAACAAAAAAGCAAAACCAAACCAAAACCATCTTTGCCTGTGTAAGTCCTCCAAAAGCAGAGAAAGAGAAAGAGAAAAAAGCTCATTGGTAACAGATCATAATCATATCCCACAGGGTGTGTACAAACTCTAGAATGGCTCTTCAAACGCTGACATGTTTCTCTCCACTGCCTTTACAGTAGGTCTTGGAAACTTATCGTACACTAAATATTTAACTTTTAGATGAGTAAAATTACATGGGATGAATATCAACCCATGCTTGCTGTTTGAAAATGTTTATTATTACCTGTTTTATTTATTTGAGAACTAGGAGAATGTTATTTAAGAAAATGTAATGATCAAATATGTTAAATACTATGTTCAGTTCTGCAGAGTAAATTCTGGTAAATTCTATCTTTTGCTGAAAGTTGTAATTATGTTCAGCTGAAACCTCTAACTTGGACTACAGAACTTTCTGCTGAACCTTATTAGAATTCCCAGGACACATCCATACTGAATCATGGCTTCTGATCCAGAGACCCTGCATTTTTGACAGCCCTTCCCAAAGTGGATAAGAAAATAATTCATCAGTGTTACAGCTGTAGCTTCAAGAACTTTCTCCCCAGTAATATTAGTTCATAAAATAAAGAAAAATTTGCAAAAGACTGGGTGTAGGTACACTTTGGTTGATAAGAAGTGACTTAAAATATTTGAAATATTTCCAGTGGATAAATTTCAACTAATTTTTGTAAATGTTAGAGGAATGCATATATATATATATATCTGTATGTTTAGTACTAAGAAGTACAGAGCATCTCTCTTGTGTTGTGTTTATCTTTTAAAGCTAAACACAGAAACTGACATAAAAAGTTCTGCTTTCACTAATTCTATTTAATAATTTGCTTTGTGAGCGTTTGGACTGAAATCACAGGGAACTTTTGTCAGATAAGTTCATACTTTCTGTAAGTGTGGGTAAGAAAATATGCTCCTCCTAACAGTACCAAGAGGCAAACAATATGTACATTTATATGTCCTGGTTAAAATTTAACAACTAATTAAATGGGCACAATACAAGCATTTTGAGGGGGAGTAGAGGAAGGGAGTAAAATTCAAATAATCAAAGCACACCTGTTGATATCGTTAGGTAGCAAGGTGTAATTATTTGTAGTGAGAATAAGGTGGGATATTAGAAATAACACACATGTTCCCGCCACAGGTTTTATTGTGTTTAGAGCATATTGGTGATCTGAGATTTCCATTTTTCATTTTGAACTCATTTCACTATAGTTTAATTTCTTTCCTGCAGTGCTACCCCTCACCTGTTGAATCAAAGTGTAAGTGCCTGGTAACTCAGTCAGGGTAGCAGCAATTTTTCTTCCTCTTTTTCTGGGAATATGTTTCCTCTCAATAATAAATTAATGGTATATCCAGGCAGAAAGAAATGCAGGAAGGAAAAATATCCCTTTGGTTGCAGAAGCAGAACAGCGTCCTGGCTGCAGGCTCAGCTCCTGCTGGCTGCTGCTGACGACACACCAAGCACCGCAGGGCAGAGTCCAGTGGGTGAACAGCAGGCACCGGCCTCCCTCCGCTGAACATGCCTAAGAGGCACATTTGTGACAACATCTAGCTTGTTTAAAAATGATTGTAGGAAAGAGAAAGGATGCCGTGCTGTTTGTCTGGAGGGAGTCAATCTACTTGCTGCTGGCAGTAAGGTACCAGAAATAAGGTACCAGAAATCATCCGATGTGCAACCATGGGCAGAATACATGTTGGTCGGTGGGGCTGTTACAGTAATGATCAGCAATATGGAAAAGATAATAACAATCTTGAACACTTTCAAAAGTGTGGTGGGTTGAGCCTGGCTGGAGGGCAGGTGCCCACCAAAGCCACTCTATCACTGCCCTCCTCAGCTGGGCAGGGGAGAGAAAATATACCAAAAAGCTTGTGGGTCACATAAGGACAGGGAGAGATCACTCAGCGATTACCATCATGGGCAAAACAGACTCAACTTGGGGGGGGGGGGGGGCGGGATTCAAATCAGAGTAGATTCATGAGAAAGAAGACCAGATCTTATCAACATCTTCCACCCACCTCTCCCTTCTTCCCAGACTCAGCTTTGCTTCTGATTTCTCCACCTTTTGCCCATAACAGCGTAGAGGGACAAGGCAGGGGGTTGTCAGTTCACCACATGCTGTCTTTGCCGCTCCTTCCTCCTCAGGGGGAGGATGCCTCACACTCTGCCCCTGCTCCAGCGTGGTGTCCCTCCCATGGGGGACAGTCGTCCACCAACTTCTCCAATGTGAGTCCTTCCTACAGGCTGCAGTGCTTCACAGACTGCTCTGGCGTGGGTCCCTCCCACGGGGTGCAGTCCTTCAGGAGCAGCCTGCTCCAGCCTGGGTCCTGCCTGGGGTCACCAGTCCTGCCAGCAAACCTGCTCCAGCCTGGGCTCCTCTCTCCATGGGGCCACAGGTCCTACCAGGAGCCTGCTCCAGCCCAGGCTTCCCAGCGGGTCACAACCTCCTTTGGGCATCCACCTGCTCCAGTGTGGCAGTTTCTGCTCTACCATGGACCTCCATGGGCTTCAGTGCACAGCTGGCCTCAGCATTGTCTTCATCACAACTGCAGGGTAATCGCTGCTCTGGCACTTGGAGCACCTCCTCCCCCTCCTTCTCCACTGACCTTGGTGTCTGCAGAGTTGTCTCTCTCCCATTCCACTCTTCCTCTTTCCTGTTGCTGTTTTTCTTCCCCCCTTCTCAAATATATTATCCCAGAAGCACTACAATTGTTGCTGATGGGCTCAGCCTTGGCCAGCAGTGGTTCTGTCTTGGAACCATCTGGCATTGTCTTTATCAGAAACTGGGTGAGGCTTCTGGCAGATTCTCACAGAAGCCAGCCCTGTAGCCCCCCCACTAACAAAACCTTGCCATGCTTCTTTGTGAGTCCACTTCCCCTCAGGATAGCTCGGGGTCCATTCGGGTAAGTTGCATCTTCCCTTGCCTGGATCCTCTAGTGACTCTTTAATGCATGACCCATTCCAATAAAATCTCCAGTTATGCCCAGTTCCAAAATAACACAGGCAAGCCTGTAGTAATCTTAAGCCGAAACTTTATTGTTGTTCCAGTGACGTAACGATCCATGACTCTGGATAGGTTCACTCACAATGAGACATAATTCCATTTTACTTATAGTAGAAATTAAATTTTCATTCTTGCCTTTTTGTTTTTCCTTCAGTTGTGCTATATAAATTTGCATATCTCAGACGTATACCTGTGAAAAATAACAAGAAATGTATTTTGAAGTTGTTGGGTAATTCCAACTTGAAGGGTGATGAAAAGGGAGCCATCATTGCCTTACTAGTTTCTTTTCCTTGTTATTTCAAATTCACTACAGCCAGGAAAGGACATATTTGGATGTGTTTGGCAGATATTCCTAGGGTAACAGAAGCAGTATACAAGCAAGAACAATATCAGATTAGTCTAATTTTGCTTTTTTAAATACTGTCTTGACATGTGGAATGTTCTGAAGCTAAGGGCATTGCATAAATAGAAACTGTATTATGCTGTGGTGTTTATCAAATGCTCCCCATCTACTGCACCACCCCCATAAATCCACCAAAGCTTTTATTATTCAGGGGTGGGAAGGTAGGCAGAATGGAGTGGAAGCTACAGAATGATTTAACACTGTGGGAACTTAATCAATAAGGCTGTTGCAGAGAACTCCCAGGAAAGAGTGTTGTTTTCCATCCAGATGATAATGAGGCAGACTAGCAGCAACCTCTGGAGGAGGAATGCTGGAGCAGTGAATCTGTGGTACAGCTTTGCTAGTTGTTAATTAATAGTTTGAGGCCAACGGGACATCTTTTTGCCCCTCTGCTACTTGTAGTTTCTGGCTTGTCCCACATGCTTTTTCCACTATTGGGGTCACTCTGTGCTGAGATAGATTCGAAAAGTTTATCCAAATTTAACATCAGTCCTAAAAATTCAAGTTTACTTTTCTTATCCCTTCTTTGTTCTTGACATTATTATTACAGTTACATTACTATATAGTACTTAATCCTTCCCTATATTGTGAAAATAGTATTCTTGTGTAATCTCTTATTCCCTGTGCCGTGCATCCCAATTTTAGACACCTGAACTTATTTTGGTGTTTGATATCTGGGGTCTGACTGGAAAACGTCAACAAAAGCCAAGCTGGATAGCAGTTAAATATGACTAATATTTGTGATGTGCAAAGTTACATCATTTAAGTGGTGTTAGGTTGAAGAGGTTGAGATTGCTTGTTTCATGATCTTTAGGTTCAATATTGATTTTTCTCACCTTTATCTGGAGTCCAAAACAGAACAGGGATCCACTTCAACACAGCTAAAGCTCTGTCTGAATGATGCTGTTATATCTGTATCTTTGTGACACATCTTCTTGTAGCCCTTTGGTTTGTCCACCCTCCAATGTAATGATGTACAGAGGAAGCACAGTATTGTACAGAAGGGGTATAGAAGTAGAGAGAAAGGAAGTATCTCCATTTCCAGAGAAGAACTTGGGCATTGGGAAATTAAATAGTGAGGTCAGTGTTGGCCGTAAAGCAACTGGCCATAAAGCAACATTGGCCACTGCAGTCTAGTGCTGTACTGAATCCAGGTTTTCAAAGCACATTTTACTGGAACATCTAAAAGCATGTAATAGGTAAGAATGAATTCGTGCATTGTTTTGCTAAGACATAGGTAATAACTACTACATTCACTAAGAAATACAAGATGACATTTATTTCAACACAGTGAAAATGAGTAGTAGTCAGCAGCTGTCCTTCTACATTTCTAGTCTAGTAGTATTACTACTACATCATCTTACTTCCAAAAGATAATTTATTTCAAGATTCTTGAAAGATTTTCTTACAATGTTTTCCTAAACCACACTTGCCATAATTAACCAATGCTGAGAACAGAACACATGAATAACATCCTTTTTATTGATGATATGGTATGTGGTGGTATTTGTTGCGTTTAGTTTTGGTTTAGGTGATTTTTTTTCTAATTATTTTGTTTTCCTGACTCTTGATTCTCTAATCTTTATGCTAAGCCAGTCACTACTCTTGTAGTCATCCAAAGCACAAGTATGATAGCAGAGAAAGAAGTGGAGTAACTGTACCTATGTGCCAATGTATTTTTCCCAGTTTCACAACGAAAGGCTCTTGAGACTAAAAATGCTCATTTGATTTTTACTGATCTGAGAGGTCTGTGCCATCTTTGATAATACAGCACAGCAGATCAAGCTTTACATGGAAAATATTACATTAACTAGAACTTTCAAGTGTTAAACATTTTTAAAGGATGTATTTAAGCTTTGGGGAGGTAATGCAGATAATTTTTTTACATTGAATTAAAAAAAAATTACAATCACTTCATCTACTAATGAGCGAGGTGAGTCACAATCTGTGCATTTATGTGGGTTCAAAAATATTTCGGTTTTACCTAGAAATTCAACTGATGTATGCAAAATTATCTAGAAAACTTGTGTACAGAGCTCCTGCAGAAATTAGGCATTCATTCCCCTAGGCAACTTTTAGCATTTGAACCTAAAAATAGCACATTCACAGTATAATTTGTAATTAATAAACCCGGCTGGTATTGAGAGACTGCTGACACTGATAGTGCCGTTTCCTTGACTTTACTATCTGTCCCTCAGTACTAAGAGTTTCTGTTGGTCTCGTGCTTTGGTAGTGAGCAGTTTGGGGCAGAGAGCTCTGAGTCAATGTCTAGGGCGGCATCTAGTGCTTTGGTTTCCCAGTTCAGAGCTGGCATTGTAAGAGACAAGTAAACCATAATGAAATTATATAGAGCTTTAAGTGTCTGTCATTGAGTTCTTCAATGCTCATTCTCATCAGTGACTCATGGGGCAAGAAGGTTCAACATCATGTTCGTATGGGAGGGTTTGGTAACACTTTTTACAAAATAGGAGATATCTTCATAAATGAAAGAGAACAGCAATATATTTTATTCATTGGTACACTGAAAATTGTAGTGCAAATACAGATTTAACTTGGATTTCTGCACAGGGCTGTCACAATGGCATATGGGCAGAAATAGCAGACACCAGATCAGGAGTCATTTCTGGTAGGCACCACAATAATAGGTGCGTGAGCACACGTGCACATGTATGTATACACGCTCCCTAAGTACAGTCTTTGTCCTAAATAGATACCCATATATTGCTGATGATTTACAATGATTTTTGTTTGTGAACCATTTATATTTTCATTTTCTTTTGTGCTTTGACAGGATATAATTATTTCTGAAATGTATAATAGGATCAAAGTATATTTCATTATTAAAGAAATTATTGCATTATGTTAGTGCCATCCTGACTGCATGAAAATGTTAATCCAGTTTTGTTATATTTTTTCAAATGAGAAGTTTTCTCTTATGAAAATTTTGTGAAATTAATTGTTTGCTTTCTCCTAACCTCTGAGCGGTCTGTAGCTTCAGAAGATATCAGATAAAGGATGATGACATGTAATGAGAGCAAGATTTAGCTATTAAACTTCCTTGACTCACTTTAAATATTGATTAGAGAAACACTTCTGGGCAAATATTTATATTGAGCAATAATATAATTCAGTGATCCTTTTTTTTTCCCCCCCCCACTTTCTGAATATCATTATGTCTTCAGTAATTGAGCCTAGAAAAGCACATTGTTAGCCATGGGTTATATGAAAAAAGGCCTAGATAGATGAGACCAAGAAAGCAAAGTAAAATTTTCCAGCAGTAAGCCATTGCTCATAAGATGCAGGGTGCTCTGTGTTGCACAGTCTGTATCTGGTCTTTCCCAGCAATTGGGACTGTTGTACCTGGAGTATTGGCTTCAAGCCATGTCTAGTATAATTCTAATGTTGTGACAGATACTAATGAAACCATGCTGTTTCTAGATAAAGCTGATATTGAATACATAGGCAGAAGAGGTAATTTCCTTATTCACTTTCTTAATGAGCTCAGAGGAACCTTCCTGCATCTGTGAATAGCTCCTATATTTTATTTTTTTTTTTTTGAACAAGAATGTATTTCTTTGCATGTTTTTGTTTACTGCATATAGAACCATAACTTTTGAACCTACTTGTTGTGTAACTGAGTGATGTTCCCCTTGTATGGGCAATAATACGTGATTAAAATTCTCGAAAACCTTTGAAGAGTCTAAGCAACATTAACATATTTGTGTTTTAAAATTTCTTCCTGGCTTTTACTCAAACGGTTAAGAGTCCAACTTGCACTCTAAACGCAGAGGGACCAAATATATGTATTATACATACTCTTTGAGTATCATCTGAATGCAGTGGCTGTGTGTGATGTTTAATGTCTGTTTTTTATTTCTTTAATCATGTTGAGCCTTTGGTTGCTAAATGCTCCAAACATTCAGTGAAAGTTTGAGGTATGCAGATTAGGGAGCAGTGTGGACCCTCCTCACCTCAAGGCTCTGCTAAGGTGTTGCATGCTGAATGTCTTGCTTGGCTTACTTGGTGTTTCTGGTTCAGATTGAGAACTGAATCCTTCAGGGGACCTAAAGAAGAATGTGCTTGCTATGGACATGACAGGATATAAATTGTGACTGAAGTAGCTGAGAAGGAAAAGGACAGGGCAAAGCCAGTTTTCTGGACCTATCTGGCATATCTGTTGATCCTTGTACCAAAATTAGATCTCTGACAGAGATTTTTTCGGTTTAGGTGGGAAAGTCAATACAATTTTAAAAGACATTTTCAAGTATTTCCTATTAATGAAATTATTAAAAAGAATTTTTTCCTTAGGAAAACAATTGTCATGGTCAGTTTCTCAGGTAAAGTCCATGTAGGGTGCATGTGCTGCTACCTACATTTCAAGAAAGCTGCTCTGATTTAGGAGAATTACAGGGTTTGGTCTATTGCCTGTAAATACTTTATGAAATAGCCAAATCAGTTTAATCTTATTTGAGGTTGTAATACATATTTCACATGATTGTATTATGGATGCATGCCATGATGAAAACTTGGCTTTATGTCAAAATGATATCTGTATGTTCATATCTCAGTATGTTTAAACTTTGTAAAGTTTAATTTGAATTTTGAATGTTTAGTGGTTGATAGTTGATTGTTTTAAAATAGCAATTTTATATCATCTTTGCTGATGTGTAATGTTGAGATGCCTTCATCTGAAGTCTTACTTTCTTGCTGCAATATAGTTTCTTATGGCTCTAATTCGTATTGTCCTCTGTCAAGTAAGAAGTAATGCAACTTATTCTTCAGACCCAACTTTTGAAAATGAGAAAAATGTATACTGTTCTAATTGAAAGTCAGGACTAAAGTCCATATAGCGGTTTAAAACACAGAGGAAAGAGAGGTTCTAAATACTCTGTACTGAAAAACTCCAAAAAGGAACCTAGGTTTCAAAATCTTTAAGTGGTAAACTAGGTGCATAGGTAAATGCTTGAGATGCTTTTAGTCATCTCAAAGAATGCAAAACCAGATCCTTAGAAATATATGCCTGCTAAAATATAGTAGCCGGAGCAAAGTAATATTCTAGGACAGTACTTCCTGCTTTTGTCAGAGGATGACCTGGCTTCGCGGATTAGTCCTCATTCTGGCTGAAGCAAAGGTTTTTATCTCAAACCGGTGAAGGTATAAACAGCCTTCACTGTGTGTGAGGTGTGTGTGTGTGCAACAGCTGCTTCTGTGCTTGGTTACCATTGCAACCTACAATTCTAAGGTTGTGCAGATGTCTACAGAAAAAGAGCAATCTCTGTATGAAATGAAAAGAAATATTTAGTTTTAATTTCTCTCAGGAATGACAGTGATTCTGTTATAATTCATCAAAGAAGGTATTTGACAACAAAGCAGGTCCATGTTAAACAAAATGTTTCTGAGTCAATATGAAGGCACATCCTATACCAGTTTAGCCGAATCAGTTTTTCTGATCATTCAGCTTGAAAGCTACTTGAAAATACAGTAAGACTTTTCTTCACTGTGTTATTGATTTCTAATTTTTCGACGTAATCTATTTTTTCTTTCTTGTCAGATATCATCCCAAGTTTTTAGGAATGTAATATTCTTAATGTGATGGCCAGTGAAGGCATATCTAATTCTAACAGATGTCTTGTGATTTTTTTCCCCTGCATGCTTTCTGTCAGGGTTTCTGGCTTGCAGTAATTGTAATTCTGTTACTTCTTCACATATCTAAGATGATAGATCTCTTTCATGTATGATTGCATTTTTTTCATATCCAAAGTGGCAGATTTTCAAAACTTTTGGATTGGCCTGAGATGGTCATGGACTTACTCTCAGTTTCTTTTTTCATATTTGTAATTACGTGGGCCAGGCAATTTAATGTGAAAGTCAGGATGCTTGTTTATTTATTTCTTATCTTAGCGATTTGTTGCTCTTCATGTTCAAAGTATCTTCTTCAAATGTCCAATATCCTCCTCCACATGTTAGTGGCATACTTCAGTTAGGTTTCTCCCTCCAGCGTACAAGCTGAGTAGCCTTCTTCCTTGGTGCTATAACATTTCACCTAAGCAGAGCTTTAAGTCTGGTTTTGCTCACCTTTGCTTATATTGTTGCCTATTTGGACAGTATCCTTACTGACAGTGATTGTGTAAGGTCTATTTTTTGGTTATCTGTTTTCTGCTATCATCTACAAGTTGCTGGTCTTGTCTGTTGGAAATTGTAGCTGTGGAGGCCCATGGCAAATTGTACTTAGTAATGTAGTACCTAGTAGTGTGTAGTGAGGAATGACTGCATCCCTGGTATTACTAATACAAGCCTCTGTCAAACTCCAAGATCAGAATGTTTTCTCAAGAAAATGTAATACCACAAGTAAAATGAGATTAAATACTACAAATAACTGAGAAAATATCTTTGATGGAGTTGTTAAATCTCTACATATTACAAATTCTCTGAAGATGTGTAGGACAGCAGAATAAGGTTTAAACATCACTTCTAGTAAGTAACTGCAAGAAATAGATACCTCAGAATAAAGATATTATGTAGTAGTAGAGTTATTTCTTTTGATAGGATGATAATCACTTGATTTTTTTTCAGTAGTTCTCAGTTAAATCAGCTAAGAAAACTAGGTGTGTTAGAGAAGTTTGAAGAATATTCCATTCCAAATAAATATATACCACATGCTTTTTCTAGGCATTTTGTAAGCAAAGTGAAACTAAAAGTGTTTGGGAATTATTTAAAGGCAAAATTAAATATTGCGGGTTGGGAAGCTAATTTAGTCCTTTCTCTGAAACCCAAGTGGGTCTGGGACCTTCAAGAGAAGAGTTTGGAAAGCTGGTGCTGACCAGTCATCTACTTTGCCTAGAGTAAAGTAACACCATAAAGATGTGCAGAGAGAGTAGGCAGTGCCGTGCTGCTGTGGATACAATAGAGAATCGGCAGTGCTGCAGAAAAGACATTAGGCAGAAAGGCGTTAGAAGACCAAAAGTAGCACTGCAACTGTAACTTCAATAAATGCGAAAAGTCCAGAAAAAGTCTGCCTTTTAAGAAAAAATTGCAAGAATTGAACTCCATCAATTTTCAACTCCACTGGGGAGTGTAAAATATTAAGTATTCTTAGTTTCTCACCAGACATCACTACATGAGTGCTGTTCCCTCAGCGAATACCCTTCACAGGAGCAGTAGTGGACATTGCAGTCAAAGATGACTAAACTGTTGGGTTGGAAGAAACAGGACATGGAGTGATTAACAAAGAACAAAGAAATAATGAGGTTCTGTAATATTAACACTATGGAAAAAACTGAAATTGTAATAGCAGAAAAACTGCTTTTTCATTCAAAGTGTATGTTAACAGTGTATATTGTTCACTAGAAAATATATGATCTGTACTGGAATCAGGGAAGAAATCCCATGATAAAAAGAAAAATTTGGCAATCCTTTCAATTCATCTCTGAGTGTAAGTGTTATCATTAGGCAGGGAACTCATTAGGAAAGCATTTGAGAACAACTTCTGGGGTGTAATAAGCTCTCAGCAAAATCAGAGTCCTCTAACCTGACTTGCTTTTTCAATAGTCGTCAGGTGAAATATGGACTGAAATTGTTCGTCATGCACACATTTTGCAGAGACTAATGAAAATCATTAGTACTGAGTAGTGAACACCATTTTTTGTAGTCTCTGCTGTTGTTGAAGTCAGACCTGAATGGGACTGTGTCTACAGACACTAGTATAGTGATGCTTAAATTATTAAGGAAAAATATGGTGAGAAGAAGACATTGTTTAGAAACAGAAAGTTCAAGAGAAAAATATGATAATGTGGTTATCAAGTGAAAAAACATGTTACAGGTAACTGTTTCAGGCTGTTGCGTGTGTCAAAAAAGATGAAGTTGAAAGAAAGATTCTTGTTGATACAACCTGAAAAAGATCCTTCCATGGGACCAGTGTAGGTCAAAAAACACTCACATATATAAAACTTATTTCCTCTTAGCACAGTGAATTTAACGTCTGATAATCACCCATAGTGTGGCAGGCATAAATTCAAACCTGTTATTAGATTAAACATTCTGATTATTACCTTGAAATGTGTACACTGATCTTGGGCGCTGGTTTAACAAAGAGATGGAATCAGACTCTAATACACTGAGGATACAAACCACAAAGGACCATGTCCATCACCTTTAGTTGCCCCTGGAAAGTTTCTTGAACTACCTGTATATCTTATGCTTTGATGTGCTTCATGCTGAGATTTGGGAGGATTAGTATATCCCATATTAATGGTAGTTTCCAAAAAAGGGGTCTTTAGATGTAACAATTAATTTTGGATCAGACATCTTGAATCCCAGTTTGGGAAACATGCTCAGCAGACATACAGAAGTAAGGAAATGGAAAAATCCCCTGGTCCATAAACCAAAACCCATGGACTGGGAGGAAATACTTACCAGAAATGGGAAATTATCAAACAGCAGAGGTACTTAATTTCTTAGATTCTTGAATCACATAGTCATTTACAGTTAAAATGAAGAAATTTTTGGAAGCTGTATCTTAGGCTTGGTTGGGGAAAAAAAAAAAGAAAGAACAATTCTGTAATTCCTAAATCCTTAGACTCTATTTTTAATTGCCCAAACCAACCATTTTTCCATCCTCAGATAATTCAGCAACATAAAGCACAATGATTTTGATCATTATTTTAATTAAATATGGAAAACAAACATTGAAATATTACAAAAAGTTAAGGCTTTATTGCAGTATAAGTTTCACCTGTAAGAGCTGGGGCAAGAATTCAGAGGTACAGTGGTGCATCGACAACACTGGGAGTGCAGTGACAACCACATATACTCATTGTTTTGCATCATTAGTACTATACTGAGTCTTTAAAAAAAAAAAAAGGAAAAAGAAAATGCCCACTGAGAAATGTAGCCTCCAGAGTCCAGTCTTTTTTATTACTTCACTTTTTTTTCTTTTTTTTCTTTATACAGCACCTAATTTAGGCCACAGACAAAAAGAAAATGTATCTTGAATATGCATCACAGGTTCCAAAAATGAAAAGAAATTGGATTTGGATAGCACTTACTCAATAGACAGATATGATACATGGTAAGAAGGTGCACTGTCTGCCCTGTGATAGATTAAACTACTTTGTAGGAAAATTACTGTGAGCCAGTCACCACCACCACCGTGGCTAAATCTTTAATAAAATTCTCTTCCATATTCAAGAGCGAGGTATGAAGTACACAATAAGCAGAGTGGAGTAGAGTGCCATTTATCAAACCACAGCTAGGTCTGTAATCTCCTGCTTTATCCTTTTTTAGTACTTTATTTGTCTTTATTGTTGCAAGGAAGCATATTTACCCAGGGCAGTGGGCTTTTGGTGATAAACCTTTTGTTTTAAATTCTACCTGTGGGGATTTATTTTTATTTTTTTCATTTCTTTTTATTTTTTTTCTTATTTTCTTTTTTTTTTAATCAGATAACAATCCTGTCACTCTGTGGGAGTTATTAGTTTGTTTAGTTTTGGTGGTCCCTTACGTGTTCCTTCACCCTTCCCTGCGTGACCTGACCCTACCTCTCTTGTCTCTATGCTACAAAAAGGAATACCAAAGTCTCTAAGACATTTTAAAAAGAATACTCAAGCCTGTGGAGAGGATGGTCTGGGATGTATTGCATAATGCCTTTTTGAGGCTATTTGGCAAGATGGCACTGTTGAACCGTGTTGTGATTGGCCCCTGGGTGGCACTACATGGCTAAATCTGGGACCAACAAAAGCATTTTTGGATAAAGGCAGAAAACATAATTGAAGCAGTTTTCTTTTTAAAAATTAAAGACAAAACTGTAAGCTAATTTTGTTGATATTTAATGAATTCAATGCAAATACACTATAATATTAAACTGTGTTCCTCTTAGTGAGTGAGATTCCATAATGTTCTGTATATCTTGACTACCTGATAATATCTGGATCACTTTTGGCAACATGCTGATATTAAGTACAGATGCAGTGGAAGGGTCCTATGGGTAGAAGTATGTGACTTAGAACTGCTTTGTGCTGCCTGAATATGCATACTACCAGTCTGTGCTGCAGCCCTGGGGGTGATTTTTTTAGTACTATTATAACCCTTTTTATTGTTTGAATAGCAGTTTTATGACAAAACATTTATATTCAGCCTGCCTTTGTACTTGACTGAAAGAGAGCAATCACTGAGAATGATAAGGCAACAATGGTAATGATAACTGCATTTATGGAGGCTTACAGAATTTAAACGGGCTTGCAAAAATAGACTTACAATAGTGCTCTACCTGCATCTGAACTGGTTTGGGTATATTTCTTATACCTGGCCCATGTTTGCTTATTGAGGGAGATGTTGCCTTTTCTCCCGTTATTCTCCCTTATGGCATTTCTTCTGTATGAATCTCGCATGTGTGTACAACAGGTTTATCGTAGCACAGAAAGATGCCGTCGTGAGGTGGAGGAACATAACCATTTTTCAAAATCCACATCCCTGAAATTATTGCTCAGCTTAAGTACAAAGTTTTCAGAGTTTGTGGTTATATGAACTTGCAGGAGAATGGCCGTTGCCTGTCTTTTGAGGTCCTTCCTCTCATGAAAAATTGGCGATTCTTTCACTCTGCCTTGAGAAGAAGTGAGGGATAGTAGTGGACATTGGAAAGTAATCCAAGAATTTAAGACCAGTCAATCTGTTGCCTGAATATTTTTAAGTCATATACAGACGTATACACACATGTACACACCCATGCACACACACATATTTGTGTATTTCATTACATGTATTGCTTATGGAAGAAGGCAAGAAAATGACCACAAGGTTCAGTGTGTTTTAGGGAGAGGCAGATAATTCCTGGATGTATGAGTCCTGTGTGAGGGGAATAGAATTATGCCTAAGTCTGTTTCTACTGTACATTTTAGTACAGATTATGAAGAAAGAAGGTGAACACTACACATTGTTCTGAAGATATTTTAGGGCTAGATTCTGCCACATAGTTCACAGGCTGCTAAGTGGATTTGATAACGTTAGAGGCTTTCTTACTAAGGAAGGGACTGTTCTTGTGGACTTAGAATGACAGATTCAGCCTACACTTTTGTGTAGTATTTTTCAATATTTTAAAATAATTTTGTCAGCAATCTATTTTGTCTAAAAATCTATCTCTTTTTATGAGCTGAAACAACATATTTTTATAAAAGTGAATGACCGTTTTAAAGGCTTTATAAATTTTGAGACATACATTAAGATTTGATTGATCCTAAGTCCTGGTAAACTCAGCATACCTCAATGTCTTCCATGCTATAGTTTTCTTACATACTTTATGTGTTTCTCCACTTATATGTTAGTTTTCTGTATTTACCATTGCTTTAGAATTTGACAGTATACAAAAGCTGGGTGGGAAAAATTTGTGAAAATTAAGTGACTCTAAAAATGTAGGGAGAGAAAAAAATTTGTTGTGAAAAACAAGAGGCATGTTTTGTTATTTATGTACATTACTTCACTCATTCAAAAGCTCACTAACTGCACTGCATTTTTTAATGTATGTATATGTTTATTACACGTTAACCTGTTCATGTGTTCCTGTCTGTACTATTTAGGCTTTAAATATGTTTAATTAATAATTCAAATTCTTTTTGCAAATGAAATATAAGTAATGCAAACATTAACTTGACTATGTTCTTATAGCATTTTACTGGAATGCTGTATTCCAAGATATGTCATTTTCTACTAAATGCCTTACTAATTCTTTTGTGCAAATGATATCTTTTCCCCAGGCCCAGCTACTTAGTGGATATTATTGAACAAGTGTCTTTTATGGGATCTAAAAAAGTGCAGCATTATGTGAAAGAAATTTTTAAAAATGTGCATGGACTATTTAGGAATATGCTCAGTGAATATTAAGCAAACACCTGAAGTTCCTGTGTTGCTGCCTAGAACCAGGACTTCATTACGTTTTACGTGCAGTGACTTTGAATTTTTTATTAGGTACTGGGTTCTTAGCCTGTAAGGCTTGTGCATGATGTATACGAGCGCGATTTCCAGCAGTGCAAAGCTTGTCACAGATCCACCTAAAAGGTAAGGATATTTTTTAATTTTTAGTTCCCATGCAGAACAGCTGCCTGCAGAACATCTGTACACAGAGCAAGAAAGAAATTTGGTTTAGGTGTTGATTATACATGTCTTACCCATATACAGTAAGTCCAGAAATAGGCTTGATGAACTTCAGATAAACCCAGAATATGTAAACGGAAAGAATATTACCAGCAAATTTACCCCCTAATTTTGTGCTACTCTACATTTTTTAGTGCATTTTTTTTTCAAGCTCATGAGGACAAAAGAGAAAGGCTTTCATATATTTTTACTTTATTTAGTCTCTCTCAATTTTTTAGTATTGATATCTATGGTTTAGACAAGATAATTTCCAAATGCAAAGTTGAACTGTGAATCTGGCAGGCAGTGTATACAAAAGAGTGTAAGCATTGCTATTGGCATTCCTCATATTTGCTCAGGAAAACAGTGTTAACAAGCGTTAAATGGGTATTAAGAAAAAACAGAAAAGCAGGAGGAAATGGCGAAGAATTGAGCAAGGCAACTAATAAGAATGACAGAAGGGGAAGGGGCACAACAGTAAATCTAGAGGTAGTAAAGAAATGCAGTGATTACTTTTTCACTGAAAATAGTTTAAATGAGCTTTTGAGTGTGAGGAACGTTATTGCTTCGGTCGTGAGTGAGAAGTCCCAAGAATATTAGTTTGGGTAATTCAAAACAGGTAACTCAGGAGATTAACGTGCCTGAAGAAAGCATGGGCTACGTACAGAACGTGGTGATACGCTGATGGTTAAGATAACAGAATTTGATAAAAGAATATAAGGGTTAAGAGATTTTGAAACCCAGGACCAACAGGGGCCTTCTTGGTCTCTGATATGTTTTTTTATTAGTGTCATAAACTTAGCAAACTCCATCTTTGAAGTATTTGCTCTTTCTGATAGAAATCTTTTCTAGGACTTTGTTTTAGAAAGTTATTTACTTTTCCATCCTAGGCTTTTCATTCCCAATTTATAAATACTTTATTGTGCCAAAATTTGCTCAGTTGTTAACTGTCTTTCAGCCTGGTGTTTTACCTTTCAGAACAACTAACTGGCATTTTGTCTTTAGTCTACTCCTTATCCACCTTTCAGTTTCACTGCTAGCCTATGTATTTTCAACTTTAAGCAACCTTTTCACATGTAGCATTTTATGAAATACCTTGCTGAAATCCAGCTAGATATTTCATCAAGCATGTCAGTTATTTTATTAGAAGAAAACTATTAGTTTAGTCTGGCATAATCTTCCTGCAATTAGTTTATGCTGTGTTTCAAAGCTGCAAATGTACCCTTTTCTTGTTTGTATGAAAACAGAGCTGTTAGTGATAGTGTAATGAAATCATTGCTCTTGCAAAAAGGAAGCCTTGTCAGCCACACTGTCTGAACAGTGAATTTGGGTCATGCCATTAAAAAAAATGTTTCCTTGAAAGCAGTATGTTTTTGATAATGGGGACTTGATCCATGCCCCAGTCAGACTGAGCATGCTTATCATGACAAATCTTTCCTCCATTAAAATAATTTACTATCCTAAAGTTGAATTAGCTGGATCAATATACCCCTCCTGACGTTTGCCTGAGGGGACAGGAGCAGCTCCTTGAGCAGCAAGTGCTGCCTGAACAGTCAGACACCTCAGCTGACATAGGCAAGGAGGCCACCACTGATGTCACCTGGGAGCAAGAAACCACCCCTTGTAGGGAACCAGGGAAGAGAGTGCTGAGGCAAACCCAAAAATCAGATACGGCTATCAGAACTGGTAAAGCGTCTTTCAGCACAATCCTGAAAATGTATACTACTAACAATAGCACAAACCCCAAGAAAGCACCATGAGAAAGATGACAGCTATAGTTTCCTATGTGTCATGTTCCTCTAACTACTCTACTTGAAACTCTTGAACATTGCTGTAGAGACAGCTCCAATTGATTCAATTAATTGGTTTACAGATATTCTCTGTAAAATTTCTTATTTGGTTTCTTGTGGTGTAAAGATATCCAGATACGTAATGCTTAAGGTATTTATTAATGAGTATATTTTCCAGTTTCAACTGTTTTCTTCAAAAGAACAGCAATGCTTCAGAGAATAGGAAAAACAAGGGCAAAAAGTCAGATACAAATAAGCTGAAAAATTTGAGCTGTGTGCTTTCAAAAAGATTGTTGTGCACAAATTAATTGATACAGAATTTCTACGCAGGTGGTAAATACACTTTTTTCAAGGTCTTGTTTATATTTCTAAATTGAGATATAAAGAAAGGAAAAATAATGCCATGGAACGAGTATTTTTTAAATTGAAAAAATAGTACTGATAGCTCGTTATGGCTTAGTATTGTTCTATGAAAATTAATAACTTTTAAAAGAAAGACAGTATTGAGCTATACAATTAAAATTAATTCTGAACCTCAGAAGAGCTGATAGTAGAACTTGATTTGGAATTCTCCATCCAAATTATTTTTCAATAGAAATAATTCATGCTATGAACTTAGAAGTGGCATTATTATGGGTCAACAGTAGAAGATCCCGAATTTAAATTGAAAAATGAAGATTTGACATTTTTGTAATTAGATAATTGAATTTTTTAGAAGTGAAAGGTAATTTTGAACTGTAACTTAAAAAAACTTTTTATCAGAATTTGCAAAATCAATATAAAAGCATTTGGAATATTCCAAAGTTACTGAATATAGGTATATGAATTTTTCATAGTTTATTGAGTAAATCCTGTCACTTTTTTTTTCTGATTGTTTTGATAGGATGCTATTTTGAAATCTAAAATTACTTTTTGCCTGTCTACCCATAAAATGTTTCCTGGTGATGACTGGTACACTATGAGCTGATCTTTCAACATGTCTCCTTAACCACAGTATTTATTCATATTTACGTCAACCTTTAATTCAACAGAAAGAACTGAAGTTATTTCTGTTTGTACGGCAGGGGTACATACTTGTAGCCAGGTTGCAGATCTCTGTATTATGAAATGACTGAAGCTGGTTATGAAAATCCTGGTTGTTAGACTTCTGATAATTGCCTTCATCAGCAAATAATGTAATTTTCAGTACATGACACTGTTCCATTTTTTTGTCTGCATGTTTTTCCATATCAAATTGGGGGTACAGTTAAATATGAAGGCTATATTGCTTTCATCGATAGTCATTGGTGCTGTGGAGATGATGTTTTAGCATTGTACTTTTATAACAATTGGGTCTTTTCCTAAAATCTGTTTCTTTGTTCAGCATAACTTTAATATGTTGGGTATGTCTCCTTTCATCACAGCAGGGGACACTGTCTATTTGCAGGATAAACTAGTTCCATATTAGCAATGTGAAATCTGTTTGAACTTGTTTGCATATGTATGCCAGTTGATGATGCCTTTTGAGGTGGTAAGTGTTGGGGAATTGTGTCAGCAATAGGTTTTTTTTCCCTCAACAGTTAACTCATATCCTCTAAATGTGCCGTTCCCATTACACCTAAATGCTATTTTTATTGTCTATGGATATAGGATGTTTTGATAATAGCACATAAATAAACACATCTAGAAATTAATGGTCGGTATTAATGAGTGAAATGCAAACGCGATAACTCACCTTTTGCTACTTGAAAGTGAATCTTGAGAGGTTGCTGTGTTGGAAGCTTTTAGGGTTGTTTTGAATATGTGTGTATAAGAGTTTGTTCAGAGAGCTGAAACTGTAAAAGAACTTGGGTTATGTGAGTGTCCGTGTTGCATACTCAGTACAATGCATGGAGAACTTGAGTGGGAACTGTATCCCAGCGGGCCAGGTTCCAAGGCTCCCTATGTGATGCACAGCAAGGGAGCTTGTATGCTCACACTAAGATACATCAGCTTAGTCTGAGAATCTCAGGATTAGGTTTTGAGCGCCTTGATCTTGATTTATCAGGTGTAGTTGTGGACATGTGGGGAATCAGAACACTAGGCAATTTGGGAATATTAGTGATAAAAGCGTATGTGTTTATGTATGTCTTTTATATCTTTGATTTACATACCAGTATTTGAACAAAGTCCCACTTCAGATGCCTCACTTGGTTTGTAAATCTTTCTCTTTCCATTTTATTTTATCTAAATATGCTTGCTGATATAAATTATCACTTTATTTTTTATTTAGCATAAGAACAATCTTGACTTCCTGACTGCTTTACTTACGAATGTTCTGCTGTGCGCATTAGAGTTGATGGAGATGACTGGGTATCTGTTTTGTTATTTAAGTAGAAAAATATATTTTCTTATTCAGTTTGCAATCCCACCTAAAGAAAGCTTCACTGCATTCTGTTGCACTACAAATTCTTCTTGATTTCATGGCATTTTTAAGGTTTGTCTTATTCTTAGCTATTTAAGAAAGATAGTAATTGATCTCAGACTCATTTTTGCCTGGGAAGGACAGGAGTGACTATGCAGGGAGACTGTTCACAACTTACACTGTTCTGTGCTAAAGACCAGCAAAGAAATAATTCACCTAGGAAGACTTTTTTTATTTTTTTTTAATAAACCTGCCAGCAAGCTTTTTCCTTACTAAAGGGCTCACAATTAAGCTATTTTTAATGTTGTTTTTTGGCAAACAATGTATCTTTCCCCTTCTATGATGGAAAGAAATGGCTCAGTAGTAAAGAATACTAATTTCTGTGTCCTTCACATTCATGTCTGGGAAGAAATGTAATTTATAGAGGAAAATTACAAATCACATTATGAACTGCTTAAGAATTTCAGGGGAAAATCCCCCAACTTCTGAAAGAAAAGATGAAAATAGAGTATAGGGACTGATTATTTTTTCAGAAGTTTGGACGTGAAATTTCTTCTACTGAAAAGTACATATAAAAATACATATGCAAACTTCTATGATATCTCAAAGAAAAGGTTTTAAAATGCAATGACTGTATCCATCATGAAAACAGAAGGGAATTTTTGAGAAGTCAAAAGATGACATGAACATTTCCCATTTGGACTATTTAAAGGAAAGTCTACCCTCCTGAAACTGTGACTGCATCCAAACTGTTATTAACCTAAATACAAATTCACTTACACATTTGCATCATAAAACTTGTGATATAATCACATTTAGAAAGTATATTGGTGTGGAATTCTGAGGAAACTGATATGAACTAGTCTTTCTTATAGCATGACTGTATTTCCATCACTGGGCTTTGAAGTGACTGTGCCTGAGCTTTCTCAAGTATAGTTGGGATATGCTCCTTTGAATCACAAGGTTCATAGCATGGGAAAAAATATTCAAGAGATCAATTATTACTCCTGACTCACAGTGTGTTCAAGCTGTCTTTATTACTTGTCATTGAGACAATAATTTGATTTGACAGGCAGATTGGATGTTATTAAAATTAAAGGATTTCAATTGCCTTACTGCACATGTGAGACGTTGTTACGAAGATCTGCTTCATGAAGGGTACCAAGACAACTGTGTCACTGGTTTGGTCTGCAGGTAAAGGAGTTGGAAAATTGCCCAGTTTCATAATTGGTTGGTGAATTAATTGTATATCGTTTTCCATGGTGAGCGTTTACTAATGGAATGCATCTCTCACGTTATTAAAATTGATACAGTGCACCTTTTTCAGGGAAAACACAAATTAGCAGTTTAGAGTGAGGGCTGTGTTGTGTTACTGCTCTCTTTATTATCCAGTCTGAAACTTGCACTACTATTTGGACTCCATTTTACTAGATACCATATAGTCATATATACAACAATAAGCTTATGTAAAATAATGAAAACAAAAGAGGAAAAGATTGAAAAACAGGTAGATATAGGAGAGTAGAAAAGGCAAATTTTGTATGATTGCAGCATGCTTTCAAGTAAAGTTTATAAGCTTTTTATGACTGAATAAACCAGAAGAAAAGTTTATTTGGGGTTCGCTGGAAATGTTGCTGGAAAAAAGATGTCTTCATTATTATTTCCACTTAGTAAAACAAAAGGCAAGTAGTGATCTGTTCAAGTGGTCGTCTAGAATTATCCAGTTTAATGATCCTTAAATGTATTGTTACTCCTGTTGAGTTGTAACTGGTGAAAGTGGCACAAATATATAAGCTTTTTTTATAGGAAAGGTTAGCACTTTTATGTAACTCTTGTGAGTTTAGGCATATTTAGTGATTTTTTTTCACCTTTTGGTGATGATCTTTTATTTCTGCAAAAACAAATTGTGAGGTGCAGGATACTCCACTAAGAGCCTATGTTCTGGGCATTTTACATCAGTCCAGTTTTTAAATACCTACTTTCAGACATTTAAGCGTGACAGTTTAGAAAACGTCTGATCCTTAAAAGTCCTTCCATAAACACCTGCTGCCAGTTGGTAAACTATTTAGGTCTCTTAAGCTGCTCCTTTGAATTTTTAGAAATATATGTACTGGTAAGAAGCACACATTACTAGGATTTTGTAGTATTTTTTTCCTATCAAAGAACATATTTCTATTGTGCTCTAATGCTAACACTTAACAAGCTTTTTTTTTTTTTTAAAGGAGAGCAAATGTTAGTAAATGTACAGGTAAACCTACCAATTAATTAAGTCTACATGTAATTAAGTAAATGTAAATTGCCATATGCTCAGTACATTTCATAACCCTGAAGATAATAATTACCATCTCCAGCTCATAATGGCCTTACTTTCAAAACAGGTGGGATATTCTCTGTCTCTTTGTTTTTCCTTAGTTATGATTTTAGGACAAATGCTAAATGCAGTTACAAAATGTAGCTGAGAGCAGAACTCTGTTCAAATTTATGAATTCAGACATAAAAATTTTTAAGTTCCTGTCACTGCAGGTAAAGGTAAACTTAGAACTGATTTTCAATCCATCACATGCATTGTACAAATCTGAAGGTGAGGCAATTAAAAAAAGTTTCTTCACCCCTTGAACTGCACTCACATGAAATTTTACAAAAGGAAGAAGGAAAATAATTAATAAGATGACACTGAAACTTCACTTTGTGGAAGATGCCATTTCTCCCTTATTCCATCAGACAATCCTGCAATGTATGAAGGGTGAATATATAAAAATGAGATTGTGATTGAAAAAAACAGAATTAAAAAGGAGATTGAAAAGAAATTTTAGAATCTAGCCAGTCATGACTCACCAGACTGTGCATCTCAAAATACTTTGTCTTTGACATGCCCTTTGTCATTCTATGATTTTTCTCAGTCTCTTCATGGTTATTAAATACTGAAAAATTGTTAAATGTAGTGTAAACCGTATATGCATATTGATACTATTTTGTAATCCATATTATGAACACTGAGAATCGTTGTTCTTGCAAAATTGTTGTATTGCTTTACTTACAATGAATTTTACTCATTATGCTTAATTACTAATTCATGTGTATGTTGTCCACCATTCATTATGATTTTGATGGATGGAAGTGAATGATTCACTTAGTCATCCACATTTTGGATAGACTTTCTCGATGGCTTCTTTCAAACTGTGTGTATCAGTGTTAAGCAGCAACTTAAGGCTACCATAATTTGGAGAGTTTTCCATGTGTAATCATGTATTGTGCAGCACTCCATCAATAGTAACCCTCTCTGAGAAGTAAAAATACAAATGCATAAAGTACAAAGTACTGTCAAGTAAGAAAGGGTTTTCCAAACTGCATGCCACCATGGATACACAGGCCATTTCAAACGAGTATGAAACCTTTCAGACATGCTTCTGCCAATTGTAGTTACTGTGTTTCTCATCAATACACTTGATGGCAGCAAACAATTCGGTTTTCTGAAAACCTGATCAAAGAAAAGTTAGGTATGGACGTACACTATGTATTTAGGAGTATGAATATTCCCTTCAGCCTGAGGAAGAGCTGTGTTCACTTGAATTAGAAGTAGGTAGGAGGGAGACTGAGCTGTTGATATTAAAAAATACATTGCAGAGTAACTTCTTTATAAAATCTGCTTAGAAAAACTCTTTGGAATATGTTTTACAGACATTTTGAAAGAAGATGGGTTATATATGTGAAAGATTCACAAACATCTTTAATTCTTAATTTTTGCCTTCACCCTTCCTGATTCTCTTGACCTACTGGTTCCGTTGTTTGTAGATGACAGTTCCTAACAATGCTGATAATAAAAAAAATAGTCACAACAAAAACCTGAATGTGAACAAGAAGATTCACAGAGGAATGCAATCAAAAATGAAGTTGCAAACCAAGCCTAGAATCAGACCATCCAAAATTCAGAAACTTTCAGCTATTTGCAATTATGGTGGTAATTGGTATTTTAAAATGTTTTCCTTCTTCCAAAGAATCTCCATGTTGTTAGCTGAAATTCTAGGTATTTTAAATCACAGAAAATCTTTTTGCAGCTGATGAGGACTAAATATTGTAGGCAATCAAAACAACGTATTATCTACATATTTTAGCTGATTAAACAAAAAGGTATCTTTTGGAACTTTAAAAAATCATTTTACTATGTAGTACTAGCTAATTACGGCATACTTTTTTTCACAAACTAAAACATTAGCATTATCTATTTTAAAGCAAGAGGTGGTGCATTTTTGAATTCTTTTTAAGGAAATGTCATCTGAGGTCTTTGCTACGATACTTTAGTCCACGCAATCATTCTTTTTCTTCTGTTGTGAATCAGTGTTTGCAGTGAAGTTTTGATTAATTTATGTAAACAACACATAATACATAAAATTATGGTTTCTTTAAAAATACTGTAATTTAAAGATTGATATATCAACATTACATAATAAGAGGCCATTAAATCAAAATAAATGACTGAAAGTTTTGTATAGGGTGTAGGAAAATATTATTGAATAATAATTTAAGAATAATTTTGGTTCAAGAGCAGTTATTATGCAGGGCAACTACATTCTGAGGTTTTGCTTGAGACTTTCTCATACTAAATTATATGTTTGAAAATGCGAAATTGCATTTATTTTTATGTTCTGATAGTAACGATAAGATATGATTTTATTTCTTTTGTTCAGAGCTTTGTATAACTCACAATTTTTGAAGGATGGGTTACATAAAGAAAGGGAAGAGTATATCTCAGTTTAATTATTGAAACTTTCCAACTAGTTTTTCTAGTAAATCTGTTAAAAGTCAATAATATGCCATGATTTTCAATGAAGTAAAAATTCACAAGAATTCTGCTAGATATTTTCTTGTAGCAACATGTCATTAGTTATTAGCTTGATGTCCGAAGATCAGATATTAGGAAATGGTTTACCGCATGAATTTGTTATAAAGGTAAGCTTGTACAACACACAGTTGGTCTATGTGACTAATACCTGGCAAGTTTGTAGGATTGAATTTTGAAGAAATATTTGGGAAAAAAGCAGGTGAATGCCTTTCTAACAGTTGTTTGATATGCACTATGTCTGCGTGAAGCAAATGCAAAGGATTGGCCGGGAAGTGATGACACAGCACTGATATAACTGCAGTAGGATCAATGAAGCTGGCAGAGCCCTGAGTGGAATTTCTTGAAGTTAGAGGCAAATTTTTAGTGGAGGAGACTAAATTACAGACTTCATTTACAAAATATTCAGAATCAGCAACTGTATTAAAGTACTCTGAATTTTTTTTGCCTGGGCTTGCAATAAGAGTGGAGCTGGAAAGTGTCTGGAAGCTTAAGAGAAAGGAAAGTCTTTAAAAACCAAAATAACTGCAACTAACTGTTGGTATAAAATGGAGACTTTGATTAATCTGTTAAATATCTAATTTTGTACTCACTGATTCATACCATTGAGGCCAAGAACTTCATAAATATTTAGCATCTTTAGTGAGCTTGTGTGACAATTTGAGGCAAAATGAATCCAATAACCTTAAAAAGAGAGCAAAAAGGGTTCACAGGTTGAAACCACTCAGTGTTGTTTAATCTGCAGTACTAAATTATTAAATCCTTCAAGGAAGAGAAATCTCAGACTATTGAAAGAGTATTTGGGGAAATGACTTTTCAAAATTAGAGTAAATCTGCTAAGTTTGAAGATATGACTTTAATCAGGGCATGAATATTGGGGATTCTGTACAAATAAGCTACTCTTGTGAATCATTGCATAGGGTCACTTGATATTTATTTTTATAAGGTGCAAGATGCAGGGAAGTCAGGGAGGAAAAAAAGCATCATGGCCTTTTGAGTTCTAAGTATATGTTACTTTTCTGAGTTCATAAGCAGCCTATTTTTTTCATAGTTAAAGTGTGTGCTAAAAAAAACCCCTGAAATATATTTGGATCACATTTTTAACATGGCTACATATTTAAAAACAGATCTCTCACACATCATTTTATGCATTAGGAATAAAGCTATTTGAGCAGAGGTCTTTGTTTTGTAATAACTATAAACCTGAACTTTATTATGAAAGAGATATCACTGAGGTTTTCCCTCTTGCAAAATGTCTAAGTCCAATATGACATGATACTATATGAATGAAAAAGCAGTCATGATTTCAGATATAAAAAGCTTATAAGTAAATCTGTAGTATCGCAACCATAGTTGGGAAAAGCACCAGTTATTTTATTCTATACAATTCCTGAGCCAGCTGACAGATGAATCACTTTTGACAGTAACTCACTTTTTGACCTATGTGGTAGGGAGAATGTCACAGCAGTAGGAGAGGTTTTGTGATAATTGGAAAGTGAAGGGGACTTGGTGGTGCAGTAGGTTAGTGCATTAGCCTTTCCCCTCTGGAGACCTCGGTTCATATCCTGCCTTAGGGTCACTAGTGAAAATTCATGCTTTGGTGTCCTTGTTCTGTTTGTACATATGACAAAAAAGACCCATATTTGGAAAAAAGTGTTGTCTTTCTTCACTATAAAACACTGTATTGGCAAGGATCTTAGGACCAATGTACATTGGCAGAGAGCTTAAACAGCCTTTATTCCTGCAATATGTGTCGTATCAAGTCCACTTTCCCCAAAAGAGCATTCACTGGATGTGTTACTAAAAGGGAAAAAAAGGAAAAACTTCTCAGTTGATATATATGAACATAATGCAGATAATGAAGGAAATTAATCCATAATATAAAAGCTAAATCGATAAATTTCTCGTATTCACTTGGAATTAACTCCTGCTAATCTCTCTTGAACTGAAGTTATATTCCTCTTAAGCTGTTTTACTCGAACCTCTTTCTGCCTGATTTTTAAGTGCTAGAGAAGTGCAGTTTCATATGCAGTGGAGTGGAGCAGTGATGACATCCAGTGATTAATTAGTTCAAAAAGTACACATTCCCTAAAGGTATCCTGGGACCCACTTTCCAGTCCTGTTTAAAAGAAACATATTGCTTGCCTTTACAGGTGGTAGTAAGCTGAATATAGATTGGTTATCAACGATATAATGGCTTTTATTACATCTGCAGTGCTTCCTCTTATTGCCTTGTAACAAGGGTGGTGCAACTAATTGTGCTTAATGATCCAATGCAAGAAGACCGAATTTTGTCTTATCAACTTCTCCTATGTTTATCTTTTAATCTCCTTCAAAATGTACAACTTCCAAGTCACATTAGGGATTTGGAGCAGTGTGTGAACACCTTAATTTTCAAATCCCCACAAAATGTTAGCTCTGTTTACAACTGTGAGAGAGCTTCCCTCCTTAAATATGAATAGGATAGGTCCCGCTTTGGTGACCAAAGCAGTCTGTTTAAGGATGAAAAAGGCATCAGGGAAGTAAGACCCACAGTTTTATACCCTTCTTCCAGGCAATAGGCAACCACAGTTATGGCTCCATCTCTGGAGCAGATGACAGGATCCCTTTTTGACAATCATTTCCCTCTAACTTGAAGGAAACATGGAGTAGAGATTAAAACCTATTTTCTCTCCTTTACCTTCAATAATAACAAAAAAGATAGAGGGGGTAAACAGAGAAGTAGTAAAGGATTAAAGGATAAAGACAGGACTGAGGAAGCTTTAACAAAAAGAAGCAGATAAGAACAGAGCTGTCATTTGACTGATAAATCATTCTCTTAATCAACTGTGCCAGCCAAAGAAGGCCTGAGTAAGCAGCCAGAAATGAAGCAGCTTCAACTTATTTTTTTTGTTTCGACTCTTCCAACACATACCAGCAATATCAACTTATACTTTTAAGTGTATTAGTTTCTAATAGGGTGATAAGAGTGTTGGTTTGAGACTTTTCTTTTTCTTTGCATGAAAAAAAACTTACTAGAATTATGAAAACGTTTACCAGCTTCTATACTGCATGAGAGTTTATGCCTCCTTTAAGTGTACTGGATTTCTTTGAGTAGTTAGACTTCTTTAACGGTTAGGTTTTATGTTGCTGGGTTGTTTTGGGTTGTTTTTTTTTTTTTTTTCATAAAACACCACGGGGTTGATCTGAAGCCCTGAATAAGAAGCAGAAGCAAGACAGGATTAACTGTGAATTTTCCATACGTTGTGATGTTCGCGTAAGGGAGTAAGCTAAGATAGGCCTTCTCTTGGAACACATGCATCTTGCCAGATCAGCAAGGTCACTCCCATTCACCCTTCAGTCGCACCTCTCACCTCTAATTGCAGACCAGTATCAGGGATGCCTTTGGGATGTCAGTCTCACATCCTCTAAGGGTTGATGTTTCACAGCTGGGGAGGAGAAAGAGTACTTAGGAAGATCCTTTTGCTTCCCTATTTCCAAGCAAAGGTAAAACTGAGAAAGAAATGAGAGTTGAGGCTGAAATAAAAATTGAGAAGGATGACACCTAGGTTGAGATGAAGTGAAAATGGAGAATTATGAGTTGTAACTGGGTTTCGGTAAATAAAAAACCTCCTCAAACCTGAAATAGCATTTGAAGTGCTTAAGCAAGGTAGTCCAAAATAATAATTACAATTTTAAATTTTTTTTTTATATCTGATGTCTTAAACTGAAAGCCTTATGAATAACTCTTCATAAATAAAACTTCTTCATTATATACAGCACATTTTCATAATCTGCTCACTTATGCTCTACCCCATTACAAGTGGGGTTCTAAAGGAAGTGAGAGATGCCTAGTTTGAAGAAGCTCAGCTGATGTTAGAGTTGTAGAAAGAGGAATAGTAATGTATTCCTAATCTGAAAACCTACGTGTACTTTGTAATGAACTATGTGGGACTGTTAGTTTTGCTTAGCTCTCTTCTCAGGATCCAGATAACATTTTTATGCATTTAAGTCTTCAACAATGTTTCTCACTAAAAATTGGATCCTGCATACTGAGACAATTAAAATTTCTCTCTATTCATTCCAGTGTTATCATAACTGTAGAGGATTCAAAGATACATTTTAAGTCTCATTTTTTGTGGTTCTTTTAGCTTTTGTTTTTAATTATTGAAAATAAAAGTTGCAGGTAATGCAGCAATTGCAACGCAGTGTTGAGATTTCTAGCTGCCAACAGAAGTATGTGTACTTCTGGATTTGATTTTGAGTTGAGAAAATAATCTGACAATGTATTTTTACACCACTTTAGGAGTGGAGTGGATTTTTTCTTTAGGTTTCAGTGTTGTTAGGTATGATGCACAGAAGCAGGGTGAGAAAGTGATTTCATGCTCTATTTCTCCAGATGAAGTTTTGTGCTTTGCTGACGAATACTGACATGTAAACCCAAATTGCAACTTCCCAGGTCTGACAATGGTAAATAAAAAAATTGTTTGCAGAAGACACAGATAGACTTTTATAGGACACACAAAATTTTTGAAATTAGTTGATAATTTACCATGGCATAGGTTAGCTTGAAAAAGCATTCAGCCTTTCTTGGCATAAGGAAGCATCAATACCTTTACTTTTGATATCTTGAGTAACCCTTTCTAAAAAAAAAGAATTTTACCACGTAAGTATTTTTGGGTTTGGTTTTGTAAAGCAAAATTCCATGATCAGGAGGTTAGGGAATAAGGAAATTTTATATCCTACTTTGCTACCAGTTTATTATCTCAGGCTTCTGCCTCACAGAGGTGGATGTTCATCTTGGGGTGATTCTTCTCATGTCTTGCTCCTGCCTGTCCATCTTGTCTCTCTCTGTCCAGTCTCTGCTCCAGACATGGGAAAATCACTTATAGAATAGCTGCTCAGCTATTTCTGTTTACAAAAATATAAATGTGTGGGTTTGTCTCAATATCCAAGGTTTTGTTTAAACCATGGAGGTTCTCCAGATGTTTCATGAATGTCACTGTCCTGCCTGCCTCAGGGACAGAGCAGATAAGAATGGAAAACTCTTCAGCCAGTCATCAGTCAATGGTAGTCCATCCTCAACCTTAAATCATTATTTTACTGTAGCTGAACTCTTTACTGGGTTGATACTTTTTCTACATGTTAGTTAAGACAACATAGTTGCACTTGAAATAAAGCAAAGAAAAAATTGCTGCATATTTTTACTGGGAAAAAGCAACTTCAAAAACTGTTCCCATCCAGCTCCAATCAAAGTCGTTTATAGGTGTGATTCTTTTTCCTGATGCATAATCTCAAGAAAGATTGTCACCTAATAATATAGTAGTTCATTGCATTAAGCTGGTTGCATGTTATCTGGACAGACATGTAATTTTGAGCTATTTCTAGTGGTTTATATTAATCTTTAAGATGTTTCCTAAGGTAGGTGTCTGAAGATGGAATTTGATTCCACCAAAAAAGTGAGTACTGTGTGCTGTATATTTAAGCCACAACTTTGTGGTATGAGAAAAAATTGTAGAGAACGGGAAAAATGAACAAAGTTGTCAATTTGATGATAGCAGCACAAAATTTATCAGATAACGTTTATCAAAAGGTTTATGTAGCTGCCTACATTCCTAATGAGAAGCTCTGGGTTAACAATCATAATCACAGGTTTATGATGAAGTATCTGAGGCTTCAGATGTTCAGTCCAACAAGCAGTAATATCATAATAGTGTATAAGTAGGTTTACTGAAGAGTCATAAATGTAATTATCGCATTCTGACACAAACTTGTTTCAGAGGCAAAATTGTTTCAATTAAGAATAATGGAATACTGCAAGATGAAGTAAAATTATGTCACTCTGTTCATTACATAAAGCAACATATTGCAAATCAGAATATTAAAATTTAGAACAGAAATAATAGTTTTATATTCCCATCTTCAGGCTATGTTCTTTGTTGCTGGGAATTTAGAAATAGAGTAGCTGTGGGTGGGTAGGTAAGGGTCCATGGCTTTGAGCTAGCTTTTTTGTCCTACCCTCTTGATAGACTGTGGCAAAATGTTCCCAGTCCTAACTCTACATGACAGTAGGGTTGTAGCCAGATTATGTGACTACAGCCAGGTGCTGTATACCTGACAGATTTTAAGAGATGCAGAAAAAGTGTTAAAGATGTGTCTCAGTTTTGTGAAGTTTGTATCAGGAAAAAATGGGGCTACCTCTGCAGGTATTTCTAGCTCTGTTTTGCTTCAAACAAAAGTTGAATCTTCAATCTTTCATATATTTAGAACTTTCTAAAGGAATGATTCCTTCAAGATGACAACAAGTCCAGAAAGGATAAAAGCTTAAGAAAATACATAGGATACTGAAATATGCACACATATTGTACCTCATCTTGCCTGGTTCTCCATGAAATGTCAAAAGAACCTCCTACTGTGATATGTCTGTGAGCTCTGCAAGACTGATTAAATTTCTATATAATATCAATCATTGCATCCTGTGAACCATAAATTATAAAATTTGTGTTCTATTTTATCACTCTATAAAAAGCTTTAAAACTTTTTTTTTTTCTTATCAGACATGAAGAACAAACTGTGACTCTCATTCTATTTGTGGCAATTTTATGCACATACAGAAACAGAGTGTAAATGCGGGGTGTATTCTTTATATATGTGTGTGAAAGTAATAGATTAAGAAAGCATTCGCTACATTAATATAAATAATATTATGGTTTGTTTCTCAATTTGGTGGCATCCCAAAATAAGGGAACAAAATTAGGTGTCCAAAGCGTAATATGTAAAGGTCCCTTGAGAGCAAAACAGAGAATATTCAGGCTGTAAGAGGATGCATTTCCTCCCTTACTTTTTAAACTAGTGAAATAGCAAAATATAATCAGGAGATTGGTGTTAGAGAAGATTCGCTTTGTGACAGAAACTAGTGTTAAAAGGGCTCGTGGTCATTTCTCACACCACTTCAAGATGTGTGGTTTCTGTACAGAATCTCAACTTACACATTTAAATTGTATTCAATGTCTTTGACCTTTTGGCACCACGCACCAAGAGGCTAATGTGAGGAATCTGTTTCTCTTGAATTGCTGACTGTAGTTTAAGTCCATTGTTTAGAGAATTTCAGGATTATGAATTTCAAACTAAGACGAACTTAATAAAAATGTCTTTATTCTCATTCTCATCTCTGTCTCACACTCTCTTACTCTCTCTCACAGGGTTTTGTACTGTGACTCATCACCATTGCACCTGAGTGCCTTCCAAATAAAATAAATAACAGTAGCAAAGCCTCTAGTGAACATCATGGTGAACGTCAACATTGAGAGGCAGGGCTTATAAATCTGCATGAAACATTGCATGAACGTGCTTAGATTGCTTCCAGACCCGAGCTGGCTTATATCCAGCTTCTTGAGTACAGCGTACTTACAGAGTCATAGAATGGTTTTGGTTGGAAGGAATCTTAAAGATCATCTAGTTCCAACCCCCCTGCCATGGGCAGGGACACCCTCCACTAGACCAGGTTGCTCAAAGCCTCATCCAGCCTGGCCTTGAACCCTTCCAGGGATGGGGCACCCACAGCTTCTCTGGGCAGCCTGTTCCAGTGTCTCACCACCCTCTCTGGGAAGAATTTCTTCCTGATACCCAATCTAAATCTCCCTGCTTTTAGTTTACACCCGTTACCCCTTGTCCTGTCACTACAGGCCCTTGTAAAAAGCCACCTCCAGCTTCCTTGTAGGCCCCTTCAGGTACTGGAAGGTGCTATAAGGTCTCCCCGGAGCCTTCTCTTCTCCAGGGTAAACAATGTCAACTCTCTCAGCCTGTCCCCATAGCAGAGGTGCTCCAGCCCTCTGACCATCTTCATGGTGAGTTCAGGCCTATGCTCACTGTAGGGACCTGCCATAGAGTTGATGCTTCTCTCAGGGCAGAGGTAGAGTGGGATAAAGGTGAGAGAGGAGAGTGTGCTTGTGTGACAACTTTTGGTAGTTTGTGGCAATTGTGCATAATGTCTTTATGCAAACTGTAAGTCTCAGTTATGAATGCACCTGTCATCTCTTATGTTGTTCCTTAATGGAAATAAGCAGAAATTTAGTAACTTTTCTTAATGAAAAATATAGCAGTAGAATGAATTTAATTTTTTTCATGTCAAACTACATACTTCTACTTTTCTTCAGTGTATTTTTATAGTTTCTTGTATCTTTAGTATCGCAGGTGTCCTGAGCAATATGCTGTTAAATCAAGAGCAAACTTAAGTTAATCAGAACAGTGTGGCTTTCAAAAATGCAATATTCATTGTGATAATGGATCATAAACAGAAGACATTAGTAGAATTTTGCAAGATATAAAGAGTCTGTAGTAAAATGTGTGAATGAAAGGGGTAATTGCAAGAATTCTGAAATTTTAACAGGCAAATATTGTAACAACAAACTGTAAACAGGTTCAAAATCCTTAAAACCTGAGTCACCTCAATCCAAGTGCTAGTACAAAAAAAGGTGACAGAACCTCTCCCCTTAATGGAAACAGGGCTAGATTGTATGCATCATAAGGAAGACCTTGTGGCTGATTTTCTGTCAATGCTGTTTCTCATGAAGGGATTTAATTCAAATCCATCCAGAAGTTATTTTTATGAAACCATGCCATGTAGTTGGCTGCTTTGTAAAGAGCGGACAAAGAAATGGTTTGCTGAAACATTTGAGCATCATCCAACAGATACAGTAACAGTGCACTGTTAAGAGGTAACCAGCTTTCTCTGACTGTTGGTAAAAGCCCTTGAGTTCAGATAACTTCTGAAAGGTTTGTGGTTGCAACCAGGGTTTTTTTGAGTGAAATCTGCAAGGGTAGGGATTACGACTCTAAAATCACAGGTGTTGGTACAGTACTGCGCCTTGATTTGGGGGCTTCTAGTTTTCTGGGGAAATAAATACGCTACGTCCAGGTCAGGGGAGTATATAGGATTGTCAGGGACTGCACAGATCTTTTATTTTAGTGCATTGTCACATGCAACAAATTCTTTGGATTTCTTTCCTAATTCATGTAGGCTGTTTAAAACTGATAATGTTATCAATATCAACCCTTGCAAAATGGGTTGTCATTTACCAGCTATTTTAAAGTCTTCTGAAAGGCAAAAACCTCTGGAGTTGCATGTGGAAAATGCTGGGTTTGTAACACACTAGCATGATTTCCTCAAGTGTGATTCTCATACAAAGGTTTTACTGGACAGCATGATAAATACACAACAACTGAACAATTAGAAGAAAGTTGTTTATTTAATAACCTTAGAAGTAAACATAGAGACATTTAAACCTCAGGGCTTAAAGGTTGCATAGATTTTCTTTAGATTTTTTGCTGAAACGAGTTTTGTGCTTTCCATTCTTAAAGGATGCATTACTTACAAAAGCATGAGAGTATCTGCTTCTTTTGTACATAAACTTGATGACAATTTCATCAGATAGATGAGCGTGGCATACAGGTAACACTTTTCCTGTACTGAGGCAGATGTAAAGACAATATCTCTTAGTCTAAATTGGTAAAGGAATTAATAACTTGTGTTCTCTTCAGTGCCCAGAGACAAAAGTACCATTAAAATGGTTGTTTAGAAAGTAGAGGGTAATAAATCTGTTTTTGAAAATGTATGCAACACCGAGAGTAAAAGAGATTTCATTGTGTTCTTAAAAAAAACTACAAGGAATTTCATTGGTGTATGGCAAAAATACCAAAATATCTATATAAATACATATATATTTGTCCTAAATGATTGAAAAGCTGAATAAGATTCATTTTCTGAGCTCAATGAACTATTCTTACATGTTCTGTATGAACCTTTGTAGAGAATCTTTGGTGAGAGTATTTTGGGAGAAGTTGAGGAAGAGAGTAATTGTCTTGTATAATTCTTTTTTATCGTTAAAGACCATTTTGACATCACAGGATGGCACTACATCTGATGAGGATTATATAAAATACTTAGGTTTTTTGTAAACTTTTAATTTTAATTAAATAATAAGTAATAATAAGTAATTTTAATTACTATAGTTACATTTTGAATGCTATTTATGTAGGTATTATTTAAAATCCTATTTTATTGTATTTTACTTGGAGAATTAAAGTGAAGTGGTTGTAGAGCTAACTCAGGACCTTATGAGCTGCTGCTGTTGGTATTACTGAAGAGGCAGTGTGGATCTAGACTGACAGCTAAAAGAATGCAAAGACTGAAGAAAGATATCTTGGAAAACAGACAGCTTGCAAGGAGAGACCTTATAGCACTTTCCAGTACCTGAAAGGGCCTACAAGAAAGCTGGAGGGGGAGTTTTTGCAAGGGCCTGTAGTGACAGGACAAGGGGTAACAGGTTTAAACTGAAAGCGGGGAGATTTAGACTGGACATCAGGAAGAAGTTCTTCACAGAGAGGGTGGTGAGGCACTGGAACAGGTTGCCCAGAGAAGCTGTGGATGCCCCATCCCTGGAAGTGTTCAAGGCCAGGCTGGATGAGGCTTTGAGCAACCTGGCCTAGTGGAGGGTGTCCCTGCCCATGGCAGGGGGGTTGGCACTGGATGGTCTTTAAGGTCCCTTCCAACCTAAACCGTTCTATGATATGACTCCATAGATGGATTTTGGAGGCGAGCAAAAAGATGCTCTGCTTTGGGTACGTAGGCAAGAAGAGATAGATTAATAGCACTTTATGAGATTTACTGGGAGAACTGAGCCTCTAGAATGTCAGCCAAAAGGGAGAAGCAGTGATGATATATAGGTAAAATTACTAAATGTTATTTTTTTTTATTCTTCTTAAGTGTTAAGATCCTTTCTAGAAGCCTAATGAATCAATCTGAATTTAAAAGTTGAGGGTTTTTTTTGAGAGGTGTTTGATTTTGGTTTTCCTTCTTCGTTTGATTTATTCTGCAGAACTGTTCCATTTTAAGGTCTTCACATAAGACCTTGAGTTTTAAGATTTGGAACAAATCAATTTCAATTAGTAGATGCTTCACACAGTCACATTCTTCCTTTTGAATCCATTGATTTTGATTAGGAACAAGTGTGTCATTATTTTATTTTTTCAGATATTCCTTAAAATAATCAACTTGTTTAAAACTTAGGTACAGTAGAAAACGTTAAAGCAACAGAAAGCTTCATCCTTTTTTCTTCCATGGGGTCACAGATTCAGAACTTAACTAAATTTGAGAATCAAAAGTGAATAAATAGGGAAGTAAAAGTCCCAGAGGTGTAGAAGATTACTCAGAAATGTGGAGGTCTCTAAGGTATTCCCTAGTTAAAGAAAATGTAGGAGGAATCATTGAATGAAGATGCCACCTACTTGAATCCTGGGAATACAGCTTATCCCAGCAGAAAGATAGCTCTTATCACCTCAAATGAAAGGAGAATCACAGGCTTAGGAAGCAATTAATATTTTGAGTTAATAAAGATAGAAACAGGTGTGAAAGTCAAATATACAAAGAAAAAGGCAGGAAATTTAATCCGGAAAAACTGGAAAATAGCCAGTGCTCTGGATTCAGTAGGTGAAAACTCGTGGACTTGCCCAGGGACAGGGCAGTAGAGAAAGCAACAGCTAAAGCTTTTCAGCTTTGCATTGCCAATGTCTTCCATATATTCTTCCTTTTTCAGGTAATGAACTTCCTACAGAGTTCTTCCAGTAATGACATTAGTTGGGACAGAAGTTTAATAATGTAGATGCTGTCCCACTAGAAACTGGGGTTCAGTAGTCACTACATATCAAGCAGGTTCTTAGACAGCTGCCAGGCAAAAATAAAGGTCTGTAGTATTCAGAAAGAATTACAAAGATGCAAATTTTACGTGTCTATTTTTGTTTCTTACTCAGAAAGCTTAAAATGTGTCTTCAGTTTCTACAATTATGTTTCTTGGAGGCTCAGCATAAGTCTTCTCTAAAAACTGGAGACTTCATGCCGGATCTTTTATCAAAGAACCCTAACAACAATTGAAATTGCAGCTCCCAATCTTGCTCTCGGGTGGCAGTGTTAAATTTCAGTAGGTTAAGGTACAAGAATGAGTAGAATTTAGAAGTGCAAAGATACGGAAAGAAACAAAGTGCTTTTTGTATTTCTAAAACTTTGCAACAATTTTTTTTTGTCTATGTAGAATAATTTAACTGAACTAAAGGTCTGTGAAACATTATTGAGAACCTGTCACTATTAATAATGTGTTTTGAGAAACATTGACACTAGTCCCTTATCATAGGAACATATATAAGAATTAATTTCTGTGGAAGCTTACTATATAAATAGCAAGACCAACAAAGAGTGGAGAAGGAAATAAACACGTGGAAAGGTCAAATGAGTTGCAGGATGGGAGCAATAAATTTGCCCATCTCCCACATCCAGTCTGAATCTGTACCTATTAAAGTAATAGTCCATGACAGTTTCTAAATAGGTCACAGAGCATTCATATTGGGAGCGAGAGGTGTAATAGATGAGATAATTACAAGCTGCAACAGTTTACTTCAGCTATCTAACTGCTAACTACCTATAATTAAGCAGCAGCTCTAGTGCTCTATGATGGGTAAGTTAGTGTAAATACTTTCAGGTAGTTGTTAGCAGCCTTTGCTCTGCAGAAACTGAGCTGCTGCTGACTCAGAAAGTTTCATGAAGACTGGTGAGACAAAAGGAGGTCATGATTTTCTGGAAAGTTTGAGAAATACTACATTAAGCTGCCCCTTTTCTCAAGTATTCTAGTCGTATTCTGATTTTACTTCAGAAAGCTTGACATTTGTGGTTTGCTTTTACAGATCATAGGGTCTGTTCATACATTAACTCTGCCCATAATTAGGTGAGTGAAGATCGCAAGCACAGCAAGAATTTCAGCTTTCCTCTCTGTGACTGAAATTCAATTAATGGTAGTGTTCTCCTGCATGGTAGCTCAGGTATTCACTGTTAGGTGGTTGAACAGCTCTATTTTTAATTTGTTGCTTAAAATCTGGTTTTGTCCCTCCTGTTACTTAGGGAAGTCTATGACAGCCAGTTTCATGTGAATGCTAGGAATAAGTTCTATGCTCCTATTCTTTACAAAGAATTTCTCCTTCTGTGAGTATCCAGCCTCTTGTGTTTGATTTCTCTGAGCCAGCTATTCAAGGAAAGCTGGACATGTAGTTAGAAAAGTATTGTTAGTAGGAAAGCTTTTAGTGTTGTGTCAGTGTGTATCTCCCCTATGATCCCCTTCCTGGTTCCCTTTATTATAGGCTTTTCTAGAAGATGCTGGCTTGACTCATTGTCTGTGATTCTGTAAGATCTTATGTGGAATACAAGTGAATGCTGTCTCTTCTGATGTGTTGGTATATATCCTCAAGGGAGCAAAAAAGAAACTGCAGTTTAGATGAGCCTCTCTAGCAGTTGGCTCTCTTGTTCTCTGTGGGAAACTCTAGAATGGAAAAGGCAGTCAGTCATGCATGCTGTAATTTACATCTGATTGATGAAGGGTTTAGATTCACAGGAACAATTTGCACTGGGACTCCTGTGGGCCTACAACTGAAATATTTTGCCACTGCTATCCAGCATTATTATTTTTTTTGTCTTGATCAGTCTCATATATTTCCACATCAAGTTTATTCTCAGAATTGACCCGTGAAGTTATACATTTAAATGATGCATGATAGTCCTTGTTTCCTGTGTTACTAATCAAGTAAGTTAAGTTGTAGTTGAAAACACTGCCTGTCTAATAATCATACAAATAATTTTATAGGAAAAAGACACCACAGAGTATTTGCTATGCTTGCAAAGTCAATTAAACCTTTATTTTTGAAGGTTGCCCCAGGGATCCCTGCAAACACCACTAGGCAGGTTTTGTTGTGACCTAGCATGTGCCACACTAAAGTTACACGTCTAGAAGCTTCTTGAAATTAAATGATTGAGGACAGCCAAGATTTTTGTGGCTTTTTTCCTGAACTTCACTATTTTTAAAGTATCAGGCCACAGTGAGGGGAAAATGGCAATGAAACTGTATGCAATGTAGGAATAACCAGATAGTATTGTTTGCAAAGGCATGAAATATTTTTTTCATTTAAATGTGCCTTCAGAATGAAACACAAGAAAATTCTTACTCCTTATGTACATTTCCAAACTAGCTAAACATGTAAATATATAAATTTGCCATAAAACTTATTAATGGGCATTTGTTTACATATTTTTATCTCAATTATCTATGCCCATAGGACCCATTCAATCAATTTTTCACTAAGTAGTTTTCAAAATATAATTACTCTTATGGGTAAGTCTATGAACAGCAGTGTCATTTACACTATAGTTCACTAATTGCACTTCTAAGCCATTATAATGAATTATACTTGTACATTCTTCAAGAAGATCAGTTAATGCTAATCACTTCTATCACATATATCACTTAGAAGACATCCATCTATAACAGGCTTTTCATTTACAGCCTCAATCCCTTTTAATTTTCTTGCATTGTAAGATGTGGTCATATATGTGTGGGGGTAGGGGGTGGGGGGCGCATTTTTTACAAGGGCCTGTAGCGACAGGAAAAGGGGTAATGGGTTTAAACTGAAAGCGGGGAGATTTAGATTAGATATCAGGAAGAAATTCTCCATGGAGAGGGTGGTGAGGCACTGGAACAGGTTGCCCAGAGAAGCTGTGGATGCCCCATCCCTGGAAGGTTCAAGGCCAGGCTGGATGAGGCTTTGAGCAACCTGGTCTAGTGGAGGGTGTCCCTGCCCATGGCAGGGGGGTTGGAACTAGATGGTCTTTAAGGTCCCTTCCAACCCAAACCATTCTGTGACTCTGTGATTCTATCAAACATGCACAGTCTCTGGAATATGTGAGTATTGGTGGTTTTAGCTTTGTTTCCTAAGGATGCTTTTCATTAGCTCACTGCTAAAAAGTCTGTCCAGCCATTGGACATTTTGATGGAGGCCTGGAAATGTTAGATGGTCTTTAAGGTCCCTTCCAATCCGAACCATGCTATGATTCTATGTCTAGTATGTGCTCACATAATCAGTTAGCCTTGTAAATTTACTAATAAAAGTTGAGTTTTAAAATTTAGAAGATGTGTTTTTCTATTTTTGAATAAGTTTAAGATGGAAATTATTAGGTTTGTGATTATTAGCTGTACAGTTCTAGAACACCAGTTCAGGAATTACTGGCAATAGGAATTAACAGAAATATATATAATTCTAGTATGAAATTTGATACATTTATGAATAGCATGTATTAGGCAGAGTATTTTTTATGTTGGGTGACCAGATTTGTTGACCCAGATGCTTTTGTGGCCCTATTGTTTTGTGTTTTGGCAAGACAGAGCAGTATGTTCTGCAAAGTAAGTGCTTTTGTCTAACTAATCTATGGAGTGAATGCCTAGATGCAGGAAGTAAAACGATGCCTTGCAGCATGCTGAAATAATGATCTCATACTTGCATGAAAACCTTCTGACTAGTTTGACAAGGAAAGTGTAATTTCTTAAGATGTGGGAAACTTTGCTGTGGATTTAGGTACAAGAAGCCCAGTTGTCTCAAGTGTGAAAAAGAGCTGCCACCTCTTCTCTCCTTGTCATCATCACAGAATATTAGGACAATGTTTCACTAGTAGCTTAGTGGAATTTCTAAGAAGTTGTGCTAACACACAGCAAGGATCTTAAAATTGAAATGTACATGAAAAATGAATTGACGTACACATGTTATAACTAGTATAAATAATAAGCACTAACTAATATCATTAGCATAGATGTTATGATTGGAACCCTCATAAAATTTCTATGATACCTAAGCCACTGGTGTCTTTATTCACATTTGAGTTCTGAATGGGTAACAGTGAAGAGACACTATGTCTGAAAATATCAGTAGTATGAAACAAGTGGTCTCTTTGTTAGGTTTACAAGCTGAAGGAAAACATGGACTGTAAAATACAATATTAGTTTTTCAACCACAGAGTTGCAGCTTACTGTGATTAAAAAGAAGACCTATGGCTTAAAAATATACTTTGAAAGTGTGTGAGAAATTCTTTGTGGAAAAATTTATAAGTAAATGTGACAGAAAGGAGTTTTATAGTGTCTGAGTAGCATAAATTCCTTGAGAGGAATCACACACATCAGTAACTGATCCAGATTACCTTACAGATGGAGAGAATAGGGACAATAGCATTTTTAAATTTGTTTGTTTGTTTGTTAATACCTCTAGTGAGAAGTGCCCATTGGACATTCCAATGACAATATCTTTCATGGTGCAATTCCGTGGACCATTTACTACATCAAATTTATCTGTAGCTGTTGATGTACATTCAGGAAGTTTTTGCATCTAAATGTAGGATTTACGGAGTTGTCTATTCACTAAAGCTAGGGGATTGTCATGCTGGCTGACTTCTAGACCACATTCTCTCCCCCTCGTATGGAAGAGTTTAAGAGAATAATTAGTAGGAAAGTCAGATAGCTGGTGATATTCCTAGCCATAAACAGAAGACAAAGTGATAAAGAGAGGAAAAATGAGAAATATAGTTTGCATAATAAGGGAGGAAGAGGCTATGTAAACAGACCATGAACTGCACCTAAGAGATGAGGTAGAAAACCTGTACAGCAGACATGTCCCTGAAGGACGTCTCTCAGTTTGGTTGAGAGAGGTACTACAAATCCTCCCCAAACCCATAAGGAGTCAGTTTCACATAGCTGGAGTCTTCTTGTCAACATGAATAAGGCGTCCTGGAAGAATTCCCAAGAAGAGCTTTTCCATAAACTATCTTCCAGCTGCCAAACTATGAAATGTGGATCTTACATTATAAATCAATTTTATGGGAGCAAAGAAAAATCCACCATTGTTCTTTATGTCAGGAGAAATCTATATAACATTGAATTCTTAAAATTTATACTAAGGTGTTGTCCTTGTGCACCCTGTGCATCTCTTATAATTCTTTTCTCGTTTGTTTGTTATTAGATGTACAGATATTTTTTTTCTCAATATTAGCATCTTGGAACAAGTATTCTGAAAAAAACATGTCAGCCAAATCAGTCCAGTGATTTGTGGGATTTTTAAAATTTATTTTATCTTTATTAGCTGCTAAATGTTATTTCAGGTATGAGGTTAATCTGTATGGAACTGCAGTCCCCTGGAATGGATGGGAAAACATTCTGTCATATATACACTTTACCTTAGTTTCTCAACCCAAGAGTTTATAGCCACCAAATATGGAGCCTATTGGAATTGGATTCATGGAATTGAACTGCCTGGCTAGCTTGGTGGATGAGGGGAGAACAGTGTTTATCTTTAGTAAGGCTATTGACACTGTCTCCACATAGACAAGCTCGCAAAGTATGGGCTGGATTAGTGTACGGGCACAGAGGAATGTGATCAGTGGCAGAAAGTCCAGCTGGAAGCAAGAGGTGTACCTAGTGGTGTTCATCAGGGATTGGTAGTGGGACCAGTACTGTTGAGCGCTTTAATTAATGACCTAGATAGTGGGGTAGAGTGTACCCTCAGCAAGTTTGCAGATGGTAAAAAAACTGAGTCATGTGCTGCCATTGAGAGGGACCTGGGCAGGCTGAAGGACTTGGACTGAGATGAATATCATGAAGTTTGACAAAGAGAAATGCCAAGTCCTGCCCCTGGGAAACAATAACCCTAGGCACCAGTACATACCAGCAACTGACCAGCTGGAAAGCAGCTTGGCAGAGAAGGACATTAGGGTCTTGGTGGACAGCAAATGGACCTGGAAACAGAAATGCATTATCCCAGCAAAGAAGGACGACATCATCCTGGGCTGCATTGGGCAGACCATTGCCAGAAGGCTGGGGAGGTAATCCTTGCTCTCTACTCATCACTGATGAGACACACCTGGACTGCTGGGTCCAGTTCTGGATGATTAAGGGATTGGAGAGCCTTTTGTGCCACTTAAAAAAGCTAAAAGAGCTGGGGTTGTTTGGCTTCAAGCAGAAAACCTAAACCCTTCTCTGATTCTGTGAGTTATCTGCAATGTCTTCAAAATCTTTCTTGAGCGGCAACCAAGTAGTCTATTTAAAGTTATTTTGACTTTCCCACCTATTTTCTTCATACCCACTGCTTTGAAATGCATCTGCTATTTTATCTGTTGGTCACTCAGTGGTACAAGTTGTCTGGGTACTGACAGGATAAAAAGAAACTTTGTAGGAAAGAGCCTGGGGGTCCTGGTGTACAGATTAAATATGAGTCAGCATGGTGTCCTTGCAACAATGGAGGCCAACTACATAGTCCTAAGGTAGAGAGAAATATTATTTTTCTTTCTGTTCAGCATTTTTGGTGCTACTGGAGTACTGTGCCCAATTTAATGCTCCACTAGAGGATACATGACACAGAATGAGCAGCTGAGAGAGGTGAGTTTATTTGGCCTTGAGGAAAGAAGGCCCAGAAAGGACCTTACCACTGGCTTGAACTACCAGTGGGACATTACAGACAGAGACAGACTCTTCTCAGATGCACAGTAAAAAGATCAGAGCAGTGAAAAAGGAAATTCCAATTAGATTGAAAAGTTGTTTTGTTCTTTTGTTTTATTCCATCAGGGGTGATCAAATGCTGGAACAGGTTGCCAAGAAGTTTTGTAACTGTCATCCTTGGAGATATTAAAAGTTCAGCCAGACAAAGCTATGACCAATCTGATCTGAGTTCAGACTGGTGCTGCTTTAAGTGGGAACAGATGACCTTCCAGTAGGAATGATTTTGTAATTTTGTACTCTTTCTGTTACTATTTGTAGTCAGCAGAAGATGTGGTATGTGAAGTAATGTTGGGTCATCCCATTGCTTTTTCACCTCAATATTTGTCCCATTTTTAAGATTAGATTTAATTTAAGATTACATAGTCTCTCTTAATTTGGAATATTGTTTGCTGTCTTTTAATCAATAATGATTTTCTAAATGTACCTTCTACTTTATCCCCTGCTTTTTTCTGTTTGCTTTTTAAATCCTTTGGTGAGGAATGTATATCCGAGAGATCACCTGTGTCATACTTCTCAAAGACCTCTAATAGATTTGTGAAGCATTGATTGTCGTTACAAAAGCTCTGCTTTCTGGTGCTCCATGTGTTCACTAACAAATTCATCATTTCAATTTGTAACACTTTGTTTGATAAAGAAGTCAGACTTTCTAGTCTTTAGTTCCCAGATCACCTCTGGAGACATTTTAATGAATTGCTGTTATATATGCCATCTCCTGTTTCCTTGTATGAAAGCAGATTTAACTGGTCATTTACATACCACAGTTAATAGACCAGCAATTTTATGTGTGAATTCTTTTAAAACTGTAGGTGATTACTTCTGACTCATGGTGATTCTCTATTACCCAACTAATCGATTTGTTCAAAACACCTCTTACATTATTTCAATTTGAGATAAGTTTTTAGACTTTTGCCTGGCAAAGAATGGCTCTGATACAGGAATTTTATGCTTGCTTCTCTAGTGAACATGAGATGTTGGATTCATGGGCTGAATGCTGGTCCTGCTGAAGTCAGTCAGAGTTTTAATTTTAGGAATACAGAATTCAGCCTTGGTGTATATCCACTGACAAACACTGTGTGCTTTGAATCCTTACTTGTTTAAATTCAAGCTAGTTATATCTGAATAGGAGTACAACAAAATGGGAGGCAAATTTATTTGAGCTCCAAATATGTTGGTCAAGATGTATGAGTAAAGCCCAATCATTACAAAAATGCTGTTAGGTATTTAAATGCCATAGGTTCATGTTACAGGTGTGACCTGTAACAGGTCGCAGGACTGCGATGTTTTACATGTATTCTATTCTAACCATTTACACTCTTGAAAAACAAAGCCAGTGTATTCAGCGACTGAAGTATTAAAAAAAAAAAAAAAGGAAAGAAAGAATAGTATAAGCAGAATCTAAATTAAGCCTGAATTTTGCATTGTGCCCTTTCTACGCAGTTGTTATCAAGTAGCAAGCTGTGTAAAATATGGAAACAAGTTAGCACTGTACCAGCAAATAGCCTACAAAATAAAACGAGTAATTATAGGATGGACTTCAAAATAGAAAATAGGGTTATTTTAAAGTAATACTTGACACTGAATATTTGTAAGACCATGCAAAATAGAAGGAGATTAGTGAAGAGGATTTTTAGTAAATCGGTTTATTACAGAGACAAAGGAAAGAAGTTGCTTGGAAATGAGCAAGATACATTCATATGTGCAAGAACCCTACTGCAAGCAAAGGAAGCAAGGGAATCAGGAGATCTGTGTAATCTGCGCATCATTCAGCATGGAGGCTAGTACAAAAATAAAGGAGCTTTAATTTGAAGTATCTAGAAGAAATCATAGGGTTTGTATTTGGTTTCATCTTGTCTTTCTCAATCCAGTACTTCACCATCTCCTTCCCATACTGCATACCATTAGCACTTCTGTATTCTAATCTCTCCCTTGCTGCTTAAAATTATCACTCCTTTATTTCAAATATGGCTTCTTATCCTCTGCTCCGCTAATTGGCTTTATTACCCTCGACCCCTTCTTGCCTCCACTGCAGGCAGCTTGACATTTTTTCATCAACTAATCCCCACTTTTCACACCCCCTCCCTTCTCCTCCCCCCTGCTCCCCGCATTTGCTTCCCTTTCCTCTTTCGGTGTATTCAAAGCTGCAGAGAGCTTTTCAACAGATATTCAAACCCCTGGAGAAATTCAAAGAGATCGAAACACAGCACAAGAGCTAGGGGTGTTTTCTTCTGGGCTGCCAAAAGCATAAGGTAACATTCAGAATGAGGTCACTGTACCGTGATCTCATTTTGAACTGGATTTGCTTATGGTGGGTAGGAAGCCTGGTAGGGAGAGCATGTTGTTTTGCAGGTTAGTATTACATCAACAGACTGTTAACAAACTTAGGCATTTACTTCCATTTCTTAATCTATAAATTCTTGTGGCAAGAGTTTAAAAAAAGTGCGAGGAGAGAATAAACCTGTGACTTAAGCTAGGTACGGACTGGACTTGCAGCAGCCAAGTGTAGTACGTATGTACAGAGTTGCCAAACCAAAATGAATTATTTGAGGAAACTTATTTTGCAGGATAACTGCAGATGCTTGAAAAGCATACCAATGATGTTGGTGCTATGGAAAGCAAGATCGAATTGGCAGGAGACCCCGTGGCATGAGTGGGTACTTCAGAAACTTCCCTGCATAAGGTGCTGCCAACAGGCTATTTAGGAAGAATGCAGCATTCTGGTATTCGCCCCGACTTCCATTTGTCACTTCTTAACAAATACATGTATGTTCTTTCCTATGAAAAAGGCAGGAATAGACATTTCATGCCCTCAAGGGTCTACGTAATGTAAAGAAGAGGGAAACAAGATGCACTAGAAGGGTGTAGCTGGTGTCAATTTAAAGTTTTCTTTTTGAAAACATCATCATTAATCCCGCACCATTAGTAGTATTTTCACACAGGGGAAGTGGCAGGGCTTTGCAGTGATTTGAATGAGAAGTTAAACTGCTGGTGTATTAACTTTGAAACCGGGAGTGAAACGCAAGGTAGGCTGTGAAATCAAATGCGTGTAGGAGCAACAGAAGAAATAGCAGAGTGTGATGAACTTTGCTGGTAACCTGACTAACTAGTGAGTGGGAAGAATTAAAAATCAGAGGGAGAACGAAATCCAAATGTAGGGAGAGAAAACATTCTGCTGAGCTTTAGAGAAAGGGCAATAGCTGCAATGTTCCTTTCAGAGTGGCTGAGTGATCCTCAGCGTCGGTCTGTGCCGAACTAAACCCTGGCTGAGGGACAAGGGACTTGAACATGAGAATATTTGCTCCTGTGATTAAGCATCATAATCATAAACACAGGGGAAGCAACAGAGTTAGGGTTAGCTTTGTGGGTTTTTTTCCAAGATTAATTTTGCAAATCTTTTACCATTATTTTTGGAATGTATATATAATCCCTGTTGACTACATGTGTTGTAAGCACACCAAGTGTTGAAATGGATATTTTAGAAACTTAAATAAAAAATCATAATCAATACCTTTTTATTTTATTATGTTAGAATTATTTTTTAAATATGCATTTTAAACTATGTCTTTCAGTGTCATAAATTATCTTTCAAACTCAAAATATGATAGCTCATGAAAATTTTCATTTGTGATTATGAGCTAAGACCATTGCTGTAAAGAAAACTACTCTGTATAGCAGTGCAGGCTGCAAAGAGATCCAGCAAAACTCCCTTCTGCCTGAAATCAATAATAAAATAAGTTCATTTCATACAAACACACATCTAAAGCTTTCATGACAGTCTAAAAAATGTAAAAATGCCTGCAGACGATATGAGTTTATTGAATTTTCTTACTTTACTGTTTCATAGACTCCATCCTAACCAGATGGCATAATCTGATTGTATCAACCTGGAAGTATATAGGATTTTATTTTAATGTTAAAAAGGTCAGTAGCTTTGGAACTTAAATTCTTTCTGTCTTCTATACTGCACTAGAATCTCAGCACTGAAGTATTACCAGATAACTTTAATAAAAAGAAGCTGAATTTTATAAACTAAAATTTACTTATTCATTTCCTATATATACAGTTAAATTCTTTAGATGAATGCTTCCTAAGTATATGGCAAAGCAATATATACTTTATTGAATGATGAGTGAAATTTATATTAATGTAGTTGATATAGATATAGGATTTCTTCCAAAGCATTTTTGCTGTATAACTGTTATTGAATATTACATCTTTTTATCACCTCAGATGATATTCCAACATTTCAGTGCTTTATTCCAGCACTGAAAATATTTTACTCTTCCCAAAGATGTGTTCTGCTAACTTCTGTATTGAACCACTTTGGGTTTGGAATTTGAGTTAGATTTTGAAATTTGGTGACAGCTATACCATTTGCTGAGCCATGCCAGGGTTTTCAGTTGGTCTGCAGCATGGATTCCTTTTGAAAGATTTTTTAGACTTTCGTGAACCTTCTTTAAATCTGGATCACATTAGACATAAAGGCTTAGGCATTTTCAGCACCATGGAAGAAGTTTGCAATCATTTTCTATAATACAAACGGGCTTATTTAGCACTCCTGTTATGGAAGATTCTACAATAATAATGCTACTATTATAATACCATTTCTGTAATAATAGCACTTCTGTTATAAAACACCATTATTATAGAAATGCTATTATAAGACAAGCTCTGTTATTTAGAATTGCTTCTGCAATAAAAGTGCTAAAAAAGTCTGCTTGTATTACAGAAAATTATTGCAAATTTTTCTTGCCTGGCAGTGGAATTTTTCATTCTGAATCTTGTCTGTCGCTGTTGGAAAGTCATTCTCATATGTACTCTGAAGCCTCCCTGAGTTACTCAATATTGTATATTTAAAATAGGGAATTACTGAATAGGCAAATGGAAGAAAGGCCAGTCTTCATTTATGCGAGTTCCTGTGTTCCCAATTTGTCATTCATTTTTGTCATAGACCACAGCTCTTATTTGGAAAGTGTGTGCAGGCCTGTCATGCGGGGGGAACAGTGGGAGAAATAAAAAGACAAAGGAATAAGGCCCCTCAATTTTGCATCCTGTTCATTTCTCCAAGTTTGAGCACAGTTCACAAGAAATTGCTTCCACTTTCTCCATTTGACTTTGTATTGTATCCCTATGCTCAGAACATTCGGCAAGAGCGAAATTCAGTCCACTGAGAAAGACCTCTATTAAACCCTCTGAACCACTTAAGCCATTAGGTTACAGTCTTCTTAATCAGTACTCAACCCAAGTACCAGTTGGCTCTGATTGTCAGCCTCTGTTTACTGCCCACCGCCAGTTCCTAACTCTGAGCCTACACTCCAGAGCCATAATGAGTAGCTATCTTTTGGGAGGCAGGGAACAAAAAGAAGAGCCACACAAATGCAAATCCTCTAATTCTGCCCTTACTTCTCCCATGTCCTGTGTTTTCTTGAAAAAGGTTTCTTTGCCACTAGTATGGCCGTGATATTGCTCTCTCCGCTGCTTGATGTTCAACTGCCCATCCACCAGTGCTCAGGCCCACAGAGCAGAAGTTCTCATTGGTAAAGGATTATTGAAAAACAATAGGACCTGTTTCTCTGCTCAGGCCTTGGACAGCCTTCACATCATGGGTTAACATTAGTGTGAGTGAGTTACCTAGAATTACTGCGGAAGAGCTTGAGTCACGATGTGACCTATGTGGCAAGGACACAGAATAGTCCCCAGAAGTTCCCTTCAGATGTTCACATCCCCTCCAACACGCAGAGTCTCCTGTTTGGCTTTGCCTTGCCCTTGCAGTGTTTTAAATACATTACATCCGTTTCTTCTTGACAAGGGTCATCTAGTACGAAAAATATTCAACTTGAACTATATGGAGCTGCATCAAGTGTGTGCCACCAGAAGACCCACCTTCTGGGTTTCTCATTCTTGTCTTAACTGGTTTTTGCTGAAAGCAATGAATCGTAAAACCTGAATTAATCCTAAATTTCTTTTTTTTTTTTTTTTTTGGCTTTTTGGCTTAAGCAGTGTTTCCAGTTACAGGACAGCATCATTACAATATGCATTCCTCTAGCCATACTTCCACTGAAATAGTACTTTTAAAAAACATGCAAACGCAATCTTGAGTTTTGTCTTGTGGTTTTCCAAGGATGTCATTTGGGCATGAATTTGGAGCCATTAAAGACGGATACTGTATGACTGTTTCTGTGATAAAACTTTTCCAGCAGCATAAGGGGAATATTTAATTTTTCTCATTTAAGATTTTTATCACTCTTCTTCCCTAACTATACATTTTTTTAATTGCAGCATGAATGGCATGAGACTAGTATTTTTTAAAAAAATGGTTTCTGAAACAATTTTGCTATTTAGTGGAAGGAAAAAGAGCTAGTGGGTTTTGATGCTCTTTTGTACTCCTTTAAGTTGATAAAGGCTTTGTTTTTACACTGCCAAATACATTATTTAGTCCATAGAGTTGATTAGTGCCTTTGGGTACCATATATTCTTGAAAATAGCATACACTTTTGTGCTTATTTGTATCTCCTAATGCTTAAGTGCTTGTATTATCTTTTGTGTGTTATTTTTCAGTTGATACTTACCAGTACTTATATTGGCTAACATCTGCTGTTTTGGTTCTTCATTGCAATAGCTCCCTTAAGACTCTTAGTACAGAAAGTCATTTTATTGTTAGCAGCTACAGTACCACAAAGACAATCCTATGGTACCAGTGGAATGATACTGATTCTCTTTGGCAGAGACAAGCAAAAGTCTCTTGAACAAACACTAAATTGCTCAAAACCTTGAGTTTTTTGGTATTTTTTTTTAAAGCAGAATATGTCCCATAGTTCCAGCTGAAAAAAAAAAACCCACCACCAACAAAAAAAACAAACACACACACACAAAACCCTCAAACCTGGGCAGTTAAAAAAAATCAGATATTTATTTTTGAAGTATTTGAGTTTTTGCAATGAAAATGATGTCAGCAGTGTCAAGAAGAAACCCACTTTTGATATTTAAAACTACAGCATTTGTATTTTTGGTTTCAAGCATACATTCTTCATTTAAAATTAAGCTAAAAAAAAAGAGCTAAATAACCCCAGAGCAAAATACTTATTTTTTGTCTCAAGAAAGTTTGAGTATCTCAGGTTTTTTGTTTTGCTGGGAAAAGAAGATAGATTGGTCAAAACAAAATTAGACTTTTCCATTATTGTTTGCTTATCCATCAATTCTAAAAGAAAAAAAAGCCCCTTTTTCTGACTGCACGTGATGAAGCCTTTAACATTACAGCTATGCCCCTAAAGTTCTCAAGTGTACAAAAGCAAGTTTTTTTTCTTTTATCCTTCATTCATTTTCTAAGTTATTTGCCAACACCAAGAAATGTAGGCACTTCTGTGCCTCATGGTGCATTCTTTCAGACACCTAAGCCTCAAGGTGGTTTAGGGAGGTTTCTTTTCAGCACAGCTTAATTGTAGAAGTGCTTAAATTCAACTGGCCAGTAATCATGCTTCGTAAAGGTTGAACTACTTCTTACGGTAACTTGGGCAGACCAAATGCATGACATGTTTCAATGTTCTCCTTTTTTCCCGTGAGTATGTTTTACATGTATTTCGCTCTTTTAGCAACAAGGTAGATAGGTATTTCTGATCTAAACATCTGAAAATTCAGTACTAAACCTGCAGTATCTCTGCTGAGTTAGACCTGAGTTATGTTCAAAGCACAAATGTGAAGAGGGAGCAGTAATTGGCTACTTCCACTTAAAAGAAGGATAGTTGACAGTGAACAGTGTTGCTATCCACCTTTTCCATAACAGCCTACTGACTTGAACTTTTACACATGAAGTAGAAGGCCTGGGTTTTGGCCCCTTTCTGCTGACAGGTTTCAAACGGAAACAGTTTGCCTCACAGGAGGGAGTCTGGCTTAACAAGCTGCTTGGTAGGTTGGGTGATGTCCTGTTTACCCCCTCACACAGCATTTTAAACTTGGGCACAATGATGCACTACCACAGCCATGAGGTTTCTGAACCGAGGTTATCTATTACCTGTCCCATTTGGTCTCCTCCTTAAGCAACTAAGTAAACCAGAAGCTTAAGAGAAATATTTCACCAGCCCACCCATCTTTATGGCTTCTGACACCTTAGCTTGGTGTCCAGGTAGGTGGTTTGAAATGAGAAGAAATATGATTTTCAAAAAAAAAAGGGGTTCTCTTTTGAGAAAAGTTACTTAGGGAAACCAAGCTGATACAGACAACTTTGGTAGATGACAGAATACATTTCATCTGCCTCTGTTGTGTTAAAGAGAAACTGATCCTTAAACATAAAGATAAGACTGTATCTTGTTTTTAAAAGAAGCCAGTCAAGTCACTTGGTGCCAATGATCACAGAATCGAAAGAAAGAAACAGCTGTCCAGAATTCAGACTAATCCACTGTTTTAATATGATTTTTACAGAGGTTCTGTAGCCCAACATCTAGCTTAAAAGTGGGGCAACTGCAAACCCAGCCCTAGAACAGGTAGGTGCTCAAAGGAGTAAAATGAAGCAAGCCAGCTGGAGAACTGGAAGCTGCAGGAAGCTGCCCTGCTAACCATGACACAGGGCAATGTTGTTAGTGAATCTGCCTATTCACTACATCATCCCTATCATTCCGCTTGTTCCACAGGGACACTGATAGGTAATGGCAGCCTCTCAGAGTCCAGTAGTCTGCACAAGAAGAATTGTATAGTCAGTTGCCACGGTCAGGGTACACCTGTAGTTCTTTGACTGATAAAGGAACATAGCAAAGAAGTGACTGACGACTTGCTTACCTTTTCCACAAGAAGGTAAATTTTAGCTAGGGATGTTTAACTCTTAAGAAACCATTTTTGGGTTTGGTTTTTTTTTTTTTTGAGATGACAGAAACTGAAAGGAATAGGCAGACTTAACAAGGCTTAAATTAAATATGTTCATGTTCTTTGGCTCCAGATTGTTTTACAATAGCCTTTTAAAGATCACCACATTGGTAAACACATGCTTCACTGCAAATTGTTTCATGTGGTCCTTAGTAAACTGTGGCCCAGTGTTAAACACTGTGTCAGATACTCTGTCTAGCAAAAATACATTTGCATAATCACCTGTTTAACTTCAGTACAATCTAGTAATGCTATCACTGAAAAATTTAAATAATAATCTAGAATTAATATATACATCTTCCTAGTCAGTTTAAGTAAATTGAGGACTACTTTACTCCAGGGGACAATTTATTCTGTCCCACCATATAGGTCTCTTTGGGCTGACAGAGCCTGTATTTTTGCACATGTGACAAAGCCTAGATAAATTCTCCAATGGCACTATTCCAGAGCAATATCAAACGTCTCTAGCCTGTCTCTTGGAGTTTTCAGTCCTTTGATTTATCTTTCAGTTATACTTTTTAAGCTATTTTTTCAGTAACACTGTCAGCTCACCATTCTGATAATTTTAAGTCCCTTGTATGAATTCAGGCCTTGATTTTGTTTTAAGGCTTGAAATGTGCTGTTCCAGCTAGTCTGAGCGACTAATGATCATATTCTCATCCTGAACTGCTGCAACCTTCACTTTTTCTGTAATAGGACGATGTTTAAAAATTGGTTTGATAGTAACTCTAGGTTTAGATTTTATTCCAATGAAGTCTTATCAAATGCTCTGGAAATTTTTCATGCAGTCACCAAGTTTCCCTCAGCTTGTAATCAATTTGCAAATCACCAATTTGTAATTTAAAAATAATTGCCATATATTCGGTGTGGTGCTTCGCTGATTTTGGGTCTGTGCTGCATTGTTTGAAGCTGATACTGGTCTTCTACAAATAAATACATGAATCATTTTGTGTCATGGACTAAACATAAACCCAATTTCTCTGCACTGGACTCAGCTTTTGTCAGTGGCCAGACTGAGTAAAGCACTGATTTACAATTTAGACCATATTGCTTTATGAGAATTTTGCCAGTTCACTCCTTTGAACCATTTGTAATCAACTTATTTTTGCACTTTGATACTGTATTTCCTTAGGTCCAAACCTCTGTACAGTAGTCAGTTTAAGATTTTGGTTCAAGACCCTGGTCTTCTAACAAGCATGCCTCGGGTCTTTTACTCTTGGAGTAGATATTTTGCTATTTTATATATTTAAATTTAAGGAAAAACGACCTTCCTTTCATTTTCTGATGGTTGCTTGCAACCTGTTCTTTTAGCTGATCTGGTTCCTTCTGCCTAAGTGGACCTCTTTTAGGAACCTGAACTGTGAACCCGTTGGTTTTTCAGCTGCTATCTGTCCTTCAGCGCTTCTCAATACACAAGAAGTCTTCAAACTTTCCTGTGGGTTTTTTTTTGACTCCTTGACCCTTCAGTATCATGCTCTTGATGCAAATTACTGTTGCCAATTTTCATTCTGGCAATTTTTCGTCTACGTTCACCTTTATTTTCCATACATTTTTAATTGCTTTTTGCTACCTCTTTCTTTAGATGCTAGTAACACTGTATTTGACATCTCACTGACTCAGTGCTCTAATGCCCAGCTTAAAGTTAATAAATGTCCCATTTACTTTCAGGTTGACAGTCTATTTATCTTCTGGTGCAATGACGGGCAATACTGCCACAAAAAATTCATCCAAGGAAGTCATGCTGCAGTTAGCCTCTGTGCCTGTGCTGTGCATACTTGACTGGTGCCTGCAAACTTTCATGCACTGATATGAACCACTGCGTGGCTTTAATATTTTTTCATCTGACAGATATTATGCTATTTTTCATTGTCTGTGCAAGTCTGTGGTCTCTTCCAAAGTGGCTTTGATTTTGTGCTATTATGCCTTAGATATCTTTTCTGTAGTCTGGATTTTCCATCTTATTTATACTTTAAGATATTGTCCATTTCCATAAGCATTATTCTTGCGGGAGTGATTCCTGCTGCTTGGCACATTCTGCTTACAGTATTGGGTTAATTCTGGTCTCTACTGCTACATCTGTCGTAGTAAAGTACACAGGGTTGGGTCATGGACCTGAAAGCTGCCCTCTGCACATTCCTACTGTTAAACGGGGAGCATGGTCTCTGTCGGTTTTGCCCCACTGTAGAAGGGTGAGTAGCACGAGTCAAGGTCTGTTGTCAATAGGCAGTCTGCATGTGGCCAGTCTGGTTTGGAGATAAGGTAGAGAAGTTGTATGCATGCAAGTCAACAAGCACTGAGCATTATAGTACTCTGTTATGAGCTACAAATAATCTCCACAACACATCTGTTCTTCCCAAAGCTGAACCATTTAAAAGTGCAGTTCCAAATCACGCTACCTGTCTGGAATGTTCTGTCTGTGGGAGTTTGTGATTCGATTGGTGTAACTGGTGAAATAAAGAGGAGTTTACTACATTGTGTTAAGTCATATTTCGGTTCAGGAAGGCTGGGATTATAGGTGGAAGCTTTCCACATCACTGCATCTGAACTGTAAATAAATGATGTGGTTTAATTTCTTATAAAATAAAATAGGAAAAATAGAGTGAGCAGTGATATTTTTTCCACAAGTTCTCTTTCATCAGTTATATTTGAGAAGTGAAATGTTATACTAAACCAAAATCATCTTTATTTTGAAAATCTGTAAATACAGGGTACTTCTGTGTTCAGTACAGATGTTCCTAAATCAGGAGCTTAGCTTTCCTAAGTTCACTCTATTGTCAACAGAGGCAGGCGTTTCCTGAAGGGAATTATTTTAAATACTCTGGCTAAACAAACCATTTTTCTTCATCTTCCCAAACCACGTTGAATATTATTGAACTCAAGCAGAGCTTGCTACTGGTAGGAGGAAAGGCATCATCAAATCCAGCCTTCCCAAGCATATCTGATTACAAGTCGTAAAGGAAAGGCAAGTGAGAAGATTCTACAGACTCATCTATTTCCTTGGTGGTTCCTTTGGGACTAGGCTTAGTTTTAGACAGTTCGATGTCAAGATCTCCTAGTCATTGATATGCTGGATAAACATTGTTTAGAGTTCCACACAGGCATGTAATTCTATATTGATTCAATTTAGTAGAATGTGAAAATTTATTCCTTACAACACATTTTCTTCAGTAACAAAATCTAAATAACTACACTACATGCTAATCTTTTTGTGACATGCCATATCAAAGACTGGGAGAGGCTAATGTTCTTGTTTATTCTGTCCGTGATTTTGTCACAGCTTCTCCTGAAAATTTATCTCGTATTAGTCATTTAATGACTTACACTGTTTTCTGGATGTTTTGATTCACCTGTGTGAGGGAGCACTTGTTAAAGAAAGAAGACAGACAAAAAATTCCAAGTATCCCCCCCTCCCACCCCTTATTATAGTGGAAGTCTCAAGAAACACATTAGAATATAATTGTTATTGATGCATGAACTAAAGATGTGTGACCATAATTTCACTTCCCTGGAGAGGGTTGGTCAGTTCACTGAAGTATGGAGGATATGAGTGATTCATCACTCCTTGCCATCATGCATGTGTTGTTATCAAACCAAATAAAGTGGTATTGCTATCTGGGGAGCAAAAGTTAGGACATTTAGTTGCTAAGAGTTTGATATATGGATATTACTCTGTGATTTATCTGTAATTGTAAATATTTTATTGCTTTTCATCTCTTTTTAACTACAAATGATGTATTGTGAGGTAACAAAACTACTTTAGCCAATTACTTTATTCAATACTAAATTTCCTTTCTGGGTTTTTCTTTCATGGACAGTTGATTTTTCCAGTAGCATAAATGGATGTTTCAACCTTTTATTGATAGCTAAATTGTCATATATGTTGTGATCCTGTTACTTTTGCCAATGCTGCAGCAACATCTGGTGGTATGGTGAAAGCTGATCAAGTGAAGCTTTCCTGTCTTCTGAATTTTGATAAGTTTTTGAAATGCCATCCTGCATCTCAGGAATGAGCTCTGCGGGGAGTTATGCAAAAGTTTTTCATTTTGCTCCTGCTGCTCTGCCATAGTCTGAAGTCATGTCATAGTAAATATATTTGTGTTATGTTTTTTGACTCAAAACAGTTCTTGTGTTTAGAGATGTTTACAGAGGTGGCTTGATAAACTATGGATAGCTCTGAGCCCTTTTCTCCCCCAATGAACAAGTCATGTAATTTTTATGCAGTTTGAACTAATATTATGAAGAAACTCTCGAGGAAAAACAATTATGCTGACATACCCAAGTTCTCTTCCTTGACATTTTACATGATCATACCAGACTTTCAAAGCAGTGTGTGACTTCAGAGACCACTGTGGCTCATCCTTTATGGTTAGTTAGGTTGAAAATGATTATACATGATTGTATCCCAAAGTTGCCTAATGTCTGAGAGGTTAGACCTTTTACATTGTTTAAACTTCTTGTTTGTTTGTTTGTTGTTTTGTTTAGCTTTCTGTCTTCTAGAAAAGCTAGAAAATTATTTGATGCTGGTTAAAGATTTTAAAATTAAATATTTAGACCAGTGCTGATTCTGGAGCTATGTATTTCTCTAATTCAAAGCTGGTATGATTAAAATATTTGTATATAAGATTAAGATAGTAAATAGAACCCTATGAGCACACCAGACAGTAAAAAATCCTAACATGAAATCCTTCCATGATGAGCTCTAATTATAAATTCAGGTTTACTTGTCAGCAGGAAGAATCACACATAAAACATATTTTGAAGTCATTAATTAACTGCCTCCAGTTTTTACACCAACAAAATTCACTTGTTTGAATGGAGTTACTCCTGGTTTATGCTGGTGTAATTGAAAGAGGAATAAGTCTCATAGACTTCCAGTAGTAAAAAACCATGAGGTGCTAAATTGCATGTAGTAATTAAAAGAATAAATGAAAATGTTTTTAGCATGTTGTAAACAACTCTGAGCATACGCACAGTCTATAACTTTTTCAAGGCAATAATCCAATAGAGCCACTAAAAGTTAATGTGGTCCTCTTAACTCTGCTTGATTATCGAAGACTTACATGTAAAAGAACTTTTATGAAACTTGAAGGAAGTCAGATTGTGAGAAAAGCAGCAGATATGCATACCACCTACCTTGGGCTGCAGTTCTGCATGCAACTGAGTGAGGCTAAATGCTTTCAGCAGCAGGATCTGGCTTCCTTCACTTCCACTGCTCTTGCTAGTGGCAAGATGGCCCCTGACTCCTTTTGGTGGTGAAAGTGCTGGGGCTTTGAACCTTGTACTGAGGCAATTCAATTTACTAACTGTAGACAAAACCATCAGTTTTGTTTTGTTTCAGGTTTAGTTGCGCTTATGTTAGTGAGTTGAATCAGTTCCCTGAAAGGTCCAGTAGTCAGATGAGCAGTGGTACCTCACTTCTGTGCAAAGATGCTTTCCCGTTTCTGCTAGAGGTGGCGTTGGAATGTGTTGCCTTATACAGAGTAACTTGGTTTGCTCTCTGCGAAGTGACAGCCCTTGCTGAAGTTTGGCTCGTAGTAACTTGCTGCACTCTAGTGATGAGCCAAAGCAAGGAGCTTCTGCCTTTTGTAGAAGAAAAATACCACTGGTCAGCTGACTTGCCTCTCTGTATGGTATTAGCACCTCACTCATTGATCATAAATACAAAGCTTTTTAAAGTTTCAAAGCTAGTTTTCCTGATTTCTTTTATCCTTTTAAATACCTAAGTGTTAATAATAAGTCGGTAAATAAAGTCCTAGTAAACACATAATAGCCCAGTGGTTCCAACCTTTTGGTAGCCAGGAAACAGGCACTAACGAGCCAAGATATTCACACTTTGGCCAGCAACACTTACCATGTATCCTGACCGCCTTCCTCTAGCCTGGGTAGGGCTGCAGGTCTGCTACTTATTTCTCGCTTTTGCTCTCACTGCCTTCAGAAAATGAGAAGGCCAAGCATCTGGCTGCCTTTTACATCCTGGCATTGTTAATTCTACAGACGTGGTGCTGGCAACTGGGCTGGCTCTTCCCAGGCTGACAGAGTTTCTTTGCCCGGGTTCCTTGCTGCGTCTCATTTGTGTGGTCCTTCACTTCAGAACAAGGCGCACTAGGAGCACCGTGAGATATTGTACAGCCTCAGTGTGTTCAGTAGATGCTTCAGATTGAACAGGCAAGTAGCACCCAGGTTTTCTTTACCTGGCTGAAGGAATTATGAGAACCAGAGAAGGTGAAAGGCTTTTTAACATTGCATAACAGTTTAGATATTCATGCGGTGCTATTTTGTTGTGCTTTGTTATATGTTTTAGCACCTCATGACGTGTACAAATATTCTTGATACCTTCTATGACATGAAATGTATAATGAGAAGGATATTGTTTACTGAGGAACAAAGATTCTAGAACTTGAAATTCCAATCCTGTCTGTGCTGCAGACTCAGTGTATGACCTTGAATAAGTAAGTTATTCATTGTGTACCTCAGTTTTTGTTTCTGAAAGCATCATTCCAGTTGTAGCAGAAATACCATACTTTTAGAATTATGAAGTGTGTTTTTCCGCCCTGCAGATGTTAAGAATAGTCATAATAATAATTAATAATCAAACTAAAAAATGGAAAGCACCTTCAGACTTCCAAGGAAGTTCATATGAACTCAAGATACACAAAAATGTCTTACAGAACTGCATTCATTGTCACTAATTTATTTTAGACAAAGGACTGTAATCCCACGTCTTGGAGTCATCAAAGAGGCATTATCTATTAGCTAGCATGCAAAATACAGAAGCTTTACAAGAAATCCTGAGATACTTGAAGATGTTCCAAATAATAGAGTATTGTAAGGAGAATAATCAAAGCTTTCCTTTCTCTAGATCCTCCTTCAAATAGCAGTTGCTGGGGAAACACAATGTTGAGGGAAGGGGATTCTAGCATCAAAAAAGAATTGGAACACTGGATTATAATAATATGTTATCAATACAACTTTTTGATACAGAGTAAGTTGTCATGCTTTTGTAAATAATCTTTGGACTCTTAAATATTAATTTGTATTTGCCACTGTACTTTCAGTTCTACAGCAGATATTTTCTTTTTACTAATTTTGTCTTAATAGTTCTAATGCACTCTATCTATTTAAAAATTTTCCATGGCCTGACTTACTCTAGCTGATCTATCTGTAGCTGTAAAAAGGGAACATTTGGCAGGGAAAGGAGATTATTTCAAAACTGTTGGATTAAGTGCTTCCATGGCGTTGGAGATTTACTATGCCATAGTCAATGAATAATTATTCCTTTCTGATGTTGATAGAGTCTGATGAGAGTAGGTTCATTGTCCCTTTTGAGGTTGCCAACAAACTATGGATATATTAAGCATAATTTAATTGCTTAACATTTGAGAGGTGTCTCTGAGAGCATATTCAGGGCCTTTTGCAGACTGAGAGGAATAACAAACCAAGCATGTGGTCCAATTAACACTGTAAATTGTGTCATAGTTGAAATTCATAGAACGACTAGTTCTGCTGTTCCTTAAAAGAGCATTGTAAATATATTCATCTAGATTTTGAAGGTAAACACATCTCAAAATAGAACTTCAGAGATCTCTTGAATCTTGCTTATTTTTGTATCGCATTTTTTTCCCATGGCTGCAGATACCTGTATTGCACATGAATTGGAAGATCCATGATGATTTTCACAGAGTAAGGGAAAATTGGCTCTCTTTGTCCAAGGAAAACAATTTAAGTTACATTCTTTCTCAATAAGCAGTGGCAACCTAGGGCAGTGGTCTGTCTTCTCTCCATCTGTTTTTTGGATCTGTTTAATACTCTGCAGGCTATGCTTTGCATGCCAAAATATGTGTATTTTTATCTAAGTCAGAAAAAGTTATATGGCTTTCATTCATTCACAAAAATATAAGCTAACCAGCAAGTGACACAGCTGTATGATAAAGATTTTGATCTGGAAAATTTAGATTTGGGCTGCAGTGTGAGCTTATCTAGGAAGACAGAAAAATTTCAGTAAGTCTAGGGGCAGATCGAAAAAAAAGACAGAGGGAATTTATATACCCAGCTCTAAAGTGAATTCAGATGGCCAGGTCTAAAACTGAAAATCCATAGTTAGCTGCCATCTAACCATGGGGTTAAGGAGGAAGATGTAGGCTTATTATTTGTTAAGTTGGAATTCCTTGGGTGCATAGAATTACAATTCTGAGCTTTTTTAGGACCATCCCAATCTTGGCCTTGCTGAACAGGTGAGAATCTATACCAGGTGCAAGCCAGATGATGTCCATAAACAATGGATTTTAGTGTATAATCCTGAGAAACTCAATCAGCTGGCTTTCTCATGGTGTGCCTCACATGGTAACTGCAGTACTCAAAATGTGGCTATTGACTTAATATCAGACTCCTAAAATAAGTCAGGAGAAGACCAATTTACCCTTTTATAGACTGTCTACATCTTTAACAATTTTTCTTTAATATCATAAAACTTGGGCTCAGTTCCTTCCTCTAGCTGAGCAGGTTCAACCTACACTGTTCAAAACCTGTCTTATGCTGTTAGATGCAAGGCTACTCTGGGTGGAAATCATGGTCTCCAGTCTTGCTGTTGAAACTCTGCCAAAACTGAGATTCCCTGTATCAAAGGGAAGGAGACAATCTGAGGCAGGAGAACACAGCAAGAAAGTTCAAAGTTCTGGTCCCCTACAGGCAGAGGTACTGCTTCAGTTTCTGAGTTGGGAGGGTTGAGAATATAGGTAAAGAGCTGGTTTTTAACAGTTCCCAAAATGCATTGTAGGCAGTTGCTTCTTAAATTTAATAATTTTAGGTAACTCACAGCTCAGGGCATCACTGACTTCTTCTCAAATACCTCTTTTTCCCTGTGTACTCTTAAGGAACCTGGGAACTGGACACTAGATTTTTTTATTTCACTCCAAGAATGACAAACCTAATAATTATCTCATTTTTGGCAGCTAACTTTTAAACACGGAATTATTTTCCTGGTCGTAGTCTTGTTGCTGATGGATGGCATCAAATGTAAAAATAATGAGAATTCCAGAACTTTCTTGGGATTTATATTTTTTTCTAGGATAGTCAAAGAAACTGTTGAAAGACTACAGCAAAGACCCCAGGTTCTAAATCCTGACCTGAATTTGTTTGAAGGCCAATCTTTAAATTAGCCTGATCATTGAAGAAAACAGTACTGTTTTGTTTGTACAATGCCTTACATAACATCCATCACTTGATGGTGCTTGTAGGGCACACAAATAACCAGAAGGTGCTGTAGTACAATATACCTCTACTATTTATCCGTAAATTAGTTAACCTGCAGCTCTTTAGAACAGTTCTTTCTTGGCTCGTTTTATCTGTGGCCGTTCCTCAGTAGAGATTATTGATAATATTAAACGTAGCCCAACAGTATGCTAGCACTGAAATACTGGTGTTTCTTTTCTGATACTTTCTAGTATGGATATAATGACTTTATTTTATTTAGTAATAATTATTTTATGGTATTTTAATACATTATGTCTGTTCTTATAGTGTATTTATTAACTTGATCAAATGTATTGATTAGGTTTTTTGGAGTGCTGTGTATGCACTGTATATTTTCACATAGTGGCTCCTTGTCTTTTTCCTTTTGTTGGCTCTAAAAATTGTGTATGTTGGTTCTGATTCTGCACTAGTTTGCTGTTTGTTACCTGTCTGCAAGGGAAGAGGTGAGGGAGTGTTGTCACTTGCTTGTGGACATGACTTGAGTAAATGCAGTAAGATCTTACGGAAAGATTTATAAGACCTAAATATTGTATTATTTACTGTTTTGCGATCAGCTCTCATAGTTACCATACCCCTTTCTGTTTCCATGTGTAAAAGGGAATGAGAAGCAGTAATTAGTAAAGAAAGGTTTAATAACAATCGAAAAATAAGATCAGAAGGAGCTTACACAAATAAAAGATGGTTTTCCTTCTTCACTTTTAAAAGAATTTGCCAAGGAGATTGCTTTCATTAGGCAGGAATCATCTTGCATCAAGAAATATTGGCTGAGAAATGAGGAGACGGAGAAAAAGAAACAAGTAATGAGCAAGTCACTGAAATCCTTAAAAGCAGACTGTTAACCCCCCCTGCTACACGCACACATGCACGCACCTTGTCGCCTACAAACTATTCTCACCAACTCAGTAGTACCTGGGAAGCTGTGGCTTGTGAGCAACAGCCAGATAATGGTAGGCAGGAATTCAATGCTAGAAACCCCATGTTTTTCCTGGCTTTACGGGAGAGGGTAAGTCCATTTGAAAGTATTCAGGTTGCTAAAATTCTCTCCTGCAAAACTTCGGTGAAGACTACTACAATGCTACAGAAATGTTCTATTTTAAAAGAGAAAAGCCTCTTCTAGAGTGCACAGGAAGGGAGACCTGCTTGGTGCGGGAGCATGATTTTGAGACAAGCAGTCACTGACCATCAGACCATTAATATGAGAATTTTGCTTTAAAGGATTGAAATTACTGCTTCAGGTCAGGTCAGAAGCAAAACTATAGTTCCACACAAGGCCCTTCAGCCACTAAATCATGCTGAGCCATTTGATACATTATTATTCGATAAATGCAGCAAGGGCGCATGATCTGTAAGGAGAGTTTATGTAGTTTTAAGTAGTAATGCAAGGATACAGTACTTCCCTCTGCTGTTTCAGACTTGCCAATATGGCTATCGTTGCTGACAGCTTGACATGATGTTAGTTATTTTAAGTGTCAGATGAGAGTGGCTGATGCCATGGTACTGCAGTGCTCACATTTGTTGGAAAATTAGATGGTGATTTTTTAAAAAAAGGCCTAAAAACCCCCAACAACCCAGCTGCTTAAGCCTCTGACTGCCTAGGTTTTTTTCTGTGCTGGGTGTATAATTTGAGTGAGCAGTAGTGAACATGCCTGAGGTGTTAAGAGAATGATGCTTTTTCTGTAGGCATGAATACTCTTAAATAAAACAGGAACACCTTCCTGTCATTTGTTGTCTTCCAGAAAGATTTTTTAAAAGGAAACGGAAGCCAATTAGCCCGGAAGTTTAACCTCTTTTAGCTTAGCTTCTTTTATGGGATCTTTTTAACCTTTTAAATAAATCATTTTCTTTCTTTTCTCCCCTCCCCTTTGAATCAGTTACTAGCATTTCTCATGCTGGGCCCAAGGAGCAGGCTGCTTAAATTCAAGAATGATTTTGAGGGGATAAAGTGTACAAGATTTTGAATTCTTGCCATAAGTCCCTGGCAGACAGCCAGGAAACCTCAGAGGAATAGGGCTAATGAAGGGAGGGTAAAGGAGATCTGGAGAGTGTGGCTGGTAATGCAGTATTCATTTAATTGGGAGCAGGTATCGGTGCAAACTTCTCCATTTTAATTGGAAAGAGAAGGGGGGTGTTAAGGAAGATGGAGAAAAATAAGAATGCATAAAGTTTTCAAGCTGAGGAGCCAAAGGCAGGCCTGTATATGGCAGAGAAAGAACTCAATTTAGGGCAATTTGCTCTGCAAGCTGGGCTGCAATCTCCCCTGGGGATAGGGATGAGGAAGAAAATGAAACCAAAAGAGAACTTGATAAAATCACCTAGCACAGACAATCTCAGTAGAATAGGTTTTACTGAGTTAAATCTGCCCCAATCAATGTGATTCTTTTCATATAAGTTACAAATAAAAAGCCACAAGATTACAATAAAAATCGAGGATGTACTGCTGCTGATGTAGCACATGGGAGCCTTAAGGACTTGTTGTGGAATACAGGTCTTTTGCAACCGTCATGTTTGGTTTTTTCCTTTTACCTATCTAGAAGAGAAAAAAACTTCATCTCTGCCGCCTCCCTAACCTTTTATTATCTTTAAACTGAGGTTAGGGGTAATGTGCGAACCTTACAGAGCTTAATTTTCAATGCACTACAAAGCTGAACATGCTTTAGTCCTGAAAGTGGCTAAACCTGAGCTCATCCTTGATTTCTTGTTAAAAGAACTGAGGATTTTTCAGATATTCTTTCTGCCTTTATACATGACAAGTTAAAAAAAAGGAAAAGAAAGTTCCCACCGCTTTCTACCCGTTCCTACAGCCGGGCGTATGGAAAGATGAGAGTAAATGCCTGCATTTTCATGAGGCATAGGAAAGGCATTATTCTGTTGTTTTCTGTAGCATACGTACAGAGTGTCTTCCTCAGCAGAGACACTGAAAGCGTTGGTGCACCAAGTGTTGTTTGTTCTACATCTGAGGGTAAGCCTGAGTGTATTTTCCTTTTATCCTCAGTAGTGGGTTAACCTAAATATTTTGTGTTTAAGGACCTCCTTGGAAGTGGTGCTAGTATGAGCTGTGAGTGTCTGTGGTGGACAGCAGCTCTTTTGTCACAAAGCTGAGAAAGATGAGGTGGTTCCTACGGGATCATTAGTTGCGGGGGAAGGTTTGTACCAGAAAAGAGATAGTGTGAGATACAGAGCTCTGAGCACTTGGAGGAAAGAACACGAGTTGCTGTAGGAAAAATGCAGGACTAGGCAACAACAAGGTGATGACTTGCAGTTGCAAGGGATCAGCTGAGATCTGTAGCTGAAATGAAGTGATTTTCCTTGTCGCACTCCTGCAGCACTAATTTCCTCTGATAAACTGTCTTCTTCATGATTTTCTACACTGATAAAGGGAAAGGCATGAACAAAGATTATAAACAGGAATAGCTTTGCTACCTGAAACCATATTGACTGGTTGGAGTGAGTTCAGAGGAGGCCACGAAGATGCTCAGAGGGCTGGAGCACCTCTGCTATGGGGACAGGCTGAGAGAGTTGGGCTTGTTCAGCCTGGAGAAGAGAAGGCTCTGGGGAGACCTTATTGCATCTTCTAGTACCCGAAGGGGGTCTACAAGGAAGCTAGTGGGGGGACTTTTTACAAGGGCCTGTAGTGACAGGACAAGGGGTAATGGGTTTAAATTGAAAGCAGGGAGATACAGATTGGATATCAGGAAGAAATTCTTCCTGGAGAGGGTGGTGAGGCACTGGAACAGGTTGCCCAGAGAAGCTGTGGGTGCCCCATCCCTGGGAGTGTTCCAGGCCAGGCTGGATGAGGCTTTGAGCAACCTGGTCTAGTGGAGGGTGTCCCTGCCCATGGCAGGGGGGTTGGAACTAGATGGTCTTTAAGGTCCCTTCCAACCCAAACCATTCTGTGACTCTGTGATTCTATCAAACATGCACAGTCTCTGGAATATGTGAGTATTGGTGGTTTTAGCTTTGTTTCCTAAGGATGCTTTTCATTAGCTCACTGCTAAAAAGTCTGTCCAGCCATTGGACATTTTGATGGAGGCCTGGAAATGTTAAAAGTTGGAGGTTTCTACAAGTGAAAACAGATGGCTACGTAGAGACGAGAGACTCAGCCTGAACATCTCTGTTGAGACAGTTGCAGCTCACTCTTACTCCTCAAGGCTGTGGCCAGTGTGAGCCAGTCAGCAGAAAACAATCCCTACGCTTGATGGGCAGCAGGGCAGGGCGAAGAAGAGGAACTGAGTGCAAAGAGATGGCACCCAGCAGGAAAAGACTGGCCCTCTGCCCTGAGGACAGGATTGTTGAGGATACACTGGACACTCCCATATCATACATGAAGCTTTGTTAGTGGTGTCACTGAGATACTTCATAGACAATGTGCTTAGCTGTGCTTACCTAGAGCTGCCTTACACACTGATTTCCAAAGCCAGCTTACACCAGGTTATGTTTCTGTGTCTGTATGAATATGTGCACGTATTTTTTGAGCTGTGGCTGACTGGGATAAGGAGATTTTTGGCACAACAATGAATAACAATGGAATTAAGGAGTTTTCAAAAGAAGAAATAAAGCATTTTTGTATCTAATATATGTATATGGTTATGAAACCTTAAAAGATCAAATGGAAACAAAGCATTTGTATCCCTTATGTATAAATTTCATATAGGTCCAACCAAACATACACAGAGCACTTAAGTGTAGAAGTTTGTATGATGGCACATATCAAACAGTATTATTTCAGTACTACAAAGGCTACACTCTAACCAAGTGTAAAGTTCTTGTTGAAATGTGTGTACACGAGTATGTACATGTGTCAATAGCCTGTGTGTATATATAAGATATCTTTATATATATAGATTTCATATTGCATTGAGTATTCAAGTATTATTTCCTTTCCATTTAAAAAAAATCTAAACTCTCAGGCAATATGAAAACTCTAACTTTTGTATAGGACTTTCAGCTCTTGCATTATACTGTGACATTTGCAGGGATATTTAAGGATTCTAATACATCGTATGTACCCAAAAAGATTATTAAAAGTTGCAGTAGAAAGATCGAGGGAAATCCTGCATTCAGTTCATAATGAGAGAAGTAAAAGTGGAAGGGATTTTGTCCTGTTCTGATTGTATTAAATTAATCTGTGATACCAGACTATATTCTGATTTTGTGTAAATGACTACAGCTCTGTCAGAGGTAGCTACATTGATGTGATCTGACATGCTGTCTCTTTTTTTTTAAACACTGCACTTAATGAAAAGACTGGGAGCAAAATTCTTGGAGACAGCAAAAAAACTTTACTCAAGTCTTATTTCACTGGTGTAAGTGAAAGGAAAATTTGACCCAAGGCTTACTAAATAGTAATTATGGAAAATAATTTTGACATAAGCTAAAAGATAGGCATATAGCTGCTGTGGAAGGTTTTAAAACTAATTGGAATTTATTGAGAGACAAATTCTGGAAGCCCATCCATACCTTTCTTTTACATCCACAGACTGTATAATGCACTAACCACCACAGATAGTAAAAGGAGTAAAGTATTTTGTATCTGCAAAGTACCTGTGTAACACCTTTCAGTTCTGTGAACCCGAGAGTGGCTTTGAAGATGGATTTGGTGTCTGTTCCATTATGAAAAGAGATGTTGGTAGTAGAAACGATAACATTTTTTTTTGTTCAGATCTCAGTCTTTTTGCCTTGTTTTGTTTTGCTTTACACATATGCAGTTTGGGTTAACAGCACAAAGTATTATCCATAATTACTGGAAAACCTTTCTCTGCTCTTTTTCTATTATACTGACGTCTCTCTCAGCTTTAGAATCTCCATCTAGTTTGTTGCACTATTTATTGACTGTCCTCTACTTCCAAATGAGAGAATTTAAGGGCTTCCGTCTTTGTTTGAACAGTATGTATTCTTTCTGATCTCTTAATTCAATTTCTGAATTAGTAGAAATTGTCTCCCACTGAGTGTAAGGTGCTTTATCAACTCACATATCATCCCTGTCGCTGATAGGAAGGATAGCACTTTTGTTCTAACACTACTACCACCCAGAACAGGATTTGCCAGCCTATACAGGTCTATATAAATTTGTATTTTATGTAACTGTACATATGATTGCATCAACATTCAAATGATTGCTTTTTCTGTGTGTGATTTTCCGTATGCATCTTCCTGTTGTGGGTATGAATGAACCTCTCTGCATTAGCATTACCCATCTGGTGCAGCTATGCCCATGCCCATGCCCATGCAATGGACAGAACACATGGTAACAGGGGGAACACGTGGTAAATGCAGCTTGGGTTTAAACCATGTCCTACACTTTCTTGGCCTTGAATTTATCCTGTAAAGCTTTTTCTGGATGGTTTTAAGTCTTCTTTTGCCTGTGTCTCTCTTTTTTTCTTTTTAACTTTTTATCCCTTTCATGGTTTCCTTGATGGATTTCTCAAACTGCCTCATAAACGGTGGGAAGCTGTACATTTATCAGATGGTCATACTAGCAGTCTTTATTGTCTCAGAAAGAAGCTTATCTTCAAAAAATGCTTAGGGATCTAAATCCAGTTAAGAGAGGTAGAAGAGGTAAATCTGTTAGATCTGTCTCAGGTCTGAGTATCTTTGAGCATTTGGGTGGTGCTCAACCCTGCCTTTTTCTTCCAGCCAGAAAAAAAGGGTGTCTTACAGCTCGGCAACTAGAGTAAGAGATCAAGCCCCCATGCACAGCCTTGCAAAGGCAGTTTCTCTAATGTCATCTTATTTTTTGCATTCTTTGCACTTCCATCCTCAAGGGGATGAGGAGTACAGAGAGACTCATGAAACCTACTTTTGAATTTCCTTCTGGCTGTGATACAGTCTGATGAGAAGGCAGAGGACAAGAAAAGCTGGGACCTCTTTCTTCACCAAATAAGTGTTTAGTTCCTTCGAATTTTCAAAATACAGTTTTTTTTTTAATGGTTTTCAATTTCTAGACTATCTTATGATTTGTATTAGAAACTGCTTATGTTGCATGGAATGCTAGACATCTCCTCTGATTTGCCACCAATTTTATCTGTGCCTTCAGTCACAGTTAGCTGGCTGTGGGAAGTTACTCTGACAGCTTTGCCCACACCTTTATTATTTCTGTTAAGATGTGTAAGTCTACATTGCACCTCTCTCCTGGAGTCCTATTAGGTAGTTTTCCTGGGTTTTTTCCTTGTAGTTTATACCTTCAGCTGCTTAGGCAACTTACTAGCTGCTGGCAAACGAGGTATCAGAGCTCATACAAATTGCAATTTTTCTTTTGAATGGTAGGAAGATGAGTAGCACAGACTGCTGTTCTTCCTCCTTCATATTTTGATCTGGCACTTCAGGCAGAATGCTTATCCATATACATCTAGGTCACAAAGAAGCCAGTCTCTTAAATACACTTATCATTTGACATCTTCAATTGCTCTTTCTTTGCAGAATAAAACTCAGCAGGTCCCCCCAAATCTTGATCCAAGACTTCAGGGTTCTTTTTGGCTTGACAGATTCTATTCGTGCTCCTACTCTTAAATGCCTAGACAGAAATTAAGCACAGTCATTGACACCTTCAGTACAAATGAGATGCTACAACTCTCGCTTCTATTCATTTGGTGCCATCTAATCAGTGCCTCTGAAGGTGTGCCAGAAGCTGTGACTCCATCTTTACTGACTCAGTCCTTGCTATCCAAGTGTGGGAGTTATTTAGCAAAGCAAATGAGACATTGTCAGGATTCTAGATACTGTGTGCCCTGAAGTTTTGTAATTGCTGACTTCTCACCATCTTAATCAAGTAAATGTTATACTCTGTCATAAGTATCTGGTACAGCAGGTGGTGGCTTCTCTTTTGATTTTGAGGGCCAAAGAAACCTCTCGATGTTTTAGAAGGAAAAAGGTTTTATGACAGCAACAAACCCAACAACAACAAAAGAATAGAACCTCCTCTGGGCCTTATGAGAGCTGAAAGTCTTAATTTGCTTATTTGCCCATCTTGCATCAGGAGACGGTGAGTCTGCAGAAATGGTTTAAGTGGCACCAAATGAGTTTATCATCCCTCAGATGGATGGCTTAAACAATTTCAGCCACGTGGATCATGAATGGGCAATTCAGGACCAAATTCTTGAAGTGATTTTCTGCAATACTGGGTGATTTAGTGTTGTTGCTGCAATGCAGGGGGTAAAAAGTGCAAAAGACCTTGAGCAACATTACCTTCCAAGGTCAATCTATTTCTGGCTCTCTATGCCGAAAGAGTCTCATTATGTAACTTTTTGGACTGGGACCTGCAGTTGTGCGAGCCAAGATAAAAACACCTGTCATGGTTTGGTCAAGCTCTCAAAGATGAGCTGAAGAGCAAGTTTGAGGGAAGTTCCTATTTGGATATTCATAGGGTTGTTGTATAGACTTCTGTGACCTTTGGTTTGGACAGGTGCTCCTTCCTGTTTCTCCTTTTGTCTCTGAGTCTTCCTCTGATCATCTGTGGGAGTTACGAGAGCCTGAAATACAACAGCAGAAATGTCCAAACTGACAGTACTTTGCAGAAAAATGCATTTGTGCTTAACAGTAACTGGATATTCTTTGAGATATACCGCCCTATGATGCATCAAAACCTACTCCCCTTGCCTACTTCATTGGAGTCCTGATTGCTGAAAGAAACAGAGATAGCCTACTCCTTTATTTCTCATGTACTACACACAGGAGTGGAGAGCAGGCGTGCTTAGATAGTAATGCTTAGACTTAAAAATGAGGTATATGTACTTTCAGCCATACGTGCATCCAGACAACATAGGTTGTGAAATACCTCCTACTGTTAAATAAATTGTCTAAACATTATTTGCGTAAATGGTAAGCTGTTAGATTTTAGGATTATTCTGCTTTCAGAAGGCTTCTCCTAACCAAAGGACTTCTAGCGTCATCATCCATTCTTCCTCTATTAGAAACAGCAGGAATATTTAATCCTTTCTAGGACTTTAAAAAGACTGGTCTTATTGGTTCTGAAGTTCTGCAGTCAGAATTTCATTCCACATAAGATATTTTCCCGATTCCAACTTGACCTTATTCATGGCCAGTGTATTTTTATACCTTCATCTTAGATGCTGCTTTGTTTTTCCAGGTATATTCCTTCATAATGAGACCAGCTATTGCCCTTGAGACTCCATTGTGCTGCTTAAAAAAAAGTCAGTCTTGTAGTTTTCTCTCATAAGATCTGTACTATTCTGGTCAAGCTAGCAGCTGTTCTCAGCAACTCTGTTATTAGACCCATCTTGCTTAAAAATACATTACTAGAACCAAGTGCTCTATTCCAGAACATGGTCCAGTTAACTCACCAGTGTCTTTTGGATATTGGGGTAGTTTTTGGTTTGTTGTTGTTTTGTTTTGTTGTTTTTTTTTTTTTTCTTTCCTACTCAAATTGTTCAGAAGATGACAATGTATTTTTCTTTCTATCTAGTTACCATCTGATGAGCTCCAAATTTAATGCAAAAATTCTTATTAATCTGTTAGTGATTGACCTTGCACTGTGAACAGTTAAATGTGACCCCATTTTCATTATTCCAATCCTAGAGATCTTCTGTTTTTTCTTGCACGATAATTCTTTGTATTGAAAAATGCCTCCCAACACTGTCATCTGCATATTTCATCAAGCAGTTCTGATTTTTTTCTGATTAAACAAGATGGGGCTGAAGAATGAGCCATGAAAAATTTTAGCAGTAGCCTCGCAGACAAGGGATAAATCTGTAACTATAACCTGTTTCTGTCTTATATAACTAGTTCCTTTCCCCTTGTACAGCTTTTCTTCTAATTCTCATCCTCTCCAACTTCATCAGTAATTTGCTGCATCACTCTGCTAGTTCCTTCACTAGTCCAGCTGAGAGAGAACTACTCTCTTTTTTTTTCTCCAGAAAAATCAGATTTCTTAACAAAGATAGCTGCCGAAAAATCAGCTATCTTAGCAAAGAAAGATAGCTGTTGATTTAAGACTGCATTTGCTACCCTTGATAGCTGGCTATATTTTATTCTATATTCCATTTTCAAAATTTCTTCTGCTCCTTCTGTGCTCTAGAGGTTTCTTTCTTAAACACAGAGCATGGAGGCAGGGAAATAATTCCAGGTATGACTTGGGTACTTTCAGGACTCTTAGATAGATATTTTACAACACAAGTATACTGAATTCTCAGAGGCTGAAGATCCGAGCTACATAAACTTCACTTTAATATCTAAGTTAGAAGCCTAGTCAATGAAGATGCCTTTGAGGCAATGGAGAGAAATGGACGACTCCAGAACATGATTTCAATCTTTAAGCAGTAACAACTAAAGCTCCATCAAGACAAGAGCCTGCTATATTAAGTTTTGTATAAAATTGCTCTTATGAGATTTTTTTGGTGGTTTTCTCAAGAGTGATTTTCCAGCACAAATTCAGTTCCAGATTTTTCAGTTCCAGGTGCTGATTGTAATCCCCTCCAATGTCCTATGGCACACCTAACTCCCTAACACACCTGTGAGCCATCTGCCAATGATCAGCCATCAGGCATTTGGATAATTTTGACTTCTGATGTTAGCATCAGATGATGCAAGGCCCTTTCCAGTAAATGGTTGGAAGAGACTCGTATTATATAATTTTGGGCCTTTATATTTTTGAAATGTAGGGTAAAAAATTGTTGAGAAAGGATGGCTCAACCCATTAGACTCAGAAATCTGTCTTAAGCCTAGATAATAGTGCTTTGGGGAAGGGCTATTTACTGTATGGTGACTCTAGCAAGCATCTTATGTTTAATGCTATTCACATGCTTTCATGGTTTAACCCCAGCCAGCAACTAAGCACCATATAGCCGCTTGCTCACTCCCCTCCAGTGGGATGGAGGAGAGAATCAGAAGAGTAAAAGTGAGAAAACTTGTGCATTGAGGTAAAGACATTTTTATAGGCAAAGCAAAAGCTGTGCTCACAAGCAAAGCAAAACAAGGGATTCATTCAGCACTTCCCATCAGCAGGCAGGTGTTCAGCCATCTCCAGGAGAGACGGGCTCCATCACGCATAACGGTTACTTGGGAAGACAAACACCATTACTCAGAACGGCCGCCCCTTCCTTCTTCTTCCCCAGCTTTACATGCTGAGCATGTCATCATATGGTATGGAATATCCCTTTGGTCGGTTGGGGCCAGCTGTCCCAGCTGTGTCCTCTCCCAGCTTCTTGTGCACCCCCAGCCTGCTCACTGGTGGGGTGAGAGGCAGAAAAGGCCTTGACCCTGTGTAAGCACTGCTCAGCAGTAACTAAAACATCGCTGTGTTACCAACACTCTTTTCAGCACAAATCCAAAACACACCCTCATACCAACTACTATGAAGAAAATTAACTCCATCCCAGCCAAATCCAGCATGCAAGCGTAAGTTTGTTGGGATAATTCTTGGCATTAGGGTTCAGAACTCCAGTTCTGATAATCTCTTCTTGTTTAATCTTCTTATCATACCACACTGAACAGACTCTGGAAACTGTCAACGGCTTTAGTTGAGTCACATCTGGCATGTCTCGAACATGTCATTTTAACTCTAAATAATTGCGGGTTTTTGTTTTTGTTTTTGTTTTTTTTTTCTTGGTAACAGAAACTTCCGATTCATAAAATGATAAAATTTTTGGTTTTCACTTTTTTTTTTTTTTTTGAAAGTGATATTGCCAAGAACGTTGTTCAGAGGATTGCCTTATTGCTTTTTTTCTCATGTAATCAAAATACTGTTTTTAGGAAAGTGTGTATTTCCTTGTGTTGTCTATAAGATCGTAATGTATGGATTTAAATGTTATTATAATCACATTTAATAGTGATATAACAAAGAATAGTAGTTTAACATAGATTTTCCTCTGTTTGTTAGTTTTTAAAACAATTTTAGATCTTTCAGATCATTTTAAGACTGAGAAAACTCTATTTCCTACTTTAAAGGAGAAAATCTCTGATTAAACCTCTGATTAAACTCTGCATTTAAACGAAATTTCTTACAAATTATTCCAAATATGGGGCATAAAATAATTCCATTTTACTAACATTAACACACTTTACTCTAAAGAAAATTTATTATGACTTTTTAGGGCCTCTTTAGCGCTGACGCTTTCCAGCAAGCCAGTTTAATACAACCACAAAGCCAATTCCAAACTGGGAACCAAGTATTCCTTGAAACTGGTAAAAAATATTTTACCATGTATCCTGGGATTTAGGTAAAACTCATAAAAATGATGTATCTAACCATTTTAATTTAGTAAGATTTTCCTATAAGAGACTTTTCCATGCCCAGATGGTGGCTGATATTAAGCCGAGAACTTTAGCAGGCTCTTCACAAGGTTACACTTGAATGGTATTCTTAAAAAAGATATTAGCAGCAGTAACTGCTCGCTTGAGGAAGTAAAATAGATTATAGAGAAGTTGTTCACAATCTTGTAACTTTTCCAAGGTGAGAGGCGAGGGGGAAGAAAGGCGAGGGGGAAGAAAGGATATTTGCTCCTTACTAAAGTTCTACACGCTATGCAAGAATCCAAGCAGAGACTCAACCTTTGTTTCTCACGAAGTTTTTCTCATCCATTCCTGTAACAGTTTCTGGTTACTGAAGGGTATGTGGGGTGGGTGGGTGTGGTTTTTAAAAAGTTTTTGGGTATGGGAATCTATGAACCAAATTCACTACCTTACCAAACACACACTCTGAAGCATCCTAGCATTTGAAACCCAGTATCACTTGTCATTCTCCGAAGTGTGAGAATAGGCAATACTGCCCAATTCAAAATATTTCCAGAGTACTGTGACAGGATCAACAGGCAGGAAAGGAATTGAAGGATAGTGAGGGAAGAACACTGAAAGGGGAGACAGCATCAAGATGAAAGACTACGAAGGTGTGAACTGGAATTTTTACCTTCATGGAAAATAAAATGAAAACCAGTCATGCATAACAGAAGTACCTTGTGCCTGGAAGAGGTCAAGAACAGAAGATGATCTGCAGTGATGTCTACCACTTTATACTTCCAGTGACAATGAAGACTGGTCAGACAATACTGATATAAAATGGAAGAAGCTTTAGAACGGAAAAAAATGATTTGTTCTCCATAAATTCTATTAGATAATGACTGAACTTATTAGGCACAGAAATCGAGTTGTGGTCCTTTGTTACTGTGTTATCATCCTAAAAATCCAAGCACTCACTCAGAGCATTTGTTTGACAGAAGTTAGATTAAATTTTGTGTCAGTCTTTCACTGGCTTAAGAAATAGCAGCACGTAATCGGATTTTTTTGGTGGCATATCTATGTGCAGAAGTTTAAGATACTATCCTCCCAACTGTTCATCACTGTCTTCTACCTCCTTCTTTCCCTCTTCATCCCCTTACCTCCACTTCTCTCCCTTCCTCCATTCAATGTAGCACTGCGTTAATGAATCGCTTCATGGTTCCCATCTGCTTTGGTGTAAAATCTGCTGGCTTATGTTAAACTGCTTCTCGAGTTGGCTGTGTAACTATGTCTGTACTTGTACAAATAAAGCCGTCCACCAGGCACGGTGAAACACTAGCTGATCTCTAGCCCGGTTTTCACATGATTTGCTTGGGATATGGGCATCCCAGTTTTCACAGCTGTTGAAATTCCATGTAAATTATTGGCCTGCTCCCAGCTTAGCTGTTCTGAGTGAAGGAATCCTGCCTTTTCTGAAAAAAAACACATGTAAAGGTCATTTTACAGCCTGAGACTGAGGTATCTTCTGATGTCGAGGGCAGCAAAAGAACGCAGTGTTAGTCCACAGCCATTCCCAACTTCCAGTCCTCTGCTTTTGTCATTAGACATTCTTTGCCTGACAAATACAGCTTAGTTTTGCACTTAGGTCACTGGCATCAGGAGAAGATAGATGTCAGTATCTTAAGGCAAAATCAAGCCTTGATAGTTGTTCAGCATTTTTCATCATTCTGTGGTCAGTTACATGAATCATGCGGAGAAAAACCATTTCCCCCCATGAGAAGAGTATGGGATGTATGAAAATATGGGTTGTAAGACTGGTTGAAGCATTCTAAAGGATCTAAAATTTCAAAGCCAATGGGAGCATTTCTGTTTATTAAATATTTTCCCTTTAACAAATGTATTCAATTAAAATTTGCTGATATACTCTGCCATCATTGCTTAAATATGTTTCTGGTAAAAAGATGTTAACTTTTGTCTTGTTGAGATTGTATTAAAACCATCATGCTGTCACTTGAGAGTATTGCTAAATTTCTGTAACTATGAAGCCCTCTTAAACTTTCCCTTGGAAGAAATCTAACATGACAGGTATAATTTATCTCTGTGGTATAGATTTGGCATATTTAAGATATAGAATACAGGACAATATTAGTAAATTACACAGAAGAAGAAAACAAGATGTTATCAGGTCAGGAAAATGTAAACAGTAAGATGCAAAAGGGGACTGAAAGAAAACCCCAAATGAATCCGTCCCCACCCATGCCTCCCTAGTAATCCTCTGTAATATTTTAAGGGAAAAGGATAAGTTCAAGTACTCTTTGGATAGCGTGGAAGCTAAGGCTTCACGGGAAGACGGTCCATACCTGGGAAATTATGAATTCTTTTAAAAGTAGTGTTTTATACTTTGGTACTATAAAACCCCACAAAAGAGATGCTTAGCCCACACTTCCTCATACAGCTCCGTAAATAGGCACTGTATCTTTTGTTGCAAATCCTCAGCTTTATACGCTTGGGAGAAGCAACTGCCTAGTGGCAAACAGTTCAGAGAAACAGCACTGAGGAACTGAATGTGGTAATTGCTCTAAACTCATTGTTACCCCCTTGATTTCATATAGTCATGGCCAAATCTTCCATCTGTCTCTGCCCTCCAACAATGATTTCAGGACACTTGGAGCTGAAACCAAACTGTGGGGTTTTTTTGTTTTATTCTTTTTTCTTCCCCCCCCCCCCCCCCCCCCTTTTTTATTTGGTGTCTGGGCTCTCACCATCACAGCCCTTGATTAAATGACAGGTTTTTGTTTTCATTGTCTTACCTTCTTTTCCCATTCAGTTCCTGACAGCCTTCCCTCTCAGCTGAATACTGTTATCACTTCTTTATTCTAATCCTCTCCCTAGCTGCCTATATTATCACCCTTCTGTTTCAGAACTTGGATACTTACCCTTTAATCCATTAATTGGCTTTTTACCCTCAGATCTCTGTGCCTTCTCTGAGTGCAAGCTGACTCTCCCAGCCACCGCACGCCCTAACTGTCCTCTGCCCATCCCTCCCTTGCACCTCCGGCCTCTCCCTACATTTTGGTGCTAGTTTCTCTTCTTTCCAGATAATCTCATGCTTTATTTCTTTTCACAAAGGAGGGCTCTCTAGTTCAATATCACTTTCAGTGTTGCTTCTGTTTCCTCCCTGTGTTTACGTATTGCCTTTCTTCATTGCTTCTTAACAAGGGTAGATGTATATAGCAGGAATAATCTCTGGAGCAGATATCCGTGATGCCCCCAGAATAGGTCCATTTCCTTATCGGTGTTCAGAAGTGTTGGGCAACTTACTAAAATATGGGTTGTTACACAGCAAATGTATTCAAGTAAACGAGGTTATCTTTTGATCGAGTTAGGTTTCTATTGCTGTTTGCATGCAGTGAAAGTGTACATTTCTTAACTTATTTTTCTTTTAGTCGTGTACTCTTTGTGTGTAAAATCTGTTTGCATTAAAAGGAAATACTTTATCTGGTGCCACTGTTTATTCCAGGAATAATATCGTTGTATTTTAAGAATTCCTACCTACTTGATTTTTTTTTTCCCTTAGTCAACATTTGAAAATATAGACTCTACTGCAAAGAGACACGTTAGCCTTTTTGTTTTGTTATCTCTGATGTTTTCTTTATATAGTATGTATGAATACACACATTTGATATTTAGCAAAATAGGGAAAATTATCCTGGTGCTAATGTACACAGAGCTATTACACCCAGTCATGGTTAATAGCACTAAATGGATTTAGAGTGAGGAGTCTAGACTGCAATCCTGTCAGCATCTGCCCCTTCCCTAGTAATTTATTTGGGTTTTGCACCTGCAGATGCTGAACTGGGACTGAATTTATACACATTTTTTTATTTGGATAGCAGGCACTGAAATAGTAACATTTAAGAAGAGCACTAAATAGAAGTGACTGTGTTACCATTAACTTTCCCTCCTTTGTTGTCAATACTGAAAACAATAGAATCCTGATTATCCAGGCTCTTACCATGAGTATCTCCTTCTCTAATTAACTCCCTAATCTATTGGCACCCTGATTATTAGACATAGCTTGTGCTGCCTGGTGTGTTTTAATGGTTGGAAAGCTTTCATAAACTATTTCAGTTTTAGCTCGTTCATTGGCACAGTGTATCTTTAATATTCAGTGCAAACATAGTGCTGGTTCTTTCCTTTGTGTGATGTAATCTCCATGCTCTGGATCATTACAAGCCTTTCTGAAAAGGTAGTAGATATGCAAAGGCTATGAGAGTGGCAGAACTGGGAAGGTATTCATGTAGAGGTAGGTAAAAGTCACCTCTTTGCCTGCCTCTTTGTTCCTATGTTCCATGCATGTGATAAGTCACAGCTGAAAATCACCGTCTCCTCCATTTTTAATGATGTGCATATGTACGTACAGGCATCTGAAAGGTGAAAAGGTGAAAGGTTCTAGCCCATTGTACCACGGAGCCATGGCAATGGGAGCTTGGTTACAACTTGTAGAAAAAAAAATGTTTTCCTTCAGAGTCTTGTATATTCAGGCTTGTTTGTATGAGAAAGAGATGTGTCTCAAATTCTTCAATCTCTCATATAGGAAAAAATAAATAATTCCCCTTCCCTCATGAAAATTTTTTCAAAACCAGAAGACATCTAGCTCAGGGAATCAAACCAGCATACTCAGGCAGATCTTTTCCTTCTTTTCACGTGGAAAAGCTTCAGTCCTGTGGGATATAGAAAATGAACACCAGTTAAAAAGACTTCTCATACAAAAATCCTGCACCTAACTTTTGGCTGGTAACACTGTAAGTCTCAAACATACCCCACTACTTATTTGAGTAATGTTTTAATTTTCTTAAATGATTGACCTCGCTGGGTTTTTTTCAAATGTTTTTGGTATTGGGGTATTTCCTTTTTTCATTCCATGGAGCATCAGCATTTGAAGTTCTTTTATAAGAGAATGATTTCTAGTTATACAAGTTGAAGTCTGTCATTAATAAATAATCTTGTATAGATCTATGATGTGCCTCTTGTCCCACACCTAGAAATGTGCATAGGTATGGTAGCTTCCAAGCAATTGGACACCAGCTTTGTTGAGGTTTAGGCCCAGCCAACAACAGAAGACCTCACAGCCACTCGCTCCCTGTGAGCTGGGGTCAGGTGGCGAGTGGGCTGGGGTGGAGAAAATACAGTGAAAGGTTTGTAGTCAAGACAAGGACGGGGAGGGATCACTCTCCAGTAGTGGTCAAGGGCAAAACAGACTGGACCTGGGGACATGGACATCCATGGGAAATGGTTTATTACCAATTAAATCAGAGTAGGATAATGAAAAATAAAACCAAACCTTAAAACACCTTCCCCCCACCCCCCCCCCCTTCTTCACATGTTGTCTCTGCTGCTCCTTCCTCCTCAGGGGGAGGACTCCTCACACTCTTCCCCTGCTCCAGTTTGGGGTCCCTTCTCATGGGAGACAGTTCTCCACAGACTTCTCCAACTGAGTCCTTCCCACAGATCACTGTCGTTCTCTAAGTGCTCCAGCAAGGGTCTCTCCCACAGGGTGCAGACCCTCATGAGCAGCCTGCTCCAGTGCAGGCTTACCACGGAGTCATGGCCTTCTTCAGGAGCAGCCACCTGCTCCACTGTGGGGCCTTCCCCGGGCTGCAGGAGGGTCTCTGCTCCCCCGTGACCCTCCATGGCTGCAAGGGCACAGCCTGCCCTCTCACCACGGGCTGCAGGGGAACCTCTGCTCCAGCCCATCTCCTCCTGCCTTTCCACACTGACCTGGGTGTCTGTCTCTCTCACATGCCACTCCTCTCTCCTTCCACTCCTCTCTGTTCTGTTTCCGCTTCCATGCTGCTTCTCTTTTGGTTTTTTTTTTCCCCTCTTAAACATGTTAATTCACAGAGGTGCTGACTGGCTCAGCCGTGCCCAGAGGACAGTTGGTCTTGAAACAGGGGCAGCTTCTCTCAAAACTTCTCACAGAAGCTGTCCCTGGGGCTCCTCCTCCAATACCAAACCCACCCCCCACAACCCCATCACAGCGTGTAGACCCTCTTCAATACGTTCAGCCTGGATCTGGCATTCATGCATGTGTGTGCAGTTCACTAATGCAGGTAGTGGCCTTTCTGTGGGCTAGGAAGTCTGTATTTTGTATGCTTGGAGCCTTGCAATTGTCCTGCTCATGTGTGAAGATAAAGGCATGTGGGTGGGTGTCAGGAGGATGGGGCCAGGCTCTTCTCAGTGGTGTCCAGTGACAGGACTAGGGGCAGTAGCCATCAACTGGAAAACAGAAGGTTCAGCCTGAACATGAGGAAACCCTTCTTCCCTGTGAGGGTGCCAGAGCACTGGGACAGGCTGCCCAGAGAGGTGGGGGAGTCTCCTTCCCTGGAGACTTTCAACAGCCGCCTGGACTTGTTCCTGTGTGATCTGCTCTAGGTGATCCTGCTCAGGCAGGGGGCTTGGACTAGATGATCTCTAGAGGTCCCTTACAACCCCTAACACTCTGTGAATCTGTGAATCTGTTTTCATATGTCTCTCTCCAGATTCACCCTCCGGTATTGACAGGAGTTTATATTTTTAACACCAGAATGCAAAGTACCGTAAAAACTTACGTACCAGTAATGTAGTTCAAAAGAGCGAGCAAAACAGTAAAGGGTAAGAGAGATAGTAGAAACAAATACGTATGGTAGGAAACCTTCCTCCACTGCATGCAATAGTTTAATTCAATTTGTAGTAACCTTAAGTTACTGCTGGGGATGCTAAAAAGCTGTGTAAAGACACGAGTTTTTCATGAAAAGTATTTATAATCTTTGAAATATGTAACCTTTCCCCCCACCCCTGGCTGCTACCTATAACAGCTTATATAATAGAATAATTTTTACTTAGTTGTCCATAATGCTATTTGTTTCTTGTCTATTCTTACCTCCTTTTGAAACTATTTCAGAATTTCATGGGCTCCTCATAAAACACTGTAATGCTAATGCTAAGGGTTATTTTTAAAGGTGCTTCAAACGTGTAGATGTTTAATATGCAGCTGCTCTTTAAAGGGGCAAAAGGTTTCTTTCTACCAATTCTTTCAGATTCTGTATTAAAAATCTTTTTTTTTCCCCCTCAGCTGTCAATATTTAAGGAAGTACCCTTTCATGTTTTCTATAATCCTGTTAAAAATAATAGGCATATTCTGTATCTGTGGCTAGACATACAGCATGGTGCAAAATAATCTAAACACTCAAGGTTTGTTTGCAGAATTGCTCTAATGAAAAAGGCTCAAGATATATAATGAGACAGCCCCTCTGATACAGTTAATCAGGATCCACACAAGTTGATCCCTTGAATGCATCACATGATCCGTAAGAAATTGCTTAGTACGTAAGAAATTAAGATTGAATAATATTTGCTGATGTCTTATTTTTCGGCTAAGAAATATAACACTTTTAAGGATAAAGAGGGGTGAGAGGTCCTCACTTATGTTCCTCTGCTGTCTGCAAATAGGATACTTTCAGAGACAGATATATTGCAAAATAAAATTCCAGTTACTACGTAGAAAGGATTCTTTCATTCAGTTGAACATCATAGGAGTATGGTACCATGCCGAAATTGTAAAAATATTTTTATCCCAAAATGTGTTTAAGAGGTCACTCTTTTACATTCACATCTTAGAGTTAATGACTATGTCTAGTCTCAAAACAGGTCTGTGGTAATATGTGTCTCCCTGAATCATTTTTTTTCTTGTGTCTAAACTGTCAGAGTGGGGATTTTTAGAGGTGCCTAATTGATATGGAAACATAAATCCTGTAAAAACTCTCCATGGCACAGGCGAACAGTTACATGCTTTAGAAATCAGTTGTTCTTTGGTCTGGGTCCTGTTTCATTTTACATAGGAATAGTTGGTGAAGGAAGGGAAAGAAAGGAGACCACATTCTCAAGTGTACTTACACAACAGTAGGTCAGGATAGCCAACTAAGGGGGATGAAAGATGCTCAGACCTGCAGTGAACTGCACAGGCAAATCCTTTTTCACGGGCAGTGGGTGTTTCGTGCACACGATGCGCTCTCTTTAGTGCCTGTCCTGACAGGGCGGCTATGGTAAGCATGTTCAGCCACAAATTATTGCTTTGCTCCATCATTGTCACAAATTTCTAAAGCAGAAATTATGATGACAGAACTGGTGTGTGTGTGTGTGCAGGAGTGTTGATCATTTTGGTTTTCTGAAGGAATGAAATTTGGGAAAAGAAGAGTTAAAGAAGTTACTGCTGCTGCTGTAATATACATACCAAGCTCTTTCGGTCTTTTAAGTCTTCACAGCTCTCTTACAGCAGGTTCTCCTCATGTCTAGAAAATGCAAATCTCTGGGCTCCAAAGAGCAACTGAATAGGGATATGTATTTAATCTTAAAACAAAGAGCAAAGAAAAAAATAAAAAAGGAAAAGTTATTCAAAGGATTTTGGAAACAGGTGTTCTAAATCAACATTAATTGGATTTCAGTTAATTATTCCTTATACTTTAGGGATTATAGGAAAGGAATATAGTGGAAAAAAGCAAGAACAACTTCTCTAACACACTAATTGCTCTAATATTATTTAAGCTAAGCAGCCCCTCATTCCTTTCACCCCCACCCCCAAATAAATTGGCCTCCAGATGACTGTTACAGAGGCTAGGGAATAAGAATGAAGTGGAAATACATGATGCAGTCTTTGAAAGCCACCTTTACTTGGGAGGACGGTTGCATATTTAGTCTATTATCTATACTAATCTCTGCCTGTAACTACTAAGATAAAGGCAACTACTAAAAAGCTGTTATAGATTGATTTTGGATACCACATTTCTAGTGTGAAGACTACCTATGGTTCCCCTGGCATTTTACCCTTCACAGCGTATGATCTATGCACATAGTTTACACTGGGTCAAGAGCGTTTCTCCAGGGCTGGCAGAGGAAGTCTGTGTAGAAGACAGGACAGTAGTAAGGAGTGTATTTTGTCTTTTGGCTTTCTAACTCCTATTGGAATGAATCCACTCTTTCCCTAATCCTGGAGCTGGTATAACATTTGACATGAAGAACTGTGTATGTAGAGTTTTAGTGGGCCTCAGTGAACAGACTGATTCCAAATTTTAAAAGAAGAGGGAGAGGGGGTGAGCGAGGATCACAGTGCACATCCCTGTATGCCTGTGAGCTGAGTCGTGGGATTTCAGTGGAAAACTCTAACAAGATTTTCAGAATTACTCTAAATAGAAATGGTCTAAAGAAATGAGTTTTTTAAATGGGATTGAAAGTAGGGTGGATTTTTTTTTTCCCTTTCTGTTAGGGTTTAATCTCCAATTTTGTGCAAACTTTTGTGCTTATGCCTCTTAGGTTTAAGCTGATGAGAGTGAGAGCAGCCAGTGACACTTGCTAGTCTCTTCTCACCAACCAGCCTAAGAGAAGGGAGTGATACCTGTGACAAAAGTAACAGAATTTCAAGTTTATTTTTAAACTTTAATATGATACAATAATCGGAGCTTCTAGTAACAACCAAGATAACATTTTACGTGTTTTTTACCTTAACAGTGTCTCTTTGAACAACTGCCCCCCCAAACGTTTGAAGTATAGATGAAATGTGTCACTTTTGAACAGGACATATTGTCAAGTTATATGTGAAATTATTTACACAGCAAATTTTAAAAGATTTCGGAAAGCCTAATGAAACTTGCCTGAGGGCAGCTAGAATTTGCATTCCAGCCTCCTGCATATGTGACAATTTTCTAAGCATCTCGGTTAAAAAAAAAAACAACTGGAAGGGGACTTCCCGCATTCAGTAGTTCTCATCTGAAAGTGAGTTATATTACTAAGGAGATAGATCTATGCCCACTGTATGCGTCAGCATATTTACCATCCTTACAAACAGATGTGACCATAATTACATCACATCAACACAGCCACTTATTTACCTGACTTCTGTACATATTTGCATAGGGTCCTAAAGGGGCTTTAAAGACCTAAGATTTTTACAGATCTTATGAAAATATTATTAATAAATTAAAGTGATCTGTTATAACCCTTGTTTCCACCATACCTGGATAAAATTCTTAAGGACAGATGCCACTGTTTCTAACTGACGATGAAGTGCAAAAGATAAATATCTTTAAAGTTTTATTCCGTAACTGTAAGAAGAAATTATTAAACATACAAGGATAAATTATGAAAAAAGATGTAAGCTACATCTGCAAGCATATTTAACTCTTGATTTCCCAAATGTGGCAGTTCACAGCTTTCCTTTTATTATCATTGCCCTTTTTTTTTTTTTTTTTTTGTAAATGTGCTGAATGCAAGCTTTATTCTTGCCTGTACAGAACATAATTTTACTTTGCAAATGAAGGTTCAAACATTTTCTTCTCATTAAAGGTAAAAAAGAGCTACTTCAAAATTCTGTTTCAATCATTTTTTTCCAAATCAATTCCATCAGTGTCAGGTGGCAGGAAAATACATATTTCAAATTAAAATTGTAATACATATCCTAGATGTGTTTTATGCTCTTTTACACTGTATACAGCTTCTCAGCACTAGTGGTGGTTTAATGGTCAGAGTTGTGTGGTTCTTTATCCCTGCCTCACTTCTTTCCTTTGCTCCCCCTTCTGACCTTAGCTAAAATCTTCGCCGTGGTGTATAGGTGATAATTGACTGCCTTTTAAAAGATACTTTTGGTGTCAGCTGAGTGCTTTCTTGTTTGAGATGTGAACATATTTTATGGGCAGACTCAAAGCCTGGTGGTGCTCAGTCACATGTGCAAAAAAAATACATTGTTAGTCGTTTGTAATCCCCAGCCCACGGTGGGTCTCTCCAGTTTATATGTGGGAAGAGATGTGCTTATTTAATCACAGACCAGATGTGGGGCCTAAGGGCCTGACCCAAAGCCCATTGAAAGCAGTTGGAATCCTACCATAGATTTTAATGGCCCTACATGTTTAGATAACTGTATCTGACTCATTTTTATGAGAACAAATCAATAAGCACAGCTTATTTTTGCTCTACTCACTCCTTCCCCCTTTTCCTTAGGAGGAAACTCCCCCTGTACTCTAAATGCAATGAAAACAATTTAATAAAACACCCTGACAACTATTCTGTTAAGTTATAGTAGGAAGCTGGAACATGACTTTATGACACTGGTACCTTTTTGCACCACGAACGCTTTCTGATAATACTTTGCACACAAAGGTTGCCGTGCTTGCGCAGAAAAACAGTTTATATACGGTATGGACTTGGGGCGGCATGGTAAAAATATCTGTATAGTCAGTGTAGTCTATTTGTGAAATATAGCTGGGAAAAATATTTATGAGCACCACAGGACACGAAGCTCAAAGTGCAGTCATTTCTAAATGAAAATTATGTGACAGTTCATCAGTATTTAATGCTAACATTGCTTGATCTAGACATAAAGAATTTAGCAGCCATTTATCATAACATACAGTACTGTTCATTTCCTGATTTGCTTAGAATACATTGGTGTTTTAATCTCAACAGGAGCCACAGGTCTAATTTTAGATATTTAATGAAAGGAAAATCCGGCGAGAGACAGATTTTTCACATGGCTATTAGAAGCCTACTCCCACAACTTGAATTGGTTGGTCTTTTTAATGCGGGCTCCCAGAAGCCACCGCTTGGTCCCTGCACCAGATGCAGGTGTTCCCTTGTGCTGTCAGCCAGGAATGATTAATGAGGATTTGCCCCTACTGAAAGCAGTCTTTGGAGCATTGTTCAGGGCATCTGTGGAACTGTCGGGGGAGACAAGGACACAAGTGAACAACCAATTATTTGGCCATCACTGAGGCAGCATGAAAAAGACATCAAATTGGACAGAGGAGCAAAGCTTTTGTTCCGTGATCATATTTTTAGGTGTTAATAGTAACAGAGGAATTCTACCTGTTTTGTTTTGCCTTTTTTTTTTAATTTTATTTTGCAAGGGAGCAGGGAAAGGCTCAGACCCCGCTTTAAGGCTAGGAAAGGATGTGTAAAAGAAACAGAGACAGAAAACTGATCACGGTCCTTTAAAAGTGTAAAAGGGAGGAAAACACACAGAATTGATTTCTTAGTGGTTGCACTGTGTGTATAAAGATACACCGTTTTGCTCGGCTAACACTGGGGAACGATGGCTAAGAATTCGGTGAGGAGGAGGATTTCCCATGCAAGGAGCTGCTTAATTGCTGGCCAAATACAACGGTTTGGGAACTGGGGCTTTAACAAGTGATAGCACAGGGAAGTGTTACATTAGGATTCTGAAAAAGGAAATGTGAGGGAGCAAAACCAGAAAACATTTGCAAGATCGCATTCAGCATTCAGCCTGCAGCCCTCTCTGTATCTCAGAGAAAAGACTCTTAGGTGCAGAAGAGTGAGAGGGGAAAAGAGGAACAGAACTAAAAACACTCTGCTCAGGCTTAGAGTTTGCATTTTTATATTTACTAAGACTTGTGATTATAAATACTAATTTTAAACCAGAAGGAAAGGATTATATATTCAGAAAAATCCAATTACAGAAAGGATTGTTTGTAAAATACATTTTATGCTCCATCCTGTCAAGCCTCTTTTTACCACAGTATTAAGAATAAAAAAATGTTAATTATACAGCTTAATTCTAATGAGGAATATAATGTTTTATTGACTAATAACAAACAAGGTATAATTTCTACTGAGGTAATGTAATTAATAATTGCAGTGGCTAATTCCCTATCCTCAGAAGTTCCTCTGTGCCCACACATACATGCAAGAGAAGGAGTTCAGATCCTGAAACAATTACAGATCAGAATTCCAAAAATCTCTATTTATAAATTAACAGTTTAGTTATATATGACTACCTGGACTTAGGGGTTTTTAAAGTTATTTATCCTTTAGTGTCTGTATTTTACCAAGGAGGACTCATGGCATCTGCAAAATTATGTGCATGTCCACACATGAAGGCCTGTTTCCTTATCCCAGCTGGTTTGTAGGAAGTTTTAGTAAGCAAAAAGTTTGTTTGCCTCCTTTATATTTAGAATGAGCTGCTGCAGTTACCAATTGGTCTTATGATATCGAGATTTTCAGAATTTGTCATCTCAGTTTCAAATGTGTGGGTCTGAAACCTGGGTAGTGAACTACTGTCTCTATAGGAGTTCCTTGTCAGAAAATAAAAATGAAAAATAAATCCATGAAAATTAATAATCATTTCATCATAAAGAAAGAAAAAAACAATACAGTACACATGTAAGTGGAGTCTTTATCTTTAAGGAGTATAACATATTTCTTTATACCACCCAAATGAATGTCTTGATCAGAAGAACAAACAAGGAAACAGCCTAGAATCTTTTAGATATTCCAGCATTGCTGGTAACTGTGTGCAAATTCTAGTCTAGAATGTTTACATTGGCAATAGCCTCAGTACCGGCTCTTGAACTGCAGTACTGATATGTTCGGGTCCGTAGGTCTGTCCTTTTCCAGCGGCACAGCCGTTTGTTACTCTCTGCAAAGGACTCTGACATTTGAGACTGAGCTGTGTCCCCTCTTGCACTTGGTGTATGTGCCGGAACTCTAAATGCCTTCATTAGAAGTTACAAAATCAGTGTACAGACATGCTCAGCTCTGTTTCCTTCTTGTCAGGAAGAGACAATGGCATCAACAACCTGCCCGTGTGTCTGAGAGACATTGCATGATGGAAGAACGGTCTGTTAGGCTCCTCCTGGGCATGATGGAAGTGATACCACTGGGGAAGGAAAATATTTCCAGGAACGGAAGGGATGATTATAGCATCTCTAAAGAAGAAATTTGCCTGTGACTGTCAAAGTGCTGAACTGAGTTTCCTACTCCTAGATAAAAAAATAGGCGGCTTTCTGCTTTCTGCTGCTGTAGGCTGTGCTGAAGACTGCACCTTTTCCGGCAGGTATGGACTTTTTCCCACAGTAATTCAAGGCTTGTTTATCACTGTGTTGGATTACTTCAGACTCTTCTCTTTGGGGTTGTCAGCTGAAGAGCATAGAAACATCAGATGTTAAAGCTTGATGAAGTTTCTAAGTAACATAAAGAGCACAGCTTGCTATTTACATGTGCCAGTAGCATACAGCACTGAAATATCTTCAAGGACGTGGTCATGCTCTCCAAATCTCCCAGCGGGTGAGCACCTTTGGCACTGAGTCCCTGTGAGCTTCCGTGGCATGTCCCAAGTGGCAAAGATCAGGGCAATAATTTAAAGCAAGGACTGAATCCTTTTAATGGAGGTTCGTTGGCCATAAAATAGGGATGGGATTTGCCAGCCAGTACACGTAATGGGAACACCTCTTTTTACATGTACTACTTCCTTCAGTGCAGTGACATCTCTTTTATCCATTACATTCCTCTACAATCTGCATGCTTTTCAAAAAGAATTATGTTTCTACAATACTTGTCCTTAGGTTTCAGTATTGTGTTTGATACATGTTGTATTATGATGTTTTCCCTGTAAATTCTTATTTATGTGTGTATTTTCATCATACTTCAATAAAAACATCAAAATTGAAATTCAAAGCAAAACAAAAACGAATGGGCAAGAACATATGGAAAGGGATAAACCCATTAACATCTTTATTATGAGTGTTTGCTGAAAACATCAGCTTTGATTTAGCTTTATCAGATAAAGCCACTGGAGATTTATTTTACAAAATTATAAAAAAAATCTGAAACTGTCACTTATGTTTCTACAAGGATCTCTAATACTCCACAGACTGCATAAGAGTACAAAATAGTGAATTAGTATCAGAGGAAGATGGTTACTACCTGTGAGGTGACTTTCTTCCTCTTCTGCTACGTTTATGGTGCTATGAAGCTAAACAATAGATGTGTTCTGTTCCAAGTCACAACATATTCTTACCAGTCTTTGCAATTCTTTTAGATGAAAAAATGTTTCTTTGTCTGTAAATAGCATGGCTACTGTAATTGTTAGGGAAAAAAAAAAAAAGAAAAACAAAATGAGAAAAATAATTAAATCTCAAATAAATATTTTTGTAGTTTTTCGTATGTAATATTTAACATTTATTTCATGCTGGAAAGAATGAGGGTTATTAGAATCAGGCTATGGGTTAAGGGTGAGCATTTCTTTATCTTATTTATGGTAGGTCAAAACTAGCAACAAAAAGCTGAAGAATTCAGGAGTTGTCTTTTATTAAACTTTAGACCATCAGATTTTCTGCCTTTGTCCCTCCTCTGGCCTGATGGTTCTGGTCACTCCAGCCAGAGTATGTCTGCTGATGGTATCCATGATGAAACTCCTAAGACTTTTGTGCCTATGTTATTGCCTCCAGGCCTGAAATGAGGTGAGGCTGCAGGCAACTGGGGTAGCGTCATTAGGATCTCATCAAAACTGGTTGTTAATGAACCATTTGATAAAGCAGAAGGAAATCTCTCTGCTGCTTGCACTGACAAGAAGAAAAAAGGGCAAGGGAAAAGGTTTAGATCTAAAAATACTTCCCTTGCAGGAACAGCATGAATTGGCTGCAGTTTCTTTTGTTATCACACACGCATTCTGGTATAGGGCAGGCAGGGATTTAGCAGACGACATTTCTATTTTGATCTTATATAGTAATGCTGTACATGCTTGATTTGGGCTGCAAAATTTGCAGTGTGAACTACTTAAGTTCTGGCTGTTTGGCAGTAGAGAATCGTGAGGCTAAAATAAACTTCAGTTCCTTTACCCTTGATGGCTGATTATTGCACCTGAAATCCCAGAGCTAGGAGTTCAGTAAATTTCTGCTTACACATAGGTAAGTATTTACTTATGAAATGTATTTATTCTCCAAAGCCCCAGATTTTATAAACTCCTTTGGCTTATTCAGCTTTTATTTTTCTTCTGTGCTTAAGAGGAGGTCACGCTTAGGACTGGTGTATGAGGCCAAATGGCTTTTCTTTTTCTATAGCCCTCAGCATGTTTCTTCACCAGCATAATTTCCCACCATTTCTGGATTTCACTTTCTTCTTTCTAGTCCCTCTCATCTTCTTGTGGTTTTGTTGTTGTTGTTGTTGGTTGGTTGGTTTGGTTTTATGTTAATACCATCTAGTACACATATTCTGTTCCCTTTTTCTCCTTCCCCTCTCACATCCTTCATTCACATATCCTCTTTTCTTCCTATTTCAGTTCATACACTTCTCTTTGCCTGGTCTCTTTTCCACAGCTTCGTTTCTTCTCCCTCCATTCATGCTACAACTGGGAAAACAATGTTCTTTGCACCTAGGGAAGTGGATCTTCACTAATAATGGTAAAGTTTCATAGAATCATGAAGTCTTTCAGGTTGGAAGAGACCTTTAAGGTCATCAAGTCCAGCCATTAACTTAACACTGCCAAGTCCACCACTAAACCATTTCCTTCAGCACCTCATCCACACATCTTTCAAATAACTCCAGGGATGGTGACTCAACCGCTTTCCTGGGCAGCCCGTTCCATGTATGGAACAGGCTGGAAAAAACAATATGTGGTGCAGTGTCACTGACTATTTTTCTAGGGAAAGTATCTTTAACATAAGAGGCTTTCATTAATATTCTTTGTAATGTGAAATGATTTAGCTTCAAATTACTCAGTATCTGAATACGAGTTAGGCAAAATACTTCTCAGTATTGGGATGGATTATGAAGCTTCACCTTATATATCCCAATTGTTAGAATTTTCTTTCAATTTGTATGAACTGTCAAGCTTTAAAATTTGTGTTTCTACTTTGGTATTAAATTCTTGGCAGCCTCAGCTTATTTCATTGCCCATCATGGTGCTATGTTAATGGTAAGCATCACAACACCGGTTGCCTATATCTGTTTTAATGAAGACTACCCATCACAAGGTCCTTATTTAAACCTCATTTTAGAGTTTTTTTTGGAAGCTTTACAAATGCAGATGATATTCCAAATTCTGATTGGAAGTAAATAATGGGATATCAGAGTATTTTGGTCAAATAAGAAAATGGACTCCTTTACTGCAAAGAAAGCTATAACATTCACACTGGGGTCTAGATGGTTAGAATCGGTGGTCTATAAGCATTAACAGAAAATAAATAGTACAGAAATATTATTTCTTATAAACTACCAGCACCTAGCAGTTTTATAAACTGTAATCTTGACTGCAAGTCTCGAACAGTAATGAAATAATGATTGTAAGAATACCGATATTAAAAATATTTGAAATAATAATTTGTGGGGTTTGTATTGCCCCATTCCGCCTAGCAGCCAACAGGAAGTCAAAGGAGATTTTAAGAAAAGTTTATTAAAATCCATTGCATTTGAAAATCCTTAGATCTACATTTCTGCTATCGGAGACTCCTTCAGGTTCTTCCCCTATGGATACAGATTATATTTGTTTTCAGAATTGCTGAAGCCAGAAATACAGTCTGTGAGTTCGAATGAACTTTCTTCACCTAATTTCAAATCTGCTTGAACTTAGTGACTTTGTATATTTGATTTAAGCTTCTTTGAGTTTGCATTCAATAAAGGAGAAGAGTATAGGTGAAGGGAGAAGAGGCAGAAAATCCAATGCAGAAATATCAAGAAAAAGAAGAAGTTTGATATACATGCCACATGTGAATTACTTGTTTCTCTGTCAGTATCTTCTGTGTTTTGCAGCACTGAAGCTTTCCTTGGCAAAGAAAATAATCAAGTTGCCATTTTTTTAATTTAAACATGCACAAAGTATTTTTATTTCATAAGCTGCAGCCTTAGCAGACAAATAGATACCGTGATTTGTTTGTGTCCAGCTTCGCAACATACTGTTCCAAAAGCAAATCTTGGTATGCCAGAAGACGTGAAATGGCAGGGTCTATGGTGCTCTCCTCTTATCGTCTGCTAGAAAAATCTGTCCGTCCCTGCTTTTAATTACACCCACTTAGTGGTCAAGCTAATTTATCCTGCTGGCCAGATAATCTAGTTCAGTGTCCACTGCTCTTATTACAGACTGGAGGTCAAATCTTTTATCTGTTTTCTCCAAACTCATTTGGACACTGTTTCGTGCTGGGAGTCTTTGGAAGGTGATAAATCTTATTGCTAATGTCCCAGGAGGTAGTAACATGTCTTCCTACAGGCAGATCTTCAGGATTTTTCCAGGCTCTGTGTACTTAAATAAAACCTTGAAGATCCTGTGGTTTTATTTTGTTTGTTTTATTTTCATACAAGTATCTCCACTCACTCAAAACAGAATTGTGAATTGATAGCAGAGTCTTCTGAGACTTAGTCTTCATTTTTATGTCCATAAAGAAGAATATAATCGAATCCTACTATCAATATTATGACTACCTGTGCGTATGGCTAGTCTTTTCAGCGTAACGAGTTTTTATTGCTTGTTATAGTCTGGATATGTGCCAGAAGCCCACGAAATACAGGGCACATGGATTTGGGGAATACTGCACTAAGGAGAACTCCTTCTGCCTAACAGTAATTCCTGGATGGTGAAGAGCAGCGATTTTCTCCCTGTGATCAATGGAGATCAGTATGGGACTTCTGAGTTGTCTGCAAAAGGCAAACAGGAAGAAGTTTGTATGTTACACTGTGGTTTATGTGAAATTTGGCATTTATGGGTCAACACCAATAAAGCCACCGGTGTACAACCGTAAAATGGCTCATGCTTTCCTTTCTAAGTGGTAATTTAAGACACAAGGTTGGTATTGCCTAGAGCCTTTGTGGATACCATGAAAACCTGCTTCATTTTGTTTCCTGTTAGGAAGCTGGCAGACAGATTAAATGTTGATTGTAAACTTCTTTCCCTATCCCTGCTACCGCACTAAATGCATCCTGCTCAAATGAAATTATGTAGGTTTCTAAGAGAGGTAAATTTATAACATAACTTATTCTCATACACTTATATTGCATATAAAATATATATAAAACTTGTAATGCAAATTTATTATAATAAAAAGGCATTGATAGAGGAAAGATATTTTAAAAGAAAGGTTTCATTGTGACATTGTCATAGCATTAGAAACCTGGGGAGCCCAATGCAGGTCACAGTTGGGCTAGCCTGCCTACATGATGCTTATTGTACCGTGTAGACTAACCAGCTCTGATTAGCACGATCTTATTCATCGCATTTAATTGTAGTGGGTTTAGAAATCCTTACCTTTGTAAGGATGTGTTTGCAGCGGAACATTTTTCTGACAGTGGGTACCATGCAGTCAGCACTGAAGGTCATCCCAGTTCTGTTTTTTCTTGCCCCAAGTGTCGCATCTCCAAGTGTCTATAAATGTCTGCAGGTGTCACCTTCCCATTCTCCAGGCAGATGTCCCTCTTGCACTGGCTCTGTTTTCCCTTTGTAGGGTCTCCTCTGCTTCCACCAACACTACAAGATTAAGAATTGCATTCCGCCTCTCCGTCCACATTTGACAATTGAAGCTGACTCTTTTTCACATCCACTGCAATATCCTTGGAATACCTTTTGAAGAAAGAAGGGACAAGCAATGAGCTATGTTTCCTGTCATAATTCTTTTAGCTCAAATTCAGGAATAGGCATTGTGTTTGGCTGTAATTCCTGAAATAGAGGAATTTTTAAATGCTTTTTCTTTCGGCAAAGGATTACTGTGTAAGATGACATATACTTTCTAAAAGTAAAAGGGTAGCCCAGGTTCCATTTCTCCTCTGATGGGGAACCAGCCTGCCTGCTGGACAACAAGCAATGTGGCCCAGCTCTCGCTGCTCCAGTTGCCACATTTTTTGAACCGACTCCAGAAAGATCTTTCTTTTCTTGACTCTGTTCCGTAATTGAAAGGTAAAAAGCAAATTGTATCTCTGTCCTTCTTTTCTATAACTCTTCCAAGGAGTCCAGAGTGCACTGTATCCCAAGCAGCAGTTAGCTCTAAGAAAGAATGGTAACCTTGAAGTAGACATTTTAGAGCATCGAGAACCGCGAGTGTTTTTTTCTCAATTATTCCTTATTGTGATATAGTTGCTTATGTCATTTGAATTTGCATTAGCATAACTGAGAACCTTTGAATAGACTGATGTACTATGCGTTGATTTTATTCTATGAATTCATGTTGAGACAAATATCAAAACGCGTTTAATACAAATACACATTTACTCTATGCATGTGTTCATATAAATACTGAAAAACAAGTGTTCTCAAACTGTTTTATAGGTTGAAAAGAACTTGAAAGGATGCTTTGTGGAACACGTGCCCATGTTTCTCCACCAATCAAATGGTTTTGCACTATGTCAATTTGCTTTTTTTTCCCTTTTTTTTATGAAGTTGGTAGTGGTATGTTATGACTTTCAAAGGTGACTTTATGACAGTGTAAGTACAGGATCAAGTGTAATTCAAACCTTGGGTACCTTTTAGCTGGGTTGCTTTATGGCTCTAGCTGCAGTGGCAGTGAGAAGGGAGAAATGTCCCGGCTCTGCGGCAGACAGATTTTGTGACCTTGGTCAAACTGCTTAAACTCTCTCAGTGAAATCCTACCCCTGCTAAAGTCAAGAGGATTTTTGTCATTTATTTGAATGGGGCAAAGATATCACATTTGAATTCTGAATTGGTAATAAGAACAGGATAACATGTATCTAACTCTCAGAGCTCTTGTGAGGCTAATTAATCAGCAGAGTACTTTGGGATCCTCAGAAGTATAATAGAAGCTGCAAGTACTATTATTTATTTGTCGTGTAATTGGAAACCAGCAAGGTAAAAAGTCATTGATAAAAATCCATATCACAAGGTCATTTCTTTCAATGTTGCAAATCTCTTCTTCAATCAAGAGCTTTGTAACTGATGAAAAGTACAGCCTAATCATAACATTATCAAGTCAATTTAATTGGTGCTCTGGCAGCACATGAGATCATAATGAAGTCATTTTTGCTAGTTACAGGCTTAAAAATATTTTTATAGCACCCTTCATCCTAGTGGAAACTTTAAAGGCCTCACAGACAGGATTAAGCTTTTCTGCCTCTGTTATGCAGCTGCTTTTGTGTGGCAGATACCAGCTGTTTTAATAGGGTCTAAAAAATCTACTAGGAAGCATGATATTACTGTGTTTATACATATCCTTTATACCTATTACATAGTTTACACTTTTAACAACAGTGTTCAGATACATCAAGGTAAAGAGGAAGCACTTTTGAATCAGAGGAGTTCTGATGGTTTCAAGGTTGAACGCTGATAGTTGTCACTGTTGCTGAACCGCATTTTTTAAATATACTCTGTGTCTGTGAAAAGACTATTCTTGCCAACAGAACTGCCTGCATGTTTTTGCACAATGGTCTGTTTCACTTTGGTAGAAACATCAAAGCCAAAAACTCCAGCAGGGTTTATGGCATCCCAGGTGAAGGTTTGGTGTAAGAGCAGTTAGGTTTCCCTCAGCACGCCCTGTTACATTGAGTGAATTGCTTAATTCACCGTGGTGTAAGTTTCTGTACTGCAACAGATGCAAACAATGTCATTTATCTTTTCTTTGCCCCTGCTTTTCCTAGCCAGCGGGCCTGAGAACTGGTGTGTCAGTGTCAGGGTCCTCCTGCTTGTCCCTCTTCAAGGACCGGGGTGCCGTGTCCGCAAGTTGCTGTGGTGAGTTCCCACCACTGACCACGTGTCCCTTGCCATGGCTAGTGGCCAGTGAGGAGCACATTGTGGCTCTCACTTCTCTCTTAACATTTCCTCCTTCAGGAGACACACAATTAAAAGCCCAGTCTATAACACAGCCTTCAGAACAGGCAGCAAATGCAAAGTGGCTACAAGGCCAGGCTGGATGAGGCTTTGAGCAACCTGGTCTAGTGGAGGGTGTCCCTGCCCATGGCAGGGGGGTTGGAACTAGACGATCTTTAAAGGTCCCTTCCCACCCCAACCATTCTGTGATTCTGTGTAGTGTCTCAAGAAGTGATGGTGTTCAAGAGGAAGAGAGTTTAAAATCGGCGCTTTTCCCTCCTGGTTTTTCATTTCCGTCTCCCTCCCTCCCTTCTCCATGAACTCCTCTTCACCTTTGTCACGGCCGATAGCACACTTTCAGTCAGATGTGCCTGAATGCGTCTCAGGTACTGACAAAATGAAGTTTCTTCTACACTTTGATGGAAAGCAGGGAACAGTGGCCTTCTGCCTCAGCCAGGCTGTGGCACTCAGCAGTGTCTAAGCAGAGCTGCTTTCCAGTGCCATTTACTCTGAGCAAGGGGAGGAAGAGAGACTGGCAATGGAAACAAGCTCCTGTGGGAGTTTTACAGGTGTTTATGGGTGTTTTATCTTTACAGGCAAAATGGCTGTGCTGGTTTCAGTCAGGAAAGAGTTAACTCTCCTTACTGTGGCTGCTAGGGCTGTGTTCCTGGATGCTGAGAGAAGTACTGACAAGGTCTTAGCTGGCTCTGGGAAATGCCTGCACTGAATTCAAGGTCTTTCTCCACTTCTGATATTGCAGCTGCGTTCCCAGCTCTCGCTCTCTCGCTACAGGCAGTGTAGGGGACACACAGTTCAGACAGCTGACCCAAACTGACCGAGGAAGTATTTCATTCCATAGTACATCATGCTCAGGGTTTCAGTGAGGAGGGGGTCCGGGAGTCATTACTCTCTCTCTCCTACCCTCTTGCTTGTTTACTTCCATACACTTGCTAACACCCTCCCTGACTCCTGCGTTAGCTGCTTTGCTAACTCCTGTGCTGGCTTGTTTGTGGGTTTGTTTAGTTTTCCCGGTCGTGCTGTTGCTGATAGGGTTCGCTTGGAATCTGCTGCAATAGCTGTCAGGCTCTGGCCCTTGGGCCGTGGCTCTCGGGCTGCGATGGCTCTCGGGCTACGTGCGGCTCTCAGGCTCTCTGGGTCTGACTCTCACTACTCAGCACCTGGGTGTGCGTTGGTCAGTGCGTGGTGAGCAACTGTATCGTATTGTAACATATGTTGTATTTTCTACTATTTTAATTAATTATTATTAGTAGTATTTGTATATATTAAGATTTAATTAGTAAATAGTCCTTATCTCACTTTTACAAGCTTCCTTGTCCTTTTCCCTCTGATTCTTCCCCTACGCTGGAGGAGGGGAGGGGGGATTTGTGAGAGTGGCTTTGTGGTATTTTGCTAGCCGGAGTTAAACCGTGACAACGTCATATGCAAAGAGGGAAGAATGCTACAAGAGCCCTCATAGATAAAGCCAAGGACTGACATAGGAAGTAAAATAATGGGAGACAGACAACATTTTCTTCCTTTTCCCTTGTCCAGCACTACAGCCACATTCTTACCCCTACTGAAGTCCATTACACCACACTGGCAGTGTAAAGGGACACGAAAGGGAGTGTAAAATGCAGCTTTCAAGGCACAGTGGTTTAAAGGATCCTTCTACATAAAAGCTGCAAAGCAGTGGGTATGGTACTTATTTTCATCAGTTTGTTCCCCATCACCAGCAACTCAGCAGTGTTGCTGTAGAAGTCCCCTACGCTCATCAGACTCTTGTTTAGCACAGCCAATGCCTGAGGTTGTCCATAAATACAAATAAACCCAGGATTCCCAGCCCCTCTCTCCTCAAAAGGTGCTGGGCTCTCAGGCTGTCTCAAGCTGGGACAGATCTTTGTGTTAGATGTCCCTGGATAATTTATGAAACGGTATGTATGTTAAGAATTAACGCCTGCAGTGTATATAGTAAATGCATTTACTTCCAGCTGCAATATGTATCTTTAAAAAGTCATTAATGCTTCTAACTTGGACGTTTTGACATTCAGTCTTTGATTAGTGAATGTTACAAAGAGAATATACAAACAGTACACATGAACTTCATCTGAAGGCACTCTAAAGATCCTGTGTCTGTTGGTAGGGGACTGCGTGTCCAGCGCTCCCTAAAGCCCCCAGCTGCTGTGTTGGGTGCCTGCAACTGCTGTGTACACTGCTGACAAGTCTTTCACTGCCCTTCATTCTTTGCAATGATAAATTTAACCTAATTTTAGTCCTAAGCTTATTTAAGTAGAGCCATAATACATATAGCCTGCTATATAATCAGGTGTCATATAAAGTTTAAACTTTGCACTAGCAAGTTCCTATCTTCGAATCTCAGTTTAGGCCTCTTAAAAGCTTAACTTTGATGACACACTATCCCAGTGAATTTTGTGACAATTTTAATTTTTCTTTTTACCACAGTCCACCTCACAGGTCATCAGTCAGTTTAGCTTGTTAGTAATCCTTCTGGCTGACATGCAGAGGAAGTACCAAGCTCATTATAGATACAGCTTGAGAAGTTGTGGTCCTCACTGGCTGGTCTAGGGGAGATGAGACTCGGTGCTGTGCTTGCAAGCGTACTTGGGAATGAACTGAAAGTCTGATCATTTATGCACAGGAAAAACCCCCACAAGTGTAAGTCTTCTTAGTTATGGATAAACAGCTAAGTGTGTTGTGGTTTCCCCACATTTTTCATTATTCATATGTATTTCTTTTCAAACTTTGTTCGCTGCAGGATGTAATCATAACTGCTCAAAAATTGAGTGTTCAGTTTTCATTGGTCTGGCAGGCAGTTGGTATGTTTCGTGCAATCTGAAAAGATGGGTGCATAAGAACTGTTGATACAAATAATGGCACTTAATTTGCTGGTTTAATATTTGCAGCAGTAAACAGAGTCCCTCAGGTTTCTGCAGGTTTCTAATCGCAAAGGGGTGGGAGAACGGTTTAAGTTGCAAGTTACAGGTCTGAGGAAATAGCATGAAAATATTTTAACGGTACTCACTATATCCTGCTCAGTAGCCACTTACAGAACTTTACAGAGGATGACAATGTCAGCCAACAGTCAAGACAATGGTCTGAGAAACCCCCTTTTTACTTCAGACAAAGAGAGGGAAAGAGCATTGTGTAGGGAAGTGAAACTTCAGGGCAGCAGCTCCACTGAAGGCTTGTTAAATCTTTCATTTGGGCCATTCACCTGCTGCTTATAAGCAATGAAAATGGTAGGCAGCAGATGTGAAGGCTAGGAGGGGCTATAATGACATGAAAAACAAGTTGGGTGACTATACAGGATCGAGAGAAGAAGGATTGAGGCTTACTCTTTTGTATTTAAAAAAAACCCCACAACACATATTATGATCTCAAACACTTTAAAAACTTTTTTTTTCTGAATGAATCAGATAAAAAATATTAAAAATATAAATTAATAAATAAGCATTTCCCATCTTTTTTGACTAAATGGAAAAAAAAAAAAACCCCGTGATCTTGAACATGACAATTCTTGATCTCTGTATAACTCTCATTAACATTCACCAAGGCTGGAGTATGACCCTCTGATTATGTGAGGCTTAGAATACATATAATTTCCCTAAAGTAGATGATGAAAAAAATCTGCCTATTTTGACCACCAGGATGTAGGTTGGCTTTTTCGATCAGCCACAAATCACACACCTTGCTGATGTTGTCTCCCATAGAAATGTTTGTGTTTTAATTTAAATCAGACAATGAAAGAGTTTGAGATCTGGTAAATTAGGAACAAAGGAAAAGGCTTTGTGCACTGCTGCCTATAGTGTAACCATTATGGTTGTAGTAATGTGCTGTGAGAAGCCATTGGCATGCTAAAAATACACTACTTTAACAATAATCCATGCATAAAAGAGCTTGAAAGGAGAGATGGCATATACCTAATGAATTCTGGACCTTTTCCATGCTTACCATTTATAGGATTTGAAAATTGCCAACCCTTCTTACTATGTTATAGTGTTTAAACTTTAACAAACAAACACAAAAACCCCCTAAATGAATTCAGCAATAGTAGCAGGATATTGAATACTGTATGTGCTAAATGACTGTTGGGGGGGGAAGGGGGGGTATTTAAAAAAAAAGAAAAATAAATATGTCAGATTTTATACATATATATTCAAAACAGATGCATGATTGTAAATACAGGGTAGTCGTAATATTCCGAGCACATATTTAGGGACTTCCTCCCTTTTCCAAATCTCACTCAAGTGGAACATACACTCATTTCTGTAACAAAAATTCTTTCTACTCTATTGGCAAAATGAATAGCATCAACTCAAAATATTTAAAAATTTAGTCACATCCACATCTTGCAGCCTATAAGGAGCTTTCACGCTTTTGGGCTCGCTTTAGATCTTTAATACCCTTTCCTTTTGTGTCAAGGAGCTCACGAGGCGTAAAGAAGCACTGATAAACCCACTTAGATCCCTTCCTGGGCCGTCACCTCTCCCTGCCAAGCGGCTTTAGGTGGTAACTGATCTGTGACAGCCTGCCAGTCAAACGGAGCATTTCTGAAAGCTGACACAAAAGACTGGGCGACGGAGAAAGGGTAGGAAAATAAGAAAAGAAACCAAACTGTATCAGCGCCTCTCTCCCCCCCCCCCCGCCCAGGCCCCCTCACGCTCTCCCCCCTACCCCCACCCCGTAGTCAGGTTCATGGCAGGGGCAGCTCATAGCCTGAGCGATAGCGATCGGCAGCCCTGCCAGGCTGGGGGCTGCCCCGGCTTAGCGCTGATAATAGCGGCCACGGTGAGTGACAGAGGGAGGGAGGGTGACACCGGGCTGCTGTCAGCCCGCCCGTGGGACCGGGGCTGGCAGAGCCGGCGGCGGGGGAGCAGGGTGCGAGGGGGCCTCACTCCCCGGAGGGGCCCGGGGAGCCGCCGGGGGCGGGGAGGGGGGCGGCTGGCCCTTTCCCACCTTGCCCCGGTCATCCCTGCGACAGGTTGCGTTGTGGTGGCCACCTCCCTCCAGCCAGCGACTTCTGCTCTGACCTCTTCATTAGAGTGGGGCAGTGAAGCCTCATCGGAGAGGTGCGGGGACCCTTGGGAAAGATGCCTTCCAACATTCTCCGCTCCTGGGTGCCTTTGTACAGCTGCCTGCAGAGATTGCAGTGGCACGGGTTAAAAAAGCCGACAAAACCTCACCGTCTAATGGGGATATCAAAGTTTTATTTGATTTACTGGGGAGAAAATTAAGCGTTTTTGCAAATGTGTGTTGCTGGCTTGGGAGGGACCCTCAGCCCCTGCCTCTGAATCGGCTCCCACCGGCCTTTCTCACCCCTCCCCTCTCGGACTGTGGGGGCCTGGGGGTTGCAGCAGCAAAGTCACCAACTCTGGGGGATTCTTGGGTTTGTTTGTGGGTCTATGACAACCTTCGAAACCAGACAAAATTAAGTTTTGAATCAGCTCTCACGATTTCAATGCGCCAGCTCCATCACAGAGGCTCTTTCGGTTCACATCGATCTATCACCCATTTGACCAGAGGGCAAGATCAGGCCTTTCTGTACTTTTTCACATCCCTGGGATGTTTCTTCACTTTTATACAAGGTGGAGGAGGAAATTAAGTCAAATCTGGCAGCATCAACCTCAGAGCAATCCTCTGAGATTTTCTTTATTCACAGATGTGAAATACCGTGCTCAAAGTCTCTGAGTACCTTGATAACATTTTGCCTGAAACATAAGGAGTCACCTTACGCTGACCATCAGATGGTTTAGTGTCCAGTCTATCGTCCAGTTTAGTAACTTTGTTGTTGAGTGAATAATCTACTGGCAAGGGGAAATACGCACTCTTTTCCTAGTTAAACATCCCTCAATTTGAACAAAGTTGCGCAAATGTACACCGTGACTGAATTCAACAAAATTTGATATTTTTAAATCCAGAGTAATTTCTCCTAGTCTGCCATGAATGGAGAATTATTCTACACTCAAGAGGAATTTAATCCTTAAAGAAGCAAAAATGGACTCAGCACACTAAGCTTTGGTTGATGCTGATGCCTTCATACAGTGGGGGATATTCCCACTGGCATCAGCTTTCCCCTGGAGTTCTGGTAGGTGAGAGCGGAGGTTCAGCAGTCTCTGCAGTGAGTGGAAGGGGATGTGGGAAAAACCATCCTCAGTTTATCTCCTGTCCTGATGGTCCAACCAAACCACAACCCCTCCCTTCTTTAAATATGTGTTCTTATCTGATGGGTGGATCTGGTAAAGAGAGGAAAACATTTTCCGCTTACAGTATGAAGAAATTTTCATCACTCATGTCTTAAGGGGTATTTATTTACTGAGGTACACCTCATCTGATTGCTTAGTTGCAAAGATCTGCAGCCTTAAGAAAATATTCTACGTTTTTTTTGTGCCTCAAGCATCACTCTTTTCTTCCTACCTTTAAAACCACTGAAAAATGAAGCATAGTGGACAAAAGAATGAGAGCGAAGAAGGTAAAGAAAAAGCATTAAGCTTGAAAAGAATAAAGCAGGGGAGTAAAATAAAAGATCAACATTTTTTTGGGAAGAAATCTTCTAGTCTTGAATAAGGGCTGTATTTCAGTTTAGAATTATGGGGAGTTTTAATATAAAATAATTCTGGATGTTAACTGTTGTGTGCTAAAGTGGACAAAAGCTTTAATTTGCACATATTTATAAATTGAAATAAATTCAGTTGTGCTGAAATTTGGTGTGCAAGTTCATATTGAAGTAATTTTTTTGATCAGTCCTTTTGAATTATTATTAATTTTTTAATCTTATAATGAAGAGGATCCTTTGTTGTTTACAATTTTAAAATCCAATTTAAGTATGTTTTTATATTTCTGAAATAACCAGATTAGTTGTCTGGCTTTGCTGGAGTTACTAATGAGGGATACTTTAAACAGATGGAAAAATAAAGCTTTACTGTGAGCAGACAAGAAAAAATTTATTATTTTATCAAAACTGTTAACAAAAAATGTTTATAAACTATCCATGTGGTTGAAAAATAAGAGAGTGAAAGAAGGACTCAGGTTAAAAGTAGTCCTGTTTCGAGGACACCAAACTTTAAAGGTGTCAGAATAACCACTGTATGATGAAGGAGATCTGTATGGCAATTTCTTGAGTGTGTCACTGCTATCCAGGTGTATTAAAAGTAATTGAAATATTTAAAAATATGTAATTGATCATTGTAAGATTCTACCTCAAAATTTAATTTGCAACATTTGGAGTCGGTATGTGTAATGTCAGATGGTTCGCACTCTGTTGGTTTATGGCAGTTATCTCAGCCCATCTTAAAGTCATCGGGTAGGAGGGGGAATGCTTCCAAGTGGCAAATCCTCCCACCTATTTTAGGCTTAAATTTTCAGATAGACTGAATCGCCCTTCAGGTAGGTTTAATATTTTTCATAACAGGAAAAGGAACTTAGAGAACTATGGCAAGATTCAGCTCCCGATCGCAGACATTTACAATTAAGGTTCCTAAATCCTGCTAGAGTTAGGTTTCTAATGATGCTGTTGACATATGTGCTAGGTGTTAGGCTATCATTGTCGGTGAATGTGTAGTCACTAGGGCCTAGAGAGCCATTCAACTCACTATAATGCAGTTACTGTCCTTGGTACGGAATTCTTTTCTGAACACGACTGGCTGTTTTGATGAAGGACTTGATTCAGCTGCCTTCTCACTGGGTCTGGCGGTATCTGAGATGCTGTGGAATGGCCCGCTCTGGAAGCGAGTCCTGCATATCTTCTGTCATCTTTTTGGACCTGTTAGATATATCTCGGATACCCCAGGATATGTGAAATGGCATTAGATACAAATGCATGGCCAGCTGAACCAAACCCCATAGTTCGGGGGCTATTCAGCATGTCTCCATGCACCTGTTTGTAAATATGTCATTGTAGGTGTCTCAAGCTCACACTGAATTCATCATCAAACCTTTAGATAGATAAAGTCAGGGGAGAGAAATCCCACTGCAGAGGCACATAGAATGGAAATAAGTATATTATAATATAAAATATATTGTTCTTCAACTCAGATGCTACCAACCAGGTAGCTGTGAAAAGAGACATGATCTCAGAAACTCCCTGATCACGAGTATTTTGGGAGCAGTCATTGTTAAATAATTCAACATATTCATTTTCTGCCTGTGCCAGAAGTTGCAGACTCTCTTGTATGTGGGTAGATGCCCCAGGATCCAGGAGAAGCAAAAGTGCAGAGGGAGATGGACCAACTTGAAAAAAAGAACATGGGCAAAAGGACCTCACCCTGTAGTTGCCATGCAGTGAATTTCAAGCTCAGAAAAAGCATCTCAAGAATTAAAGCATGAAGAGGCATCTCACAGTGATAGTAAAAGTGCCCCATTTTAACCTCCTCTAGCTTTTTATTTTTATTTTTTCATTTCCCGTGTTCAGTGAGAAACATTAGCAGTTAGATAATTTTCCATCCCCTGCTACACCTTCAAGGAGTAAATACTCTGTTCCAGTGCCTGGTATGATGGCTAACAGAGCCTCTATTAAACATCTCCTTTCCTTTTGAAATTTCCTTTACAAAAACTTTAATGTCCATATGTATTAATCATGCACCTTGTCAAAAATCCGCTCTTCCTGCTTGCTCTGTCCCACCCTCCTTACTTCTCCCCTTTCTCACAGTAATAACAAAGATGTTTTGAGGTTGTGTTTGTTTGGATTATAATTAAAAAGAAAGGAAAGGGCAAAATAGCAGCTTCAGTACAGGATTTATCGCCGTGATAGAGGAAGAATTCTTAATAAAAAATAGTACCCACTGGTGTGTGCTGCTTCAAGAATCTAAATGCTAAATAAATTTATATATTTATATCTTCACTGAGATTCTGTAAATTCTTGCTGACTACAGGGAGGGTGTTCAAAACTAAACTAGGCACAAATGTCAGTGTTCCTTTGTCATTATGGTCTCAAGTTTATTTACTTTAATATGGAAATTACAGTATTTACAAAACATCACAATTTAGATACGTATGTAAATATGTATATTGAGGTATGGAAATGTTTACCTCATAGAAATATAACCTAATTTACTTCTAGTTTTAAGGTCTTGGAAGAGGACCTGAAAAATAAACACTCTGTATTCAGTCTGTTGGTAGAATGCAAGTCAGTTTACAAAAGCAACTCTACTTTGTGATGGTTTGATGAGTGATCACTGTGGGCAAGTAAGCAAGTGCTTCTATTATAATGGCTTCCATATCATTACTAATATTCACCTCTGGGGTAATGCTGTCCTTGGTCCTTAACATTCATAATTTTGCATTTGTGGGGTTTTTTTCCACTGTTATCTATCTGATAGTGAAAAAGAATTGTGAAAACAAAAATTTTCAATCTATCTTTCAAAAAATTGTTGTGAAAGATAGAGTGAAAAAGAACTGTTGGTTTCAACTGAATACTTTTTTAACAGAACTAAGTGGAGAGAAATACTCAACAAAAAAAGGTAGGAGAATGTGATTGTGTTTTGGAGGAAGTGCCCTACAGGCAGGGCTATACTTCTTTTACAACAAAGCAAATATCCTGCACATACTACTAAGGAACAGTATAACACACTCTTTACTGCTGACACCTGCTCAAGTCCTCCAAGGTTGGGTTACTAGAAGGGTTTGTGTCATAAACTCCTGTTGCCATACATTCATAGCTGTGTGAAGCCATCAGCCTTTGGGCTGAAATGGTAATCATATGTGAATCCTCTTCGCAACCAAAGAATTTATTTGGGAAACTTCAGTGAATTCCTTTCAGAATTTTTGAATTATGGGAGTATGCAAAACATACTCTGTTTCATTGGGTTTAATAGGCAGTGAAAACAAACTAAACCCAGCAGAAAATAGGTTTTTTGGGAAAACTACAGCAAAATCAACTGATAGCTGCTGGTATTGGCTCAGTTGACTGTTTTCCTTGTTCAGGGCTGTTCTTCCTGTTCTCAGCATACAGAAATACTTTAAAATGAAAACAGTAAATAGTTTATAAAAGACCATTCTTTTTAATTCAAGGTCTTCTCAAATTAATATTGAAAAATGGTATTGTAAAAAAATGTGTTACTATGTTTTAAAACTTTAGGACATTCTGCAGGTTAGTTTTTAAAACATATTAAGAGGTTGAGGTGAATCCTAAAGGGAAATCTATGAAGTTATTAGTAGAGCTTATTGAGCTTAGGCACTTTTTCTGACATTATTTACCTTTTTCTCTTCCTGGCCTGAGGCTGGAGGCAGCTGATTTCAGATAGCTGCTGTGCACATAAAAGGAAATTTTAAATACCTGATTAAACTACTCAAAGCAGAACAATAAACTTAAGTACTGAGGGAACTGAAAGGTTAGCTATAGATTAAGACTTCTAGATTTTTGTCATGTCATGAACATTTGAGGTTTTGATCCAAAAATAAGAGCAGGCATCTGGCTACTGCACAAAATAGTTGTAATGGCATTAACTACTTTTCTTTTGTTTGGACAACCTTGTCTTACAGAACAATGCCAAAAAACAGCTTCAGGAAAGATAGGAACACATTTCTCTCCCATACAGTTTGTTTCAGTAGGTGACTACCAAAGTTAAATGCTATACTAAGCTAAAATAGTTTTTTCCTGAAATAAATCATATACATTAAATACATTTAAATGTCATTTAAGACTCTAGTTAAAATCATAAAAATTCAGACGTTGGAAAATGTTTGGTTATTGGTAATATCTCTTCTTTTTCTGATTGCATCTACGTTTGTAACAGGAACATGTAGTTTCCCTCTTGACTCCATGACTACTGTTCCTCTTCTAACATTTCCAAAACAAGTTTGCTTTCAAACTTCACACGAAGCATATATGGAAAGGAAGGCCAAATCTGGTAGAAAATAAGCATGTGAAATATGCAATTTTTTGTCCAACATTTGTGGCTTGGTCCTCAAACTTTGTCACAAATTTGTCCGGTTACAGGTACTTCAGGATTCATTATTTAAAAGATGCTGGAGAGGTTTAGTGTCCCTTTCTATTTTCATGAAAAGAGAATGCATACTTTAAAAGGCATCCTCTGCTAGCAGGTGTCAGTCTCCACCACAAGGGTCTAAATTAATTTTATAAGCCCAACAACATTCTGATGGATATTTGTAAGCACTTTCGCAGTCTGACAGTGAGTCCGGCTTAGTTCAAGGTAGAAATCTATTAATACTTTTTTTGAGTGACATTTTGTAAGGGTTTATAGACACCACAGTCTTCACTGAATTTACACTAAGTCACACAGCCACCAAGTCTTGAGGCTAAGCTATAGGCCATGGGGAACAGACCAGACTTCTTATCGTTCATCACACAAACTCCAGTAGTACTAAAAAAACAGTCAAGGGCACCTACATTGGTTTACACCTTATTAATATTTCATAGATATGTTCTATCCTGAGAAACAGGCCTGGCTATCAACTTTTCAGATAGAAAACCTAATATTTCCTGATTTTAGAATACTGTAATTAAAAAAATAAACATAAAGAAGGATTAGTGATTTATAAAACTACATCCTTGGAGATATTCAGACCTTGACTGTACAAATTCGTGAGCAACCTGATCTATGCTGGTTCTCTGCTGAGCTGGGGGTCGCACCAGATGGCTTCTAGAAGTTCCTTCCAAATTAAAAGTATTTTAGCATGCTGCACATTGGAGAAGCTACTTAGGGCTGGTGAAATCTGAAATAATGGCAGCAAATCTTACCCATTTGTGACACAAGTGGATTGTGCTGTCCGGGACTTTTCCAGTGCATCACCTGCTTCTCCTGTATGAAACAAAACTTCTGTGTGGTTTTAAAGCCTGAGGGAAACATTTATGGTCACCTAGTCTGATTGATCCCCTCCACCTACTTGTTTCTGGTGCACCGGTCGTCCCCAGCATTATTAAGGTGTATCCAAACTTGTGTTGATGTCTCTTATAGCACCTGGTTAGAAATGAATATGGTACTTTCAGAATTGAATGCCAAGGCTGCATCTAACCTGAAATATCACTGTTTGACTTATATATAACTACATCTCTGTCAATAAGGGAAACAAAATGAGTCTTTATAGACAGCAGCTCTCCTGTGACCACTCACAAGCCTTGTGGGCTACAGGAGAGGTTTCTGGTATGGCCAGTATGACTGGAAATGTGGTTGCATGCTATGTGAAACCATGAGACTTCACAGGTTGGCTGGTCCCTTCAGAGGGACCTGCTGGATCAACACAAAACCTCTCTTGCTCAGCGAACTTGTCATGATTTTTTTTCATGTATATTTGAGATGTAATTTTTAAAATTTAGACTTAATTTTATTTTCCTGCTCTATCAATATTGTTTTAGAATTCAATGTACTCTATTTCCCTTTAGAACAGATATGCTTATTTGCAAACCTAAGGTCAGCTAATTAAAATTAGATCATAAAATTAAAAATAGATATACTTATTTGCAAACTTAAATTCAGCTGAATTGAAGTTTTGGTTGAGAAGATATTGCATCTTTGTTGTGACTTAAGCACTGTCTTCTGTTTTTAATTTGTGGTATTTTTAGAAATACCATTTTCAACTTGCAAATCAGCTGGCAATCTGAGGCTGTCCAGAAGTTCACTGGATTTGGGAAAAAAATTCATAGATGGTCAGAAAGCGAGCCTGAAGGATAAGGTTAAAAAAACCAAATACTCGTCTCTAATGTTTTCAGCAATTCCTCATACCAGAAAAACCTAGCATGGGAGAAATAACAGCTAGGCTGAATTGACATGTGAATTGGAAAGGCCAGATTGCTGTTATGTTGTGGGTGGGCCCTTCATACTTCTGAAGTTATAATGTTTTTATTTAAAGACTAAATTGGATTTCTGGGCATGTATAGTATACATCAATTTAAAATTATTGGAGTTCTTCATATTGTTAAGAGTGCTTCAGTTTGAAAGAGTGAGGCTTTCCTGCAAATGCCAAGTAAATTGCTCTGCAAGTCCAGAATCTTTGATCACCTCTGAATTGAAATGCTTACGAAAGATGCTGTAGCGTTCTAATAATTTTACAGCACTCTCTGATTCGTATGCCTAGAACCCCAATCATTTCTAAATTGAAGAGCTCTCATTATTTTCAAGTTTTATGTGCGGTATAAAATGATTTAGGATTATTCTGCAACTTTTCATTTTTTACTTTGCAAAAAATAAAACTTTCCTTTTTTTTTTTTTTTTTTTTCTCTTTTAAAGACCAGCTTTTTCCTCTGCAAGCTGGGAGACATTATGAGCTAATTCAAACATTTCATGTTTAAAATGGAAATTGAACCAAATTCTCTCCAAATAGCAATGATTGTGGCTGGGGGAAGAAGAAGGAAAAAAAAAAAAAAAAGAAAAATCACTGTCTCAAAAGCCGAGAAAATACAAAGTAAGAGGCTGTCAGTGATCCTTGCTGGGAAAAGTGTGAAGAACAAGAAACATATTGTCACTGTTCAGATGCGGTCAAGGTGAAGTGGGGAGACTGAATGAAAGTTACAACAATGTGACAAAAGAGAGACACAGATCCATTTATTCTTGGAAGGAAGAGAGCAGGAGGCACAGAAGGCTAGTTCACGTGTTGCTTCTAAGCTGATTTTTGCTGTCATTTCATCATACAATTTCAGAGGGAAATGATGTATGCCCTTTTGTATCTCCTGACTTTGTCTTTTAAGAATAACAGTTAGTTACTTTCTGACTAGTGACCTTGTTCTTTTTCAACACATGGCAATTGTATGTTGTTTATAATTCGCATAGCTTACTAAAGAAAACTCTCATCACTATTGCCTGTTAGCAGTAGAGCCTTCTCTTGTGTTTCTTTCCAAACACATGCACTGGATGGGATTTGTTCCCCGTGGCTCACTGTTTAGGAATTAACAAGGGCAAACCAGAAGCTTTCTGTGGGAGGAAACCCACCAACGTGCCAGGCATCCCTATGACTCCACCCTGTACGGCCATAAATTGCACACAGAAATCACCCTGCTTACACTTCCCACCTGGAAACTCACCCCTGCTCCTTCTGGACCTGCTTGGGGAACTAGAATCAGGTCCACGGAGGGCTTACCCAAAAGAAAGGGGAGAAAATGAGCCTAAAAAGTATTACCGTCTAAATGGAGTAGAGTTATACTGACATATAAAAAGAGAAAGGGATGGGAGAACCCACCTGCCCTTGCGCAGATACTCCAGGAGTAAAGCAAAAATTGGTGTGGAGGCAAGATAAAGAAACAGCAGACCAGAGCAGTCAGGTTTTCAGTGTTTCGTAAGTGTGTTACTAAGGAGATAGCCTGGAAAAATCCTGAAATACCTGGTTATTTCCAAAACAGATGTTGAAATAGAAAAGAGGACATGGCCCATCATGACTTCAGCACTTTCAGTCATTTGAGAGAAACAAAATGTAGCCTTTGTATGTAATATCTTTCACTGAAAAAATAGGTCTGCATTTTTTGTTATTTTACTTGTTACAAGCTGTCAGGCACCTTAGGAGATCCGCTGATGGATACAGCTGCTCTGGTTTTGGACACTGGTTTACAACTCCCTGCTCCTGATGCTATTGTAATGGGACTTGTGAGCCTTTTCTGCTGCACCCATTATCCATATAGCATATGTTTATGTCTATATAGTGAAGAGTTTATGTGGTGGATTAACCCTGGCTGAAGGCCACGTGCTCACCAAGCTGCTCTGTCACTCCTCTCCTCAAATGGACTGGGGAGAGAAAGTATGATCAAAAGCTCGCAGTTCAAGATAAGGACAGGGAGAAATCCTTCAGCAACTACCATTACAGGCAAAACAGACTCAGCTTGGGAAAAATTAATTTAATATTTCATCAGTCAAAATCAGTGTTAAAAAAGGGAACTAAAACCAAATCTTAAAACACCTTCCCCTCACCCCTCCCTTCTTCCCCAAACTCAAATTAACTCTTGCTTTTCTCTATCTCCTCCCCCCGAGCAGCACAGGGGGATGGGGAATGGGGTTGCAGTCAGTTCATCATATGCCATCTCTGCCACTCAGGTAAGGACTCCTCACACTCTGCCCCTGCTCCAGCGTGGGGTCCCTCCCATGGAAGACAGTCCTCCACTAACTTCTCCAATGTGACTCCTTCCCACAGGCTGCAGATCTTCGTGAACTGCTCCAACCTGGGTCCCCCATGGGGTCACCAGTCCTGCCAGCAAACCTGCTCCAGCCTGGTCTCCTCTCTCCATGGATCCACAGGTCCTGCCAGGAGCCTGCTCCAGCATGGGCTTCCTATGGAAGTCACAGCCTCCTTTGGGCATCCCCCTGCTCCAGTGTGGAGTCTCTCCCAAGCTGCAGGGGGATCTCTGCTCCCCCATGACCCTCCATGGCTGCAGGGCACAGCCGGCCTTACCATGGGCTGCACCATGGGCTGCCGGGGAATCTCTGCTCTGGCACCTGGAGCACCTTCTCTCCCTCCTTCTCCACTGACCTGGGTGTCTACAGAGTTCTATCTTTCACATCTTGCTCTGTCTGTCTGCAAAACCGCCCTTCTGTTTTTTTGGTTTTGTTTTGTCGGGATTTTGTTGCTGTTTTGTGGGGGGGTTTTTTTGTTTTTTTCTTAAACACGTTATCACAGGGGCATTATGACTGTGGGTCTGTCTTGGAGCTGGCTGGCACTGGCTCTATCAGACATAGGGAGGCTTCCAGCAACTTCTCACAGAAGCCACCCTGCCACCAAAACCTTGCCATGCAAACCCAATACAGTTTGTACTATCTCAGAAGGAGAGCTCACACCAGCGCAGTGGGTTTACAGCTGGAGGGACGGAGGATGGGGTCCCTTCAGACAGCTCTGCTTTCGGGGATGTAGCTTCCAGCAAAGAGGTAGGGTGATTTCATACCACTGTGAAGCCAGTATCGTCACTTCAAATTTATCTTACTGATGTGGAAACTGAGTATAGAAAGGCTGCTGTTATTTAGGACATCATGTTCTCCAATATTTCCAGTGAATCATCTTAAATATATTTATAAACAAAACTTACAAAGCTAAAAATGTAATCTGGAAATCTGTTAAGAATAATCAGGCTCAAAAACTCCTCCTGGACTTTTTGTGGCAGGTACCTGGACCTGTGGGGACAATGATTTGCTTCGTTGCTGCTGTACCAGGAAACATTTAGTGAGTTTGGTATTTCCCTTGTTCCTCTCTACTTAAGTTTCCCCATTTTTTATTTTCTTTCTATTTTCCTTCTTTATCCCTACTCCTAGTAGATCTAGCTTTTTTATTATACCCTTTCTCTTAAGTTTCCCCTGTACTCATGTTCTTTTTCACTTTCCTATTCCCAGCCTTTCTGCTTTTCTTCTTTTGAATCCTTTCCATCTTTTCTGCAGAAGCTCCCTAGTGCAAGTCCTTCACAAACGCTTGGTACCTGTCTCGTGGTGGCTCATTTCTGCCTGAAAACTGGAGCTGCTATGGAAGTTCTGGTAGGCACTGCTGACAAGAAATGTTGCCAGAGTATATCTGTCCCTGGTTCAAACCTAGGGTAATTGCATTTCAGCTTTCTGATTACATGAGATTTTGAGACATACTGGTGGACAATGTCTCTGTTTGATTGTCTACTAAGCAATGCTCAAACTATAGGGTACCTAAGTACTATTCATGTAATATTCAAATTTGCCTAATCAGTGGTCTCAGTCAGCAATTAGTATTTCACTACTATCCAAACAAACAAGATTTTCCAAATTATACAAAACTCATCAGATATTGTATTTTCTTGTGTGTAGTGGTCTGTTGGAAGACGTGAAATACCTAAGAGAATAAAGACTTTTTTTTTTTTTTTTATTTAAGGATTAGTACTCCTAGCATGTTTCAATTTGCATTTAAAAAAAAAAAGTAGTAAATTGAAAATAGCTCAATAATTTTTTTCTAAGTGTATCTCTTACTGTTCTACAGCTTGGTGCTACATAACACCAAAAATTTGATTAATATTTTGGACTGATTTTTTAAAGTAATCTTTATTGATATTATTCCAACATCTCCTGAATTTTGAGATGTAGTGTGCCAAAAGGTAGGTTAACAAATAAATTGGTCCATTAGATGTATTGTTGCATTAGGACCAATGCAAACCAGTGCATTAAGTTCTTCAGGTATTGCTCCTAAGATTTTGTGAAAGACAACTGAACTAGGCCATGTTGTTTTAGACTGGTTCCTCCAGTCTGCAGTCCTTCAGCTTCAAAAGCAACAGAGGCATCAGTTACTATTAATCATCATTGTTGTGTTTAGTACTCAACAGATTGAAATTTGCTGTTTTCAGTTATTACACACCAGTTCAAAACCCATTATGTGTGTTACATTTCACTGAGAGAGGAACACTTAATCCTGGTTTGCTGTCTATGGTTGTTTCAGATACATTTATAAAGAGAGGTCTTCCTATGGGATCTATAAATCACGCATTACCTTTTAGCAATGCCATATTTTAAAGGAACGTTAACGTGTTAGAAGAAAGGTCTGTGTATTGTTTGCAATGCGCATGGCTTTTCTTGCTGTGTTATGTACAGAATAATCCATATACCACCCATACTGGAAGTGGTTATTAAATATGCTGGCTCAGTTTACTAGTAGCTCTAATACACTTCTGTAACAAGGGACTACTTGTAACATCAAAGCACGGGGAGACATTAGCTCTTTCCCCCTATAGCCTCTGACCTGAAAGCTTTGCTTTTTATCTCTATATAAAAGGAAAATATTCTTTTCAAAGAAACCTAGCTGGAGTGTGTGTATTTTCTCCATTGTAGAATAGGAGCCTGTGAAAGTAATCTACAATTTTTCATCTTTGTTCAGGGTATTGTTTCTTTTTGGACATTATGGCTCTTTGAGAGTGAAAACTCTTGCTTTCAAGCAATAGTGACTGGCAAGTGCTTTCTAAATCCTGAGGTACTTCTCTGTTTTCTGTAACCCTGTCAGTCTGAAGAGAGGTGACTGAAGATTTCTATTTTTAAAAGGAATAGAGAGAGATATATTTTGTAAGAGAAAATAAAGTTCAAGAATAATATATACTCAAAATAATGGGTAAGACCCAAAGACAATTAATTGTACACAGGGTTTTGTAAGGGCGACAACATCTGACAAATCAAAACTATATATTAACTTACAGATGTTTCCACTTATTTAAAAAAAATATCATATAACAAGTGATCTTTCTTAGGTATATTTAGACTTAAATCTATGCATAGGTTCATCTTTGCTTCTGACTTTGTATGCATCAGATTTTTTGTGTGATCTAGCTTGTCTTGTTTGAGTTCAATGTTTTGGGTTTCTTGACCTTTTGACTTTTAGATTACTAACTTGAGCCATCTCAAGGAGAACTTGGTCTTCAGAAACAGCAAAGTACACAATATCAGAAAATTTGGCCGATGTATGGCCTGTGCAATTAACTTTTGAGTATCTGATCCCATGTTCCCTAGCAATCACGGGAACAGTGCTGATTTCACAAAACATAGGTACAGTAAACAGAAAAGGAAGGTTGAGCACAAATGGGCATATCATATCATATCATTTGTTGTGGGTATCCTGCCAGTTACAAAGACATTTCAAGCCTAAATTTTCAATTAACTTCCAAATATTTTCTTAAACTCATGAACACTGATACTGTGTATTACAGATACTGTACATTCCCATACTTGTATGACCTGGATGTACTTCAATGTTTCTAATAATGTCTGAAACTTCTTTTTTACCTGTAAATGTTTTTTTGCAAGGACTCTTTCCTTAGAATCCTACAGAGGAACAGAAGAAGGGTCTCAGTTCTTTTTCTTGATTTATTTATTTACACTGTCTATTTTAAGGGTGGGTTTGGATTTATTTTAGGCTATTGCTATGGCTAATGTGGGGTATTATTTTGCTGCATTCCATAATTCGTGGCTTCTGAGATGGCATTAAGCAGGATTCAGTCTAGGACACTTAACTTGCAGCAGTGTTAAGTCAATGATTAAGTCAATGAAAATTCACTGATTTCTTAGATGCTCTAGGCTGGCCTTCTTATAGGTGTGAATAGTTCCTGTGAGGGGGGTGTTTTAAAATTTAACCTGGGCTTAACTGCTTTTCCTCACACCTTCTAAAAATTGCTTAGCCAGAGGAAGAGTGGCATAGTCCAATTCTGATGTAATGGTATAATTAAAAAGAAAATAAAGCTACTCGATTTTCTCTGTGAGATTTCGTATGAATAAATAAGTTTCAATCTTTCTTCTGCTGGAGACAAGCTGGATCACTTGTTTTATTTTTTAATAAACTTAGATCATTTTATTATACTTGCAGAAGTGCAGACTAGCATGTATTTTCAAGCATAAATATATTTATTAAAAAAACATTACAGAACTGCATTAGTATAAGCTTTATAGTGTCCTATTACATATTTTTAATACCTTGGTTTTCTTCTTTGGTTTTTGAACTAAGCAGAGAAAACTTTTTTTTGAAGTTAATTTCCATAATGGGATGCATGTATGTGTCCTTAAGTGATGCATATTTTATCCCTGTGTTAGACATAGTAGCAAGTATGTCCCTAGTATACTTTCCAGGAATTTTGTAAGTAAGATGGAGGAGGAGAGAATAGGGTTAGTGTTTTGTTTTGTTTTTCCTTCAGATTGTAAGAATTAAAATTTTAGAAAATTGAAAATATTTTTCAGAATATAAATCTAAGTAAATTATGTATTGCACGTGTCTAGATAGTTAAGAGAATCTGAAACCTTCAGCCAAAAATGAATATTTTAGCTTACATTCAACTAATATGCCAACTTATGGTTACTTGCGTTTTACTCCTGTTTGCTACAGGTGAAATGGGTGAATATCAGACAGCTCATTATAGAGACAAGCATGCTGCATTCCCAGAGTAGGATGACAGAACAAGTCATGGTACGTATTGTAATTTCAGTGCTACAATACATCTTCAAGCTGTCTGAGGTAAAATGCTTACTAAGCACTGCATTGGGGCTGTCAGATTGCTTCATGGGGTGGTAATTAAATTGAGGCAGTTCTACCGTTCATTTTGTGGAACTAAGCCAGAATTATCTGTATCCTAAAAATATGCTACCGTAGACTGCTGGTTGTAGCAGGAGCATAGTTCTTTGCATATTCTCTTCCATGGAAAACATCCTATTTCTCACTGTTGTCACTCCAGAGGTTGTGGGGGAGGAGGACTGTTCTGTCATTAGACTATTTTAAGTCTGATGGAAATGGGTCATCAAAAATGGTATCTCATTTAAGACTGCAGACACTTGGGCTGGATTCCAGTTGTGACTAATGGGGATAAAGGATTGATAGTCATTGTGGCCAAAGGTAGCATTAAAGTTTCCTGCCTGATTTACAGTGTCCTCAGCCTTGATATAATTTAGAATAGCCAGGGGCCCACTCGGCTGGGGTTGGCCATCACCTCAAAAACTAAATCTCGGTGCGTGTGAGGAGGCAAGGTGATAAATGAAGTGGAATCTGTTTCTGGAGACTAGCCGTGTTATTAAAACGTGCAGGGAGCTGCCATACTGGGTCAGACCAAGGATCCCGGCAGCTCCGCAGTCTGTCTGCGGCAGTGCTCTGGTATCCTGCGCTGAAAATCATTGCCAGTCCACAGTGATCCTGGCTCCAAAATAGTGCTCTGGGTGGACAGTCCTAGCACTTCCAGTGACTCCTCCTGTGGATACACTGTCACTCATGTTCTTCCTGAGACAGGGTGATGAGAACTGCAGGTAGCATTAGATTTGTAGGCACACAATTGACTTACAGAGGCACATGATTTTGTTCTTGTTTTCTTCTCTGCTTATTTCCTAGTGGATCTGATCTTTCTGAAATTTGTAAGTTACCTAAAATTTTGTAGCGAGATAGGCCATGTAATTTTTGCTAGTTCAATGTCAAAAGCATATGCAGCTCGTCTAACTGCAAATTTGATCCCAAATACATTTTTGAAGATCGACTGGAATAGGGTGAGGCTGATGTGTAGAGGAGATTTGTCTTGCAGGGTAAGTTTCCTGTAATGCACAAATAAGTTTATTCTGTAACTCAATGTCCTTTAGAAAATTGTTTGCCATGAGTTCCCTTGATCTAGTCAGACAGCGAGAACCGAAACTGGGAGCAAATAACATACACAGGCAAAACTGTTTTTGAGAGTACAGCGTGGAGGAACTGTCTTATGGTTATCTGGAAAAGATGAAATCTCCTGCAAAAGCTATATTTAAAATAGCCCTTTTTTTAATGAAATGGTGATTAATATGAATGCACGATGACAAATGCTGAAAACCGCTTTTGTAGGATTCAAAACATGATTGATAGGAAAAGGTTCTAAGGGAGAAACAATTTCTTGAAATAATGTGCTAAAATACTTGCTGCTTTCCAAAAAACCAAAAACACCCAAAAAAACCAACTAACCAAAAAAAGTATGGAAGTGCTTAAATCAGTGTCCAATAAATAGATACATTAACCAGAAAACTGTTACATAGGAAAGAATTTGCACCATGGGCTCTCAGCTCATCAGGGTCTACCCAGAGTCCTAAAAGAGAGAGGGATGGATTCCTATGGGGTAATTCAGAAGAAGAGTCTCAACTGACTTGGCTCTCTCTTGAAGCATAATTTGTCATCAAAGGATATTGTGACAGGAGACAGTGCAACTGTTTCACTAACAAGATTTCTTACACCATTCTCTGATTATAAAAATGCTTTTTATTGTTGAAATCTGCAGTTTGTAATTTTTTTAAATAGACATATGAATCTAGCTCAAATATCTTGTACCTCACAAACATGACTTTTGAGAGATATAATTTTCCTTATTAATTCATCATTTTCCTGTGATTATTGAATTTTGAAGTGCATTATCTCCTTGCTTATTTGTCTTTTTTTTTTTTTTTTTTGCCTCTGGTGAACCATGCTATATACATCTTCACATCCTTTGATTTTACTGCCTTTTTCCCCTGCCTCCCATGTTATATTTGCTTCCTTCCATTTGATCTATTATACTCAATGAACAGTTTTTACTTAGACTAATCTTTATGCTTGTTTGATTTTTAAATAGTATATTATAATGGTATCAGTGTTGTTACGCTGAAGTCCCTAGTCCTGCCAATGCTGATTCATGTTACTCACTTTGCACAGTCCCGTTGGAGTTCCAGTTACACACATGGGCATAAAGCTTTGTGCATTAATTGCCTTTAGCAGGCTCATTTTCGGTATCACAAAGCCCCATTTTAAGGACTGTTGCTCACATCTGAAAATGCACTTTTCATTGGAAACAGTTGTAAAAATATGTCCTCATCTGGGAACTTGGAGAACATAGTTTTAATTTGGAGTAAATTAAGCATGTATCTTGAGGGATACATCTTGACCAGCAGTATTTTATGACTATCTGACAGTCTTATACTCTTGAAAGATGGAAATAGCTTTATTTTTGTCCTAATGTTTTCATGGTTACAGTTCATAGCAAAAAGCACGAAGCAGTAAAAACAATCCATTTGATTTTTTTTCCCCATATTCTTCTACTCTGAGGAAAGCAGCTAGAATCACAGGCAATAATTAGCTTTCATCCAAATTGTGTATGTAATTTTTGTCTGTAGATTCATTGCACCCATGTCAGCCTGAAGATTAAAGGCTACTTAACTACATAGTGACACAGCAGGCTGAGCAAGCTGTGAAGGAGCTGGTCTGGTTTGTTGTACAGTAACTGATCTGTGGATCACTGGAAGAGTCTGGATTTCTGTGTCCACTACAGACAAACAGAAGTGTACCTCATTGTATCCATCTGCTTTACAGGATCACCATATATCATTGGGGTCCACAGTGTAACTGACACAATTTCAGCGCTGCTGGAAACATATTATTCATTCAGATGTTAGATGCATACACACCAAAAAAGTTAATGTTTAACTATCTGTGCTTTTGGCAGCATGCTACAGCTTACTAATTAATTTGGTTGCTGTTTGCACATGTTTTCTACCACTGTGGATACAATCAATGGGTTTCAGGTGTTCTACAGTCAAGAAGACAGCTATGCATAATCTGATTGGAAGTTATATTGAGATTATCCTTCAAGCTTTGTTATTAGCAGGAAAAGGAAAATATTCTAATGCACTTATAAATAGAGAGCATTTAGCAGTGAACTGTATTGTCTCCCATTGGGGAAATCCTAAACACAGCCAAACAAAAGTGAATTGACCTCAGACAATAATTTCACTTTCTCAACTTGGGACAGTCAAAACTTTCTTCAGCTGTAGCAGACTGCCATCTTGGCTTTCTGCCACCCAGTATCCAGGATGACAGTCTTCAGTTATCCTTTAGCAGTGTTGCCTTCTGTTACTTACTCCTTCTGGAAAACCTACCATTTGTGTCTGATTTAACATAATTAAGTTCAGTTTGTAAACAGCCTGTGAGTTCCACTAGTTGTTTTTTCTTTACTTGGAAATAAAGGTAGATCAATCCTGTTTGCTTCAGGTACCATCTATATGAGTGAGGTGGTCACACATTACTGCTATAATGTAGATGATGTTTGGCCATCTGGAGACCTCAGCATGCCCTCAGGTTGGACAAAGGAAGGATCCCAGCAGGCTGGCTTTCTCAGTTAGTATGAAAGAGTAACAAATCATAAGCTTAGTTAATAATATTTGGCATTTAGGTTTGATACTTGTTTTCTCTTATTTCTTAAAGACATCTTCTGAAGGATCCTGAGTTGAGGGAAGGAGAAAAGGGAAAACAAAATTATAGGTCATGTCCTTTATTTGTGCCTAGGCTGTTGGAAAGAAGAAAGGATGGGCGGATACAGTGGCTACCATTTTTGGATAATTTCATCATTCCACATTAAATTTCAAAATGTTGATGACTGGATAATATTTCAAAGAACCAGCTTTGCACAAATCTCATCAATGAAAGTAATGGGGATAAGAGCTCAGTGGTTAAACAGGTTTAGAAAAATGTTTTGAGGAGCAATATGGGATATACTAAAGTGGGTATCATGGTAACGGGTCCTTTATTTATATCACAAACTTCACTGGACTTCATATAAGCAGAAGTCTGTACTTTTGTACCTTCTAAACCAAGAAGGTAGCAAGACATTCTGATGATAGTACTCTTGAGTTTTAGTACCCCTCTGAAGCATTGCCAGTGTTAGGTTGTGTGATTTATTTATCTTCCCTGTGCCCACTGTGTCATTTGCCCAATAAGGAAGAATTAGAAAGTTGATTAAATATACTGTAGGCACTGTTGCACTTTAAAATTTCCTTAAATTAAATCAGAGGTTGCTTTGTCCTAATAGGTACTTTACAGACAGAAATCAATTAGTCTCATAGCATTACTCTTCTCCAAAATAGAATCGTATTGGACTGGTTTGATGTCTTCTTATAATTGCACACTGTATGGTTCTTTGACTCTTATCTCGCCCTCAGTCTGTGAATTTGAAACCATCAGGAAGATGTCACATTGGTATGAGTATTCTTCAGCGATAAGAACAGTAATTGTTGTAGGGAGACTTCTTAATCTTGGGTCACTCAAATCCCTTTTAAAGACAGCAGGTGCTCTCCAGAACAAGCATTAACAAGAAAAGATTATGAGGTAACCTGTTGTTCTTTATATCTCAGCATCTTATGACAAAGTCTACCATCAGCCAGTGTGTTCAGAAGCCAGTCAGTACAGGGAAAAAAATCAAATGTGACTCAGGAAGCAACTAGCATTTTCAGTACTAAAGGTTGGATTCATTTTATAGGCTGAATACTGAGAACTGTTACAGAGAAATTTATATTTATATAAGAAAATAATACAAGTCAATTATAAAAACAAGAAAAAAAAAGTAGCTTCAGATATTCGTGGCTTAATAGAATCAAAAAGAAATCAAAATTCAAATTCTGAAACTGCATCTTGCCGGATTTGTGTTATGTTGCACTTTTCTTTTTCATTCTACCCCTCATGTTCTTCCCAACTGTGGCAAATATGGTGAAAGCGAGTTAGTCATTCATATTATCTGACTCCAGCACTGCTAACAGTATGACTTCATACATATGTGCTTGTGCCGTGGGCTGCTTAGCATTTACAGGGTGAACTCTTGAAGCTGAACGTGCTCAGAGTCTAACAGAGCTCTCCCAAGTATGATCACAGTGGAGCAAAACTAACAGCTATTTTCAGCTCTCAACCTTTTATGAATTTCTGGATCCAAATACCGAATAAATTTTGTTAAAATAAGGTATTTTTTATCTAATCCTGTCCTTTGCCATCAAGATCATGATGCAGAATTATTTCAGTAAAGCACGTCTATGGCAATCTTTGTGAGGTCGAGAATTAAGCATAGGATAAATCACTGCATTCAGATGATAAAGCCCAATTTCAAAAGCAATTCAAGAAAAGGTTTTTAAAAGGTATTTAGATGCAGAGGTGTACCTAGCACTTTCTAAGAGCACACTAATCTCAGTGAGTGTTAGGGACTTAACCCTTCTTCACTCTGCTTTGAAAAAAAAAAAAAAATCAGCTAGGTGCCTATCCCTGCCTCTAAGTTCCTAAATACTTTTTAAAAAATCTGGCCTTTGATAACCCAAATCCCCTTGTCTTTCAGTAAGGCTTTTCATCCTGAATTCTAGAGCCTCATAGGTTTTGAGGGTCTAATTCTCTTAAATTAAAATATGAGTTGAAGGCCCAGGTACTTTTGAAATGCTGAACCTTGGTGCTCAAGCCACTTCTGAAAATGAGTGTTAGGCTGCTAATTCCCTCAGGTACATGTGAAATGTTTTCCTGTCACCTCTGAGAAACTGTTCTACAGGAATTTACTTTGTTAACCACTTGTTTTGTCCCAAAGTTTGTATAACCATTTTGTGTAATATTTATTATAGAGATGTTTTTTCAAAAAGAATTTCACAACTCTTTCTTAAAATGAAAAAGTATATATTTAAACTTTCAGAAGGCAAATGTTTTATGGTTTGGTTTGTTGGTTGTTTTTTTTTTTTTTAATGGAATTTAAATAAACGGAATTTTTATGATGAAAAAAACCAACAGTAAAAGCTGTAATTATGTTTTTCATAGTTCATTTGCCTCCCTTGCCCTGCAGATCTTGTACAGAAGGAAAATGAGGTCCCTGGTGAAGCCTACAATGTCATTGACTCTGAAGAAGGATTCAGACACCCATTGGTGTTTAATGACCCTTATTGGCCTTCACAAAAGAAACCGGTATGATCTACTAAAAGAGACATGGATCTTTAGAAATATTAAGAAACACTGTTTTCTTCATGGGTAAACCTTGTAGTCATGCATTTCTAAACACTGCCTGGTTTTAGATGACTGCTCTTAAAATGGCAATCCAAATTTGGTGAGGAATTGCATTCATTTTTCACTAGTACTTGACCAATAGCAGTAGTATTTTACCAATACTGCAATCATGCAGTTTTAATGCTCTTATTATTCTGCAGTATCATATGAAACTAAACAAAACACAACAGATAAGAGAGTTAATACATTGAAGAATGGCTAGACTGTTTTATAGGGCATGGGCACATTATATAATGCAATTACGTGTTGTTATCCCAGAGTTATAGCTAAGTGTTGGAACATCGTCATATTTCTGTATTAACTTCATTAAAGGAAAATATATATAATGAGAATCTTTGTTGCATTTGGAGATGAGAGTGGCAACTGGAGGAGATGAAGGGAAGGGAAGGGAAGGGAAGGGAAGGGAAGGGAAGGGAAGGGAAGGGAAGGGAAGGGAAGGGAAGGGAAGGGAAGGGAAGGGAAGGGAAGGGAAGGGAAGGGAAGGGAAGGGAGAAGGGGAAAGAAGGGGCGATAAGGGCAAACCCCAACATTTCATGTCAAAACAAAACAGAAAAAGAAAATTAATTATTTCACTGTGAAGAAAACAGTAGTGGAGACATCTTGCAGTCATATCACAGGATGAACTGTACAGGGCCAGAACCTATTCTATGAGAAGCTATTGTTTGCCAGCAGCGGTAAAGTGCTGAAAATATATCTAAAATCAGTAGGTACCCTGGTGTAGGCACATTCTTGTGGCCAGTGTTGTACTGTGTGCTTCTGTCTCTAATGTGTGTCCCCAGAAAAAGAGAAACTATATGGCATACACTCTACTGATATCTTTCACTGGTTCTAGAGATTCTGTACCTTGGTAAAAAAGTGCAGAACCTTAGTTTCAGTTTCTTGAAAGGGTGTGCTCATTTTCTAAACTTGAACCATCCAGAGGAGGAAATACACTGAACTGTTGGATATGTTTTCTTAATCAGACTTTTTAGTGACTAATTTATCTTTACATAAGCATTTGTAAAATTAGTAGGATTGGTTCTGCTAGCTTGTAATTTTTTTCCTACCTCAGTATACTTTTCCACGCTCCTTACAAGGGATAGAATTGGATCTGGCCATTTTTTGAAAAATTTTGTGAGAAGTAACGATGTAAACCGAGTTTCCTCTTGAAAATCAATTCAGCAGCTTGAAGTAATGTACTTATCATATGGGAATATTAATATGAAAGAAAAATGTCATGGATATATAAGAAATTAAACTAACTGCCTGTGTAGAGTTATCAAAAAGCATAGTGACTAATACTCTGAAAAGTTTGTTGCAAGATTCTACCACTCTAAAGTCATCAGAGATGCAGAAGTTGAAAATGAATTATTTCTAATGCCATCCAAATGATTTAGAAAATCTGTAATATACATAGACACACATACTGTATGTCATAGCTTTTATGTTACTGGGTAGAATTGTCTAACAGAATTGCATGGTCCAGCTCAGATTTTGCAGTACTGTAGGGGGAGAAATGGAAAAGGTGCATCTGCCTCTCTCACTGTGACTGCAAGAAGGACAAAAAGTCTAGTGAGGAATGTCAGAAATTCTGACTTCCCTGTGATGGGGCTGATGAAATGCAAGGCAAGGACAGTGCCCTGTAAAGGAGCCAAGTCATTTATTCTTCCTGGCAAGGCAAGAGAAAAGCAAGAGAAATTGTGATTCTCTGAGTCCCAATAAGACCTTTTTACCCTATTCTGCTAATGTAAAGGGCTTTAGGATGGATTTGCATTCACTTTTGAGCCCCTTTGCGCTATTAGAGAGTTTAAACTTGACATTCCCAGTCAGAATTCATTCGCTGGTCTGCTCCCCTGGTAGTACAATTGCCTTCTCTTGAACCATCAAAGAGCTATGTTTCAACAGCCCATCAGGTTCAGGAACCAAACTTGAGCGTTGCTTGTCCAAAGTATTCAGGAGGAATCAATTGACCACCTTGCCTCTTTTCGGAATTGTTATCCTTTGAATGTTAGTGTTGACAACCATAACAAAACACAGTATTTTCAGAGGATCATGCCAGCGTTAAGCATGCTGCCTGGTGAAGGGCAGGGGGAAGTGTAGATGCATTTCTGAGACACTACTGCAATTTCCCATACAAACTATAGTATTGGTTTATTCAACTCTTTCTGTTGCATTAATTCTGAGGTGCCTAAACAAATATGAAAAAACCAGTATGTAAACCAAAGTCCGTTCAGAGTTATCTAAAAAATATAAATCTATTTGATACTGCAATCTGGTTTGGAAGAAACTCAAATTAGAATTAGAGTTATATTTTTCATTGTGTACACCCTTCACAGACATAAAATCTGCCTGTAAAATGGATGGCATAATGATTTTGGTAGCTTGGCAGACTTACACCACAGGTTCGTTTCTCTCTGTGTTGACTTTGTCCCTTAAATTCCAAAGATGGATAAATGTATTAACATGTAGTTTACCATACAGGTCAGGGGATCTTTCTCATTTGACCTTGAAAACAAATGTTCTGTCTGCTCTGCATGGATAATTCATAAGATTTAGTGTCTCATCTCTGTATGCTTGGCATTCAGGAGTGTCACTTCCTCAAATGTGTCACTGTCTTCTGCTCCAGTTAGGTAGTGCACTACTGCCGAAAGCCAGCTACATGATTATGGGGCTAGACTTGTGTCACACAGTGATTTTTGGTTCTTTAGCATGAAGGCACAGTCTGCTGCTAGCATGATGAAAATCTCCCATTTTCATGAGTAGGAGAACGTACTGCTTGTATGTTCTTTGGCCACAATAATATTGTGTTGGTTGGAAAAAAGAAGTTTGATGTAATTTAGAAAAAAAAAAAAAAAAAGGCAACAGAGAAGCAACAATGACCCTTAAAGAATGTTCCACCAATCAGTGGAATAATATAATAGGCATACATGTGTTTGAGTACAAACACTAAAGGAAAGAATCAGAACTGAGAAAATAAAGGGCAAAGATGATAACATAACCTTGAACTGCTCACTGTTAGAAATTTGTGTTAGCTGATTTACTGCACAGTGATATGTGAAATGCAACAGTTCTGCAGTGTATATAGGATAGGAAGCAAGCAAAATGAGGGACTAGAAAAGACAAGATATAAAGTCGGTTATCTGGGCGAGGCAACTAGAAGATGTGACACCTTTGGTGAATATTGTACAATTTTTGTTGATCAAACTTTACACAGATTTCTGTATAACTTCAGACCTTCATGAGCTGCAGAACTCATGCTAGCTACAGGACTAACAGAACAAAAAACCGACCCTGCTTCAGAGAGCTTGCAGTTAAGAGTAAGATAATTGAACAGTTGAATACTATCAGGATACACCCCTCCACATCAGGAGGCAGTGAGACAGTATCGATCTGCTGGGTAAGCAGCAATCACATTTCATCAGTAGCTTAGTCATTATTGAGTCCCTAGTCATCATAGTAAAATAAAGATTTAATATAGGACTATATCTAGGCATATACTCACAAAAACTAAATGAGTTTTTCAGCTCCACTTTGCAGGACTCTTTTCTGTCTGGACAGAGAGTATTTGTGAAGGTATGTGGATGGGAACACTGCTAATACTTTCTCTCAAAATGAATGGAAAATAAAGGCATTTTAAGGACAATTCAAGTTCCTGAAACCATAGCTACACATACAACTCCAATTGGCACAAGGCATCACTGCCATAGAAGGCGGCAGTTGCCATAACCTACTGTGATTATTTCTTTTTCTCCTATCCCTTGTGTAAGGACAAGCCTGGGTGCTGCTACATCATGAGCCTCAACAACCAATCCAAATTAAAAATAATATGATAAGAAAACAACTAGGTTTTTAGCTGCATAAGTTCTCCAATCAGTTCATTATGTCACTACAAGCATGTTAGTGCCACCAAAGGAAAGGAGGTAAGAGACTCAAAAATGAGAACTATCACCTCTTAGGAGCAGCACTAATTTTTTCTAGCTGAAGGTGTGCCTAGAATTGCAGTAGCAAAAAAGCTGTCCCCAGAAATAAGACCAATAGTGATAACAGTGTATTGTGCTCTACAAAGATTGGTGTTGCTCTTGAGCTTATTGAATATTTGTCATTTCCATAAAGTTTTTGGCACAGTAGCACCAGTAGTTGATTAGATATTTTTAAGAGACCTTCAAGAATTTAATACTTTTTGTTATATTGTGTCTGTGCCTATTAAAAGATACACTGAATGCTGTGCATAATTTTGTTCATAAGAGAACAGTATTAGGACAGCTGCTGAGATTCAATTAATTTTATGGGGAGATAACATTTTTTTCAGTTGACAGAAAAGTTAAGAGTGATGGGCTTGACTGGAAAAAAGTCTGAGTCCTGGCATGTAGCTGTGTCCTTGTGCTGTTGGTTAAAAGTTGCATATTATTCTGCAGGGGTTTGGGAAACATCCTGCCTCCCTTAGGCCCAGGGGCTGCTGAAGAGAATCATCATGTGTCCATGGACAGCATGAACAAACTGACTGCAGTTGCTTTTTCTTTCTCTTTCTGGTCCTTGTGCTGAAGCTGCTTCAAACAGCAGTTTGTGGGCACTGCTATGTGGGTCCTATATGTCTTGAGTGAAATGTCCCCGTTATGCTCAGCCCCACAGGTGTGCCCATTGGGTGCAAATGAGATGTCACCTGTGGGCTTTCACTGATGAATCAAGGTCAAACACATCCAGTGACTGTCCATGGGGCAGGTATGCCACCATCCCTGGTGCGCTGTCAGGGTGCAGGTACCAGCGCCTGACAAATATACCCCAAACGCAGCCTGATGTCAGGGTCTGCAGAAGTCTTCTGGTCTGAATGTGACAGTACATTCATTTTATTTCATCCATACATGCATGGAGATTAACAGATACAAATTCTTCTTGAACAGCATGGCCTAGTTAGGTTTGTCCACGGTTTCCCACCATGCTGTTTCCAAAGTATGAATCAAAACCAAATGCATAGTTCTTTTGGCAAGTAATTTCTCCCACTCTTCTCTTTCTCTTCCCCCTCCCAGCTGACACTCAGTGACTATAGGGGGCAATGCAACCTCATCATACAGCCTGTGTACATCAGCTACATACCGCATTAATAGGAAGAAACTTTAAAGTCTTGGGTTTTACTTCTTGCTTTTGAATTATTTGTATCTTGATAAACTATATTGTTACTTGGACTCCATAAAATGGAAGGTTTTAACTTCAAATAAGCTTTTACTGGTTAGAATTTTTTGTTTGTAAATGAAAGTTGATAAATAGTGATTTTATTTCAGACTACTAATTCAAATTAAAATCTAAAATAAAACAAGACAGAAGAAACAAACTAAAATAATTTTGAAATTCGTTTGACATTGATCACTAAGCAGAACTGCTGTGAGTCTGTATGTATCTCATATTCATGTAATTCAATCTATATGCCTGTCAATATTTCTGATGCAGTTTAATTTCTTCAGATCAGTTTCTTTCTAACATAATGCAGACTTCCAGAACTTGCTCCAATTTAGGGTGCTTAAATGATAGTCTGATATTTTCCAAGATTTTGTGAAAAAAAAAAAAAAGTTTATATATTAAAAATCATTGTCATAACAATTTAAAAAATCATATATTAAATGGATTGATTGTATTTTTCTTACATTGATTGAAGAGCACTTCGCAGTAAGCAAGCAAAGAATCATAACAATGATAATTTCCAACACTTATTGCTCAACAGTGTATATTTGTGTACCTGGGTTTTCCTTCCTCAGTCTTACTGCTTTTTGTGAAGGAAGAGTTAGAAGATGCAGAGCTGAACTTCTGTTAACATGATTAGAAAAGCTGTTGTTACAGACTATTTTCTATTATTTTAATTTTGTTTCATTACAATTTTTGACAGTTACTGTTTACCAGAGTTTCCCTGAAGCAAAAATGATTTAATGTTCAACACATGCATTGAAATGTGTTCTATTTTAATATGTTAAAGCTGATAGAAATATAATTTAAGCAGAAATCTGTGCTTAACAGTGCAGCACATAGAATGTCCAAACACAGATGAAACTGGAAGTTCTATTTGAAGGGAAAACAAAGCCAGCAGTAATCTACCTTAATACTTACAGTTAGAGCTGTTTGGTGTTCTTGTAATGAAATTCAAACCCAGCTGAAGCTAATTAGTATGGGGTTTTTTTGCAGTAGAAGCAAGGCATAGTTTGAAACGTAGGCTTTCATGCTTGGTGGCTTTATATGGCTCATAACCAAAGCCAGAATTTTCAGCTGAAGTTCAGTTTTCTCATCCGTTCAAATTCAGACCTGACTGTTACGGAAAGTAAGTCTTGAATTCCAGTGGAAAGTCCACTGACTTCACTGAATGCTGAAAATTCTGAGTTTCTTAATCCTCTAATGTGAGCACTTCAGGTTTACTCAACAGCTTACTGACCTTTACTTAGCCATGTACATGTTTCAGTGGGAATTTTCAATGCTTTTTCACTAAAAATCGTGTTCAACAATATTTCCTGATAATTAAGACCTGTGTACCTAAAGCACAGACCAAGAACATCTTCTACAAGCCTAGAATACAAATCTATACCTTTTCACAGGTCTTTCTGTCATTTGTCAGATCCATGTGAAAGCCATTTTTAATAACTCCTAGTATTAGATATTGCTGGTGAGTCTGACCAGTTATTTATGTATGGTGGTGTTAGGATTTGAGCCTTCCTTTCCACTCTTTTTCCAAGAATAGTGTTCAAAGTGAGGGTAGAAAGCAATCCATTAAGGCTGATGGGCCATGACTATCCACAAAAATAGACCCCCAAAAGTCTCCAAAGCTGTGCAATAAATGTTATAACTTTGAAGAAAGAAGTAAATAGTTGCTCATCTGAGAAATATCAAATTAAAAGCATGGTTACCTAGTCACCAGGATAAAGGTGTTCAGTGGAGTTAAATAGACTTTCATCTTGTTCTTTCTTAGAGATGTCAGCTGAAGTAGTTACTGTGCTAAAAATGTAAAAGGCAAAGCAGCACGAGGAAAAATATGTACTCTTTTACAAGAGAAGTGTCAAGTCATTTGAGGAATTAATGTAAAAATGGAAAATAATTAAATGGAGGTAGCATTCACCAGAGTAAAGTATGAAATAGAGGAGACACTTGCAAAAAGATGTGATATAGACCAGTAATGGTGGTAAAATTTCTGATATGGTGTCTGTTTTTAAAACAGGACCGACAGAGATCCTGGGAATTAAGACCAGTGAACCTCACCTTGCTTCTGGAGTAACTGATTGAGAGTCTAAGAATAGAATAGTTCAGCACATGGGTAAGTAGAACCTAATAGGGTTAAACCTGCACAACATCGGTAAAGGGAAAGCATGCTTCTCTAACCTGCTAAAGTGCTTTGAAAAAGTTAATAAAATAGTAGATAAAGGTGACCTGGTGAACATAATTTATTTGGATTTTCAAAAAAATCCTGATAAGTTCCTTCATAAAAGACTATTAAGGGAAAAATATAACTATGAGGTAAGGGGCAAAATCTCACAGTAGATTAAAAATTGAATAAATGATGGCAAAAACACTTGGACTGAAAGTCTTCTCCTAAGAGTGTAAAGAGGTTAATAGTAGGATGCTCTAAAGGTTCACATTGAAGCCAGTGTTACTTAATACAATTTTTAATGATTTGGACATCGTATCTGCTAAAATGGACATTAAATGTTAGCTAGTCAAAATAGGAGGACTGTGAGACTAGGAGAGCATGGTTAGACTTGGATAAGTGTAAATTTTGGTACTGGTGTTATGGGTTATTTTCACCTCCAGCACCATATTATATACCATGATGTTCTAGTCTGAAAAATTTGTCTGCTTTTTGGGTAAGGATCCAATAGATATCACTGCAGCATCCATGTGTAATGATTTGCCCTCTCTAGGTGTAGGAGTAGACAGGGTTACCTGAGAATAAGGAATTCCCATCTGCCAGATCACATGACCTTTTTCTCACAGTAACCAGGATGCATGGCCTGAACAAGAGCTGTGTTTATCATTAAAAAAGTCCTCCTTCATAAATACTTGAAGGGAAGGCCTATTCCTGTTGCATCTTTCTGGAGTGTCTGTATTTTTTGAGGTGCTGTTAATTATGACATTCCAGAAACCACTAGCACTACTGCCTACTGTCATCTGCAGCCCAGAAGGTTGTAACCCACCACTGGTTTTCTTCGGAAGCGTTTACGTGTTACTTTCCCATCACACGCAATCCCATTTCCTCTTCATGCAGTGTCTGTAGGAACTACCTTCAGTTTTGCATCTCTTTCTGGTATGGATGTCCCTGCTGGTTGTCACCTACTGTGAGAGAGGATCAGAAACCTTTGCCTGATCAGGTTCATTCAGAAATGACTAAGCCAGTAGGTTCTGGGGTTTGGGCTTTGAGTTTCGTTGGGGGGGTTTTTTATTTGATGTTCCCCCCCCCCCCCCATCCTTTCTGCACTCCACTGAATTTAAATCTGCAAGATTATTTAAAGCGCTACCCACTGAAGTAGCATGTGGTGAGACCATGACCTTTTATTAAGCATATTATACATAAGATATACTCAGTTCATGCAGTGCTGCAGGTGTCACTTCCACTCTTGAAACTGAAGTCCATTCAGGGGCTTTTAATGGTAAAAAAGTGAGAGCTAACAGATGATGTCTCCTTCAAAACTCATACGGGTTCATCTAGTTTTAGTATAAGCATAGCGAAGAGAATCTTTTGTGTTGCTTTAAATAAATCTTCCTAAAAAGAATCTATGTTACCGTTTATACTGAGGCAAAAATGCAACCTTTGTAAGATGCAACGTTTTGGACTATGAATAAACACAGTAAGAAAAAAAGATGATTTTTTTGGCAAAAGAAGTGTGTGGAAACAAACCCACTAAAAATAACATTTATCCTGATCAATAACTCATGCTTTTATTTTTTCATGGAAAATTATTAATAGAGTTCTTTAAATAAAAAGAACTAATGCTTTTTTTTCCCCTTTTGTTGTTGCAGCCCTGTTTGTATTTACATCCAGTCATTTATTGCCCATTAAAGAAGTAATGCTATGTTAATGTAAGGGAAAAAATCAATGCTACTCAGATCAGTAGCTGTGGGGAAACAGTGCAGCAGCTGGTTTGCAAACAGCAAGCCCACATAGATCAATGAAATTACAAGCTAAATCTGCTGATGCTCACAAACTGCTCCAGCATTGTGATGTCTAACCTTTCTCAAGTTCAAGATCTCTGGCAAGCCAGCTATAGCTAAATGGGAAAAAAAAAAAATAGAAAAAGAAAAAAAAAGGCAAGAAAGAAAGAAACAAAGGAAGAACATAAGCGGCTGGTGGAGAATTTTAGCATGATATGTAATATTCCACTTTTGAAGTTATCAGTATAACTGCATGTTTGTAACAGATATAAAAGCCACTGTAATCTCCCAGTGAGCAAAGCTGCCATCTACACGCTCTGGAGATTTTCTTCCTTAAGAATGTTCAAATCTGTCACATATTACCTTGAACTGTAACACTGGAGGGCTAGAGAGCACTTCAGTAATGTGGTTGTTAATGTGAATTCCAGAAAATAATTTATCAATGAGGAACAGTGCAGCTTCTGCCATGTGCAGTGGCTTTTATTTTATGGCATCATTGTAGCCTTTAAAATGGTTTGAATTTTGTTAACTTGTAAATTAAACATGCAAAATATTTGACTTGTTGAATACAAGATTCATTTGCATATTTTATGCTATTTGTATGGTAGGGAAAGGAGCCCCTTTTACCCCAAGGAAAACAACACTGGAATTTATCAGTATCATGTGAATAACAAGCCTTTCAGATGATTATTTTCAAGGAAGTCCTCACCCTATGTGTGCCACTTTTTTAAACACAGCAGTATTTTTCAGGTATTATTCAGCAAAAGGATAGGGAAAACCAGTCTCTGAAAATTGCTATAGAGTGGAAGACATTTTAGAAAGGGAAATGCGTTCATTCCAAAATCAGAAAAAAAGGCATCTTAAGTTTCCTTCAAATATTGACGCATGTATTTTGTTGGGAACAAAATGTATAATTTACAAATATATAATTCTTATTGTCTACTAATCTCCTGTTTCTTTACATGTAGTCCTTATATGTCACAGTTTGATTCTGTTCTGTCGTATCTGTTTTGCAGATTTACTCGTTTGTAAATTTAAAAAAATGAGAGGTTGGAAACATCCTTTTGGTCTTCCAGCCAGGGAGTAGCAGGACAGAAAATGGAAGTCCAGTCCTTATTAACTGCCTTCTGCTATTGTAGGCTTGCAATATTTTACAAACCAAGAACACTCAAGAACAAAATCAACAGTGGGGTGATGTGTGATTATTTCTTGTACTGTCAATTGTTTCTCCTGAAATGACCATTTTAGAATTTGACTTAAATTTAGTTTTCTTTCCTAACTTTCTTGGATACCTAATAGTGGAAAAAAAAAAAAAAAATGAAGGAACGCTGCAATTTTGAAGTGTTAGATTTCTGTTTCCCTTTTGCCTACAGGACTTCCCAGATACAGCCAGTTTCCTTTCATTGCTGATCTTTGTGTCGATTTGTTACTTTACCGTGCTGCTCGGCGGTGCTGATGGCAGGGTATTTCATGCTTGACGTGGAGGGAAGACTGATTGTGCAATAGCTGTGATAGTTACTAACAAGGTGAAACTCTACTGTATGCGCTAACGCTGCTGGTGGTGTGTGGACACTGATGGAAATCTCTCCTTCTACTCCACTTAGTGACTCGGAATGAAAGAGATGCCCAGCAGAGGCTAGGAGTTGCCGCTCCCAAGCCTGATCCAAGATCCACACTGGCTGGGAGGAAACACCATTTTCTCACAGGGTCATTGTTCAACAGCATGAGCGTGCTCACATTCAGGATAGGGCTTCTGAGAGCTTTGTCTTCAGATTTTATTAAGGTCTCTTTCTTTAGTTGGACCTTATTGAGAAGACTCTTGTGGAAGTACCAAAACTGCTGAGACACATCTGAGCTAAAGAGACGGGACCTTTTGATAACAGCACAACCAGGATTTCACCACAGGTCTGTTTTGAAGCAAAATACGAACTTGCTATGAAGAACTTGTGTTCATCAAAAGTAAATGAACAACCATCTACAAGGAAAACTGTTGCCATGAAGAAGTGGATGTGTATGGGAAGAAATGAACCCAGGGTGTGTGCCTAGCTCAGGTTTGCTTTGTCCACCTGACAAGCAATGCTAGTCGTTATTTTGTTTGTCTCTTTCTATGCTTAATAGTTTGGCAATCAAAGTATAAACCTTGCGCATCATAAAGAAGCGTGTTATTGTAGTGGAGAAACAAAAAGGATGATTGTGGGGGTGCAATTGCATTGTTCAGACTTTTTTATTGTAACAAAAACATCACCGTGCCCAGACGTCCCCAGCAATAATTCCTCTTGACTGCAGTAAGTACCTACTTTTGAGGAAAAGAAAGCTGATGAGCTGCAGGCTTCCCTGCTGCTAAATTCATCTAACAACCCACTCCTGATGTTTTCTGCTCTAAAGACCAATAGGAACTTTATAGATTGGTTGGATGCTCTTCTTTTCAGTCTAGCTCAGATCCTAAAACTTTTCTGTTGATCTGAAAAGCTGGATGCAGTTTGGTTACTAAGCAGCATCAGATTTGAACATTATTCAGCTACACTATCACACCAGCCGTGGGGATACATGCCATTTTACAGAGATTTGTGACTACAGTTCTGCCTGATCACCCTGAATGTAAAGGACCAAGGGGTTTTGTAGTTTGACTTTATACCTTCATCTGCACTATGTGGTGAGAGTTCATCTCTACAAGGAGAGAAACCAAAATCCTGAAATAAATATCCTGAACTATCTCAAACCTTTAAATCTGGGCTCAGACCAAATCTGAATTTTGAGGCTTTGGTTTGAATCTTGGTCATCATTTCTGATGGAGATCAAAATTAGAATCGAGAAATTCAGATCTGTCTCAAAATTTTATTTGATAAAGAAGGGTCGACTCCTTTGGCAAATAGGAATAGGGTTGGACAATCTTTTTGTCTAGTCTCTGTTATTGTCAGCAGTGTGTATGTGCTGAATTGAATCTAGTGCTATGACAAAAGCTATGCTTTTATTATTATAGAATCACAGAACAGTAGAATGGTTTGGGTTGGAAGGAACCTTAAAGATCGCCTAGTTCCAGCCCCGCTGCCATGGGCAGGGACACCCTCCACTAGACCAGGTTGCTCCAAGCCTCATCCAGCCTGGCCTTGAACACTTCCAGGGATGGGGTATCCACAGCTTCTTTGGGCAGCCTGTTCCAGTGCCTCTCTACCCAAGCTGTGAAGCATTTCTTCCTGATATCCAATCTAAATCTACCCACTTTCAGTTTAAACCTGTTACCCCTTGTCCTGTCACTACAGGCCCTTGTAAAAAGCCCCCCCCCCCCCCCCCCCCCTGCTTCCTTGTAGGCCCCTTCAGGTACTGGAACGTGCTATAAGGTCTCCCCGGAGCCTTCTCTTCTCCAGGCTGAACAAGCCCAACTCTCTCAGCCTGTCCCCATAGCAGAGGTGCTCCAACCTTCTGAGCATCTCTGTGGCTTCCTCTGTGCTGGCTCCAACTGGTTTATATCCTTCTTATGTTGGGGGCCCCAGAGCTGGACGCAGCACTCCAGGTAGGGTTTCATGAGAGCAGAGTAAAGGAGGAGAATCACCTCCTTTGACCTGCTGGTCACGCTTATATCAGAACATGCTGGCAACTGCAAGCAGATAGCATGAAAGATGCTGTTTTGATGAGACAGCTAGGCCTCTAACCTCAAAGAGCATATACACCGGGTGCTCATTTGGAAAGAGCAAAATATTTCACATCCACCCATTGATTGCACAAAAAATATATTTTTTGAGAAATATATGTGTAAAATTCATGTGACTTCTATGGAACTAGGTGTTGAGGTATTAAACGTGTTTGTACAGGCACTACAAGATTTTATTTTAATCAAATATCAATTTTACTACTAGATGTGCACCCACAAATGTCATCACTCAAGGTGTAAGCAAAGGTGCACTGGCTTCTAGAGCCTAAGTATCATTTTGTCCTGAATGCTACAGAACATGTTTCTGTTCTTGGTGTGTTCCAAATGTGAGACTAAATGCTTCATGGCTCTTCTGCCAGCTTCTGCTCATACTGCTATGGTTTCCCATCCTGTTGTGACCAGCATGATCAGGGATGCCTCACAAGCCTCTTCTACGCAACCCATCAGCAGATTATCGAGGGGAGAGGATGGCCTTGTGTGTGGTGTGCAACTGAGCTGCTGGGATAACTTCTCCAACTGCTTTCATTTAAAAGATGTTTCTGGAGTTTGGTATCGGCATTATATGCCATGATGGGGCCTATTTCCCCTAAAGTGTGTCTCTTTCCACTTTACTTCACTGCTGGTGAGGAGCACTTAGGAGTACTTTTCTGTTATTTTCACCAGAGTAATCTCAGGGTCTGTAATGCGTGATCTTACAGACACCTTCTTTTCCAGACCGTGATTTTCCACTTACATAGAGCTGGGTTTCCCTTCTGCCTCTTTTTCAATATTCTGCATTTAAAGTCATTAGTTTCAACTTCACCAGTGGCTCAGCAATCTTGATCCTACAGTGAAAGGGAAAAGCATTATAGAAAGGGTACACCACTGTCCTTCCCATCATAAGCAAAGTTTTGTTCTGCAGCATGGCTAATTTGCAGTGAGACAAATTCAGACATAAATAAACAGGGGTATAAGAACGCTGGCTATACAACTTTGACAACTGAAAAATAGCATAGGAGATGTGATGAGTTAAATATGTGTTGTAGATTTATAATAATAGGGCTCATTTCTCTGTGTCTGTCTCTGTCTGTCTTGCTGTGCACAGCCTGACTCCCTGAAACTGGAAATTAATGTGTTGGATGGGCTGTGTGACATCCATTTTCCTCATTCCCATGCTTAGCACCCCAAATCTGATATTCTGATAATAAAGTTCATGTTAGAAGGACATAGTGGACTTCTGTACACCAGACAGTCTAATTTGTGTGCAAGACTAGTACTGTTTGCCTTATGTTTATTGTAGCAGCACTGCCAGATCTGCAGTGGCTAGTGGTCTTGTCAGCATTTCCATTGCGAATCTCGGTATTTTAGGGCTTAAAACACAACTGTTGCATTTCAGCAGTGGTACTGCTCGATACATGCTTAGTCAGCAAGAAAATGACTACAAATCTGACATTGAATTTGTTTTAACAGTTTGGTTCTTTCATAGCAGATGCCTCAAAAGTACAGAACAACGTGGAAAAATGCGAAACAAGTTAGTTTATAAGGCTTTTTTTTTTTTCCTTTCAAATCCTGAGTCCCAAAAGTGGTTTAACTGCTCCTTCAGTCCACCAGTTTGTGTGTGGTTTATGTGTTGTATTCTGTTAACATAGGCAGTTACTCCATGGCAAGAGCAGGTACTCTAGACTAGAGGGTGTTGGTAGCTCAGTAATGGTAATCTCACTGACAACCATTCCCCCATTGCTACAATTTCCTTGCTCATCTGATGATGAGCAGACCTGGACAGGTTCAGATGCCAAATCTGTCCAGCTTTCTTCATTTCATATGTATGAAAGTTCGTCGTAATACTCAACTTAGCAAAGGGATCTTAAAACTGGACATTCCTGAGCATCTGCTTCCTCTATCAAATTTTCAGTACTGGGTTTTTTTCCTAACTTTGTTTTAACCTTCAAAAATGTTGACCCATCCCTAACCAAATATGCAGAACAGGTTCACGTTTATTTTACCCTCAACACTACCTCCTATTTCTCACAGAGGGTTTCACTGAATTTTTTCCACACCACCATTATTTCTGCTCAAGGTACATTACGAACTGGTGCCCTGCCACTGGCAAGTTATTCAGGCTGTAGGTTGGGAAAGGTTTCCATGTGGGGCAGCTGGCCAAGTCAGTGCTCCAGGCAAGAAGCCAAGGCTGTCTTCTTTCTACTGTTGCCACTTTCTTTCCTCCCTGGTACAAGATCTTCCTTCCTCTCAAACTGATACAGAAACACTGTTAGAAAATTAATCATACCTCAGGTGTCTTGGGGAATATACTTGATTTCCCAGTCACTACTGTGTGAAAATCTTACACTGGAATAATGCCATATGTCAACCAGTGACAATATCAGGGAAATATTGACAGCATTACATTAAGGAAATGTTGAGCTTGAATGACCTGTAGGCTGAAAATCCAGGCTACATAAGTTTAAAATGGTCTCTCAGCTATCGTTTGATCTAAGGTTCGTGCATCAACAAGTATGTTGTCTCTGTGGTCAGCAGACAAATTAGTATCGCATTACTGTAAAAAAATCTTGCTCAAAGACTAAAATTGAAAACCCTCTCACATTGGTATGATAGCAAGGAGGGACTTTTTAATTTTATAGGGCCATTCTTTTCTTTTTTAGCTCTGTGATAGGGTTCCCGATAGGACCTGCCTAAATAAACTGGGTATATGGACACATGCCACTGAGTTTAAGCTCCTCAGTTTGAATTTCTCCATTGATTATATCATGCATGTCTTTATGCTAAATTCATGGCAGAGTAACCAGTATAATCTAAAAAAGATGACTACAAAAGTACTGTTTTCCAAAGTTCGTTACTGATAAATTTTACCTGTATGTCTTCAAAAGGGTGAAGAAAAGAAGCCATGAGAAGCCAGCATAAGAGGTGCAAATTAAGCAACACAGCAGAAATATTACTTAAAAAAGGTTAATTGGGTTGGGGAAGAATGGGGGGGAAATGCTCTAATCCTCCGCACTGCCATGTGATGTTATAGGGCTTGATCATTCTCAGGGCCAGGAAAACAAGGGGTTGGAAATTACAGCACGAAGGAGGAAAGACAGTGTAATCAACATTGTCATTTCTTAATATTTCCCCACTTTCCAATGGGAGAGACAGTGCTTTGGTAGCCTGCTTTAGACAGAGGAGAATGTACATAACACCAGGATCTCTCCAGAGCATGCCAGTCCTGCCTTGAGCAGTTAATTCCTGTGGTCAGTACCACAGGGTAACTGGGGTGGTGAAATAACTAACATACCCCTCAACCAATAAATATGTTTAGAGAATAATTTCCCGTATTTGTGACTCTTAAGTGTTTTTACCTTCTCTTTGAGAAAACAAAGTAAGATCAGTCTTTAATCCTCAATTTCTTTTTCTTAGTGACCTGATAAACATGAAACTTTCTCTTCCCTAAGGAGCAGCAAACAATACCAGAATGTGCATGATCATTTGTAGAATCCTGTCTCCCACACGATTCAGGAGTTTGCAGTAATCTACTGTGTCTTTCTGCACTACACAACAAAATTCTGGCTGTGAAAGGAAACATTTAGTGCAAGAGTTTTCCAGAGAACTGCCTCTCTGCAGATAATAGCTAGCAACATGCAGAGGGTATGAAACGCATAGTCTTCATAATCTGTCATTGAGTTCAGATTTGGGTTAAGAAATGTTTAATACAACACAGTTGTCTTAACATTCCATCAAAAACTTGCAGATATGTAATAAAAGGTGTTGATTTCTGAATTGCATGCATTTATAAGAAAGAATTTACCTTCTCAGAAATGGTCCTATTTTCTGTGAATAGTATTTTATCATTTTTATTTAAAACAATGTTTATGGACCCAGAAGGCCAACTATTTTAACATAAAAGAGTTCGTATTTTTCATTTTCTTATTTGCAAATTTCTGTTAGAATTTTTAAACCAAAAAGGGTTCTCTGCCAGCTATTCGTATTGACACATGGCTTTGTTTCAGTATCTTACAGTGCTTGGATGACAGCTGGGATGTTCACAATCTGGACAGTAGGGCATTTTACATGATGGCTGGAAAGCCAGCAGTGAGAGATTTCATGCACTATTTTTCTGGGCAATTGATTTTTCTTTTTTTTCTTTTTTTTTTTTTTTTTTAGAAGAGGTGGACTGTAAAATGATACTTTGCAGCAGAAATAATTGTTGTGGGTGAGTGAGTAAAATGTTGATTCTCAATTACCCAATGCTATAGAAAAGCAAAGTCCCAAACCAAACAGCCAGATTAAGACTAACAATCTAACAGGAACCTGACTCACAGCCACACACAAGAGCTGCCCTGCCATGTCTCGAGATATATATATAGTGAATTAAGCAGCGAGTGACAACTTAACTTGGAATTTGTTTTCCTTTTCCTGTATCAAATTTGTTAAATTTCTCTTAACCCTTCAATGCTGCCAACTGGTGTTTTGTCAGCTACAGTTTTAGGAGGATGTCAGCACATCCTTGATGATTTTGGTTGCCATGGATAAGTGTATATCTCTTTGATTTTTCTGGAACATTGTGTATTAATAAACAGGGTACTTTACTTACTTTGTTACATACATTTAATTTCTGAGGCCTGTTCATTCCTTTTAATTTTGTATGGAACAAGTATTGCAGAGCATGGGGCCACTTTAAGGACTGTGAAACTTCTGCCAACCTTTAAAGGTCAAAATCAACTGTGACACCTCCAGTTCAAATGTAATTAGTTGGAGATTTACTGGGATTTTATGCCAATCTCCCAGTATCTTAGGAGTGACATAGTAGCTAACCTTTTGGGATCCCAAGAGAAGTTCAGGTGGATGTGAGAATAAACAGTAAAATATACTAGCTAGCATGCTGCACCTTTTAGCAAGTCATCAGTCTCTTCCACTGTGCAACGAACAAGAGTGCATTCAGTATTTTTTTAAAAACAAATAACCCGCCAGTCTCTGACATGGCCATCGAGTGCAAAGTTGATGTATTTATTTAAAGCTTATCTCATTCTGTATGTTCTTGGATCATTAAACTGAAGGACTCGTACAGTCGTGATTTTTAATGAAGCCTGTTTGAATAATTATGCTAATTTACAAAGCACTAGAATCAAATCAAGTGATCAAAGTTTTCATGATTACTATCGTGTTTTTGTAACTCCCCCCATCACTGATTTCTGGATAGACACTAGCCCTGACTGCTTTTTTGTCATTTATTTAGAAATTGCCACTCATCAATGCAGAACATTTAAAAAAAAAAAAAAAAATTACACTAGAAAAGAAACACATTTTGCATTATGTCTCTATAGTGGACTTTCTATGAGTTTGAAAGTAATATAGCTCCAACAGACACCAGCCTAAATACAGTCTACAATCAATACTGTATTCTGCCTTGACAGAAAGCTGAATTTTTATCTGTTAAGCGTGTGAGCTTGGGGCAGCTCTGTGTCTGAAGTGGTTTAAATCTGAAATGTGATGTGCTGCAAAGAAAGTTGATTGACATCTTTGTTTATTGAAAAGTATTACATGAACAACAAAACACGGCCAGATACAGAACACTCCATTGCAAAGTGCAGCTGTGTTATTTTTCAATCCTATGTGTTCTGCCCCTTTGATGCCTGTCTGATGTAATAAAACCGCAGGATATAAACCAAACAAGAATCTTCTTTGATTCAATAGTAAAAAATTTGGACAAAGGTGAGATATGGAGATATTTATTCATTGCAGGGGTTTGGTGACTTTGTTTCAAAAAACTGTTGGTTCTTTGGTTCAATGTTTCTGAAGCTGAAAATAAATTAGGATACATTTAATATGCAAGTTGTCCGAGGATGCTTGAAATATTTTTAAATATGCACTGGGAGAGAGAGGAGAAAAGAACAATGATGACTAATCTTAAAGCATTAAACATGCAGAATACAGAATTAAGTTACACTTAAATTTCATGTTAGAATAATTGCTCTGTTCATTGACATTTTCCCATGTTTTATTAAATCTTTATTATGTCAAGGTAAATAGAGGTTAATTCTACTGTTACCTTTTCCAATGAAGTATTATCTTTAATCTTACATTAATAAAATAGTAGTAAATTGCACAACGTGGGTAATCACCACAGACTAATTTAGAAGATTTTAAAATCTTGTCTTAAGAGTTCAGTGTGGTTAAAAATAGATGTTACAAGAAAGCATGAAGTCTAAGGTAACTTAAAGGAGAAGTATGTTTTTATCTTTAAGAAATTTATAGCTACATTTCCTCACTATGTTGACTTACTGGAAATATGTATTACAAGCTTTTAGCTCTGCTCTTCCTTCTCAGAGTTAGTTTGCCCTTAGTTACTGCTTAAGCTCCCTTGGCTTTCCTCTTACACAGCAAAAACTGCTAAGTAGAAAGGGTGTTTGTCTCTAGCACTCTATCGTAGAGTCCGCACTTTGAGGATTTTTCCATGGTCAGCACAGAACACAAAGTCCCACATCCTTGATTCCTGTGCATCTCTCTTCAGTCATAGATACCTCGTGCTGCTCACTAAACTACGCGCCGTTCTAAAACACAGTGGCCTCAAAGCAGAAGAGTCAGTCCTAGCAATCTTTTTCCATCAAAGCCACATCCAGCGTGCTGAATGGATCAGCTTTATCAGGGATGTGGGCGCTGCTCTTCTTCAGAGGAAATCAACAGAAGAGATGTACAGTTCTTCCTGTGTAAAGTGATACAGCTTGCTCTTAGTTTTTTCCATACTTCTGCTGCCCAACAAAGAAAAGCACCAAATCCTGTAAATGCAAGATGTTAACATTTTTCCTGTACTTTAAAGTCAGGAATGGGAAACCATTGCTTGATGGCATAAGTTGGATGCTTTAATTTTATATGACCTGTGGATGAGTTCTTCAGTATTATTCAGTAAATTTACAGAATCAGAGAATGACACATGGCAATTCCAGAGATTTTCCGGTCTTCAAGGTTGGTCAGGCAAGATTTCCCATCTGTAAATCCATCCAGACTACTTCCAGTTACTGTCCTATCCTTTATACACTTGGAAATGGTTTCCATGATCATTTTCTCTAGGGTTTCTTTTTTGTTTTACTTTGATTTCACCTCAGAGTCTAAGGTGAAAGTGACTCACTTGTAGTTCCCCAGATCCTCCTTCTTACTCTTCTTGAAGGCAGGAGTGACAGTTATTTTTTTCCTGTCCTCAGGAACCTCCCCAAGTTACTATGACGTTTCAAAGGTCATAAAATCTTTTAGGTTGGAAAAGATCTGTATGATCAGTAAGTCCAACCATTAAACTAACACTGCTAATTCCACCACCAAACTATGTCCTTCAGCACCTCGTCCATGCACCTCTTAAACACCTGCAGGGATGGTGGCTCTATCACCTCCCTGGGCAGCCTGTTCCAATGCCTGATGACCCTTTTGGTGAGTAATTTTTTCCTAATATCCAATCTAAACCTCCCCTGGTGCAACTTGAGGCCATTTCCTCTCATCCTATTATTAGTTTTAATCTTTGTTTTCATCAAACTACAAAGTTCCCCATTGAGTTTTGTCAGGTTTGCATGACAAATCGCTCCTCATCCTCTCCTGCACACTGTTTTTTCCATTTTCCTAGCTTCTGTGTAAAGTTCTTCTCAGACATACAAGTAAGTAGATGGTCAGTTACATTTTTCCATGAACCTTATTTCATTATCTGGAGTGTCCATAAAGCTATTATTTTAAAAGCATGAATGTCAATAGATCTGTAAAAGGCATTTACCAAGCAGCTTCAGTGCTGGTAGGAAAGAAAGAACTAATTTTGAAAGTGCTCCTGAGAACCATACAGAGAGTGGGATAATTCTGCACTTGTGTGCTGGTACATCAATATGACCAGAGTACTAGAGGAGATTTGCTATTGTGGCCAGGACTAATTTTCCAGACATTTTTCCAGTCTAAAACCCAATTGAGGAGCACCTGGATAGCTAAACAAAGTTACTCAACTAAGTTTTGAGAGATATCCAGGGAATCAAATTTCAAAATTATTTGGTTTTTTTTAAATAATAAAATTCCAGTGAAATATTTTTCACCTCTGCTCAACTGTGAGGGGTTATAGGGTGGTAACATGCACTCTTAATTAGATATTTCTTTAGAAATGGGCAAATTCTTTGCAATAAAACTGGAACTAGGTGAGATTTGCTAGGATCCAGGCTTATTCTCAGACTTAATATTCAGACACCATTTATTGAAACTTTTACTAAAAATCATATCTTGTTTGTCTGAATTTTATCCTTCCAGTGCATGAACTCCCACCATTATTCCTGAGCTGCATTATAGCATTTAAAGACAAAAGGAAGTGGAGCAGACACAAAGCTTTTCAAAGGAAACAGGTTGAAGCTTACTGTGTTTGCCCCTGCTTCTCTTTGGCATACAGGAACTGCTCACACCTGAAATGCAAAGGCAAGACCCTGAGATGCGAACTGACTGAAAGGGAAGCAAATATTTGCATACATCTCCAAGACGTGGTTTATATGGTCCCACTTTTTTTTTTTTTTTTTTTCTTGCTGTGGGATGACCTGAACCAAGAGTTTGCTTGTCAGACATGTTTTTGAGCAAGGAGCCGTTTCCCGTAGTGTTTTACAAGGTCTGGTGCCAGAGAGGTGGTACATAAAGTCTCAGTAAGCACTGAAAGCCGTTTTTAAAGTGGAAATATTCAAAGCATGCAGGACTCTCTAAGCATCTGTTCCAGGGACGCATTAATGCATTTGAAAGGATATTAAAGCTTAACACAGAGGGGAAAAAAAAAGTCCTAGTGGCAAGATGTAAAACTGCTTAACAGAATTACATCCAGAACTTTGTGTATTTGATCTGAAAAAATAAATCATCTTACGGTTGCTCATATTAAAGCTGCATGTCGGTTTGGGAGCTTTTAGGATCTTGGACAGGTTTCATTTTTCTGGTTCACGTAAGCTGTGTGTGTATTTGTGCAACTGCTGAACCTCAGACCAGGATTTCTGGTGACCCCATGCACCGTTTGAGGATTTGACTAATGTGCAAATTTAAGACAATCATTATGTATAGTAAAAAATTATTATCCACCTTTTTCCCTGGTACTCAGTTGCTAATAGCGGTCACGGCTTGATTAAGAATCCTTCTCAGTTTAATGCTTCCAATTAACTTGCGTGGTTTTGTGGCTGACTTGATGGCCTAGATAAAGCACTGGCTCTTCTGACAGAGATGCCAAGCTTCATCCCTGGGCTAAGGGATAAGGGAAGCCTTGAGCCGTGGCTCAGCCCTACCTACTGGTGGATTAGGAGTGTCATTCAGACTTGAGTAACTCTAGACTCTTTTTAGGAGGAGGATGAGATTAATATGCAGAAAAGTGGGGCACTGTGACAGCATGAAGGCATCTTGCAACAAATGTGGTGGCTTGGGACTCGCTGTGGTCTCACGCCCTAGGCTGCCTCCAACTGGAAGATCTGAAAGGAGGTGAAGGGCTGGTGAGGCCTGAGGGACTGAAGGCTGAGGATGTGCCCAGCACGTTCCTCTGTTGGCCACTGGGCTGTTGGCTGCAGAAGCATGCTAGCCATGTTATTGAAATCTGTCCTCTGAGTTAAGGCTGATTTTGGTGCAAAAATAAGAAAATGAAGATTATGAATAACGGAAGGTTATAAAAAGAACAAGCAAAGCAAAAATTTACCCTTGGCCTTCTGTTGCCTTGGGCCTCATGATTTAGAGATTTAGAGACCTGAACCCGAGACAGTTACAGGTCAAACGTTTTCATTAAAACCCCGCTGATTAGCCCTAAAAATGACACTGGTGACTTTGGAGACAGAACTAGGAGTTTTCTTCCCTAGGGGACAGATGGGTAGAAAACACAACTGTGTTTTTTCCTTAACACAAGGAAACATGGATACTTTGTTATGGCAATCTCTTGTGCTACATGAAATAAATATGGCAAATGAAAAGGAAGGAGGAAGCAGATTACCCTAATACTAAGAGCATCAAGTGGAATTTATAAATAACTTTGTGTGTTCAACACCCAATCCTGCACAGGGCATGTTAATGCTTGTCAACAAATTTGAAATTCATCTAATCAGAATGGAGCCTTTGAGATGTTTCACACCTGCAAATGCATCAAATGGCTAAACCTTGCAGTCTTTCACCACGGTATGACCTACATATCTCATTACAGCACAGTGTTCACTGCGTTTGCTACAAGAACATTTGCATGGACAAAAACATTACTCTCCTACAATGAATGTTAAAATGTGTGTTACATATAAGTGGAGTATCTAACGTTGTCATTTACATTTGTTCTTAATTCAAGATAATAATTGATATTAATGGTTTAAGGACACTTCAGCATTTCTACTCCTAAATATACTTTTTTCAAGGATAAGCTGATAGCATCTTATGCATAAGCACAGTAGCTTCATTAAATAGGAAAATAAAATATTTCTGTAGATAGATGAAAAACAGTTATAAACCCTCTTGTCTTTTTTAGACAATGGGAAATCTGTAGCTACCCAAATGCTTAAGAGTGTTAACCATTTCTGAATGCTTAATGTTGACTGCTTTAATGACGATTGTTCAGTACCCATACAAATGTTTTGGCACCAAGTAATATCTTGCTTGTTTGTGTGGATATAATCTGGAGGCTGCCGCAACATCTAATAAAATTGTTTTCACTCAGAGAGGCATATAGGCAGGAATAGAGTGCTGTTAAAGCATGCAGCATCCAAAAAGACATTCACCACAGCCCATAATGAACATAGACCACTTCTATTTGATTTCAGGTTAATTGGTTGTGCTGTCTATAAAAGTGTCACTCAGTGCCTCCCCCATACGTTCTAGTACACAGGTATGGTTTAAGATGAAAATTATTGTATCGGGTCTTACTGCTGCAACATCTTACTTAAACATATTCCTAAAAATAACTTCTAAGAGAGTACCGCAGGGCAAAGCGGTAAGATCTGCGTATATGTGCATCCGGACTGCAACAGTTTCACATCTTCAATGCTCCTAAGGAAGAAAACTCCTAGTTCTGTCTCCAAAGTCACCAATGTCATTTTTAGGGCTAATCAGCGGGGGTTTAGTGAAAACGTTTGACCTGTAACTGTCTCTGGTTCAGGTCAATCCAACCTCTATATGTAAGCGTCATGCCGCCAAAGCAGGACTCCACCCAGCTAAACCACCTGCTGAAGTCAGATAACAAGATATGACAGCGAGGAAATTCTTTTCTTTGCAGCAAAAAATTGTATGCACGCATCTGCATATAAATACAACTACGTTTAGATGTGTGCACATGTATCTGTGTATATGACATAAAATTATATGCTTCTTATACCTGTTGGCATTTAGTATGTTTTCACAGTAAATGGAAATATCAACCGCCATTAGTTATTCAGTAATTGAAATTAATTCACTGTTCGACATTTGGAATAGACAGAAAGTATAATAATTAGGCAGGTTTGATATTCAGGATTCTCTGGAATGCAGCCTATTTAACTACTTAGTATGATATACAGAAATTTGATGTAATTGTGAAAATATACGCATATCAATTTTCTTCTTTCTAGTGAGGCAAAGAGACTGTGGTCCCCAAAGGAGATATTTTTTCCCTGGTATATTCAACTATTTTTAGCATTCCTCAGTGGTGTACCAAAAGGAGAATTATTTTATCTCTGTGGGTGCTTGTGAATTTCATGCAATGTGAGCTTCTGTCAGCAGAGTTCAAAATGCATTAGAAAAAAACAGGTTAATTTTTACAGTAAAAGGCTGAAATGTTGTACTGCCCTGCTGCAGCAGTGTGAAGCATCCCACAGATAACTGTGGGGGACTGAACTCCTAGGAGCTACACAGGGCATAATACTGTTTACTGTTTTAATTGTGGGAAAGAACTCTTTTCCTGTGTTGGAATCTGTAGTGCCCCTTAAAACAGAAATAGGATAAAACTTCAAAATAGTCTGCTTAATGCATTTTATATCCTTAATTTAATGTTTTTACTTTCAGATTTGTTTGTATTCAAAATAGCAGTAATTGGCAGCTGAATTTGAATCATAGCATCTGGGTTGTAGTCTATTCATGACATCAGTGTATTTTTACTGCTTGTAAACATGCCCTCAGATCATCACAAAATGTCACAGAATTTGAATAACTAGAAAAAGCAGAGACAATTTATGCTACCGTTGCTCCAAACACTACACACTGCGTATGCTGCTGGTGGGGACTGAGTTAGAGGAAAGGCATGAATGGGGCTTGTCACCCTTCTCCTCCTCCTACCCCAGTCTGATGTTCAGACTGGGGAAGAGAAAAAGAAAAAAAAAAGACTTTGGGGTAACGACTGGTATGTAGGCTGAGAAGAAAAAAGGTTTTTAGTCTGAGAAAGGTGAAGAACCCTTTTAGAAAATCAGAAGGATTTTTTTCTGTTGCCTTCAGAGGTTTTTACTGAATACTATGGGTTTACTAACTTGCTTCTGTCAACTGTTTAGTCACTGACAAGGACATTTCAACCTGTGAAGGTCATACCCCAGGGACTGAAAGACACTGTTCTTCTAGTGTAGACTAATAGACTTATTACAGGTTTCAGGGCTGTAGGCATTTTATCTCCCAATATCCTTTTTCAATTTATGAAGACTATTTCCATTGTAAACCTCAAGGCAAATGTATATATATATTCAGACCTACTGATGTACGAAGCAGAGGACCTAGCTGGAGGGTTCAGAGGGGAGCCAGGAGAGCCAGCAGCTCTGTCATTTTTTGGAGTCCAAACGCCGTGATGTAAAGAGGCACAGTCCCAGCACCGCAGCACTCCAGGCCAGAGTGAAGTCCTTGAGACATCACAACAGGCAATTAGAGACTGGCCTCTAGCAGGCAAAGAACCAGTGACAAGTACTACACATGTAATGACTGCTTTGTATGCTGACACAATGCAGAACATACTTACAAGTACATGAGACATTTGATTCTGAAGTGTCATGAAAAACTGATGAACTGAAAAGTGTTTTTTCTACTTGGTCAAATACTAGATTTTTTGGCTGAAAATTGCATGAACCTTAAAGGAAATCTGATTAATTTCCTTGGTCATTTTCAAAAAATGTTGATAATTAAATGAAATTCTTCTCTAGCCTTGGGACAACTTTGCGAAGTGGAAAGCAGTGCAAATTTGGTAGCAGCATAGTCCTTAAACTCCAGGTGTATCTTTCATTAGTCCTGTTAAAAGAAATGGTTTGATCTGGCTGAGTTATGAGGCTCTAAGGATGCGTTCTTCAAATGAGCGTGTTGATCCTGAACTAATCATCTTCCTTATTAATCTCTTGAAACTCCATTTGGGTTCATGGGTTAGCTAAGCTAAGCAGAGATTCATATTCAGTGCATGCTCCCACAGTATTCTGTTCGTTCTAGCTTGTGTAAGTTAAATGTATTTTTCCTTTTCTCCCCTGTTTTTATATGTGGATGTAATTGCTGACATGCTGACAGCCATGAAGAGTCCTGTGATATCACAGTCATATTGTAACGTGTTTTTGCTATGTACCTTCTGACTTAGTTGTCTTCTACTTACTTGTCTGTCTTAGAGTACTTCTGAAAACCTACTACTTAGAAGTGTGAAAATGCAAATACACCGTTATAGTAATGTTTCCTAAAGAATATTGCATGATGCAAAATAAGCAAAATTCCTGTCTCGATACGTGTCAGGTTTAAGGTCGAATACTTTCAGATAGCCAGATCTGATATCAGTTAAATCTCAGCTGGAAAGGGAAACCTTCAAAGACATTTAGTATTAAATTAAATACTTAATCAGTGTAAATCTGCTTCTCTCTTGATTCTGGTATAAATGGAGTACTAGAGGGCATGGCCCTGTTGTCCAAGCATCATATCCCTTTTGGTGTCTGTTTTTATCCTTGGCACATTACAGGTTATTAGACCGTATAATAATACCATCTTATATTAAAAAAATGTATTTTAGGTCTCATTTAGAAAGCTTTATAAAATGTCATACTTCTGTCTACAATACAGGGCACTTAAGAGAGAAAGATGCATATAATCAATAGCCAGTAATTCCTTAAAAATTGCAACCTCCTTTAAACGGTTTTTATAAATATTTTGAAATATCCATAGAAAAACATTAACATTTGTCACTTCAGAAAAATATGTTATTCATGCTGAAGGGCATGAGCCCCTATGGCCTGGGGTTTTGATCACCCTCCCTCGCTAATTATTTGTGGAACGTGTGCTCACTAGGACATTTAGTCAATGATTGGTTTTTATGTGTAGTTTCCATCATTCAATGAAAATTTAGTTAACTTCTCCCGAAAACATTATTTAAAAAAATATTTGTAAAAAAATAGAAGCTTTTGGACTTGGGACTCACCATCATTTTCACAAAACCGTCAAGACCTGTTAATATATTGATGAACATGTGGTGACAACATTAGCTGCAAAATCCCTTTGAGAGTTGCTGGGAAAAAAAGAGATTTCCAGATTCTAGTAAAACTTACTGCTTTGTTAGCCCAGCATGAGGAATTCCTGATTCCCCACTTGTCTGCTCTGTTTAAATATTATAACTCAAATATGCTTACATAAAAGCTTATTGATTGGAAGAATCACTTGCTTTTTGTGCATTAGTTAATCAGACTGCTGTTTTGAAATCTGTCCAGGAACCCACAGTGGAACCTTTCCTAATCCATCTGTTTAAGTCTCAAATGGTTTCACTGCTCCACTCACTTACCAGCACTGCTGGAATGTTAGTGCTTTATGATTAAAGGATATTGTTGATCTTTTCATCCATCATCCTGGAGTTTGCTATTAATAATACAGTTCCTTCTTTCTTTCTTTTTTTTTTTTTTTTCCCCCTTCTTTTTCTTTTTGGATGTTTCCTTAAAAAGCTTCTTAGATTTTCTATTCCTCTCTGTCTTGTTTTTCTTTATTCAGATAGGTCATTTTCAGCAACTTCAGTTAGACAGGCAAAAAAATAAATTGCATCAGTGCTTCTTGGAAAGTGTGCACTGCCTTTCAATATTTGAAAAATGAATGGGAGAAAGACAAAAGAAAATTAAGCTAAAATGTGAGAGAGGGAAAGGCAGAATTGTAATAGGAGACATCAGATTGTACAGAACTCTCTGTGACTCCAGAAACATGTATGAATTATTACTTTGTACTCATAGTAATATCTAAAATAATTATTTTAGCATCAATTTATTATTAAATTATATTATGGGGACAAATCTTAGGGTTAATTTCTATTGAGGCATACTACAGTGCATAAAAATGTGCCTACTGTTCCTGTGTAAAAGAGCTAAGCTGCATTTGGATATATCTGCTGATCAGTGGCATTTCAAATAACACAAGGAACCTTTCTGGCTTTTCTAGCTCTTTCCAAAGAAAAAGACACTTAAATGAAGAAAACAATAAGTATTTTATTTTTTTTTTCCTTTATAGGTGGATAAAGACCCATGGATATTAAAGGAGACTCATTAATCAGGCTGTTGTGAAAGATCTGATACCAGCTTTGGTCAAAGGGGATGAGTGTCATCCTGAGAGTGTTCCTCTCCGCGACAGGAAACCGACGGAGCAAAGCCCTGAGAACATGCCGCGACACTTCATATTCAATCCACAGCCCTATAAAGAGATGAAAAATGAGCCTTGTCCAAAGCTCTTACCTCAGCACCCAGTGGCAAAAATAAAATGTGAGCCTGGGACCAGGTCTCTTTGAAGCGGAATTTTTTCCCTTTTTTTTCTTTTTTTTTTTTCTTTTTTTTAAACTCTGCAACAGGCCTCTGGTGGTTACAGGTATTGATCGTCAGAAAGTAATCTGTTCAGGTTTGGGGGCATGCCAGACTGAATCCTGGAGTACATTCCTTCCTCTCCAAGGACACGTTGAGCTTTTTACACTGTCCACACTGGCTCACTTGTCAGCTGTCTAGCTTCTTTGTCTTTACCGATTTCCCTGTTTGTGGGGAGCATATAATCAAATCTCCCTGAAAAAAAAAAATTACACAATGCTACCCTAGGATTTTCTGCCAGTGCCAAAGATTTTTTACCCCATTTTTTCAACCCTCATTTTTCTTCTATAATCATTATTTGATTCCCTCTGGCTGCCTGCTACTTATTTGTAGTAGTATCATTCATCCATTGAGACCTTTCCATCTGTCACACAGCTTTGCTTTCTCTCCCCAGAAGCTTTCTTCTCCTACTGTGCCATGCTTGATTTTTTGGGTTTAGTGGTGTGTTTGTATGTTCTTTTTAGTATTTTTTTAAAAACACTTCGGTATTCAGAACAAATACAACAAGAAGAGGAAAAAAAAAATGTAGCACAAGAGACTCTCAAACCCAATACTGTGCACAGAGGCAGGGTGAGGAGCCTGAGATTTCTGGTGAATTAAGGCATGAACAAATATAACCAGGGCATAACTGGTGGCCAGACCCTGCACTCTCTGAATTATTGTTGTTGCCTTCAAAATCTTTCCAGGTTTGTGTTAGATAGATGATGTCAGGAAATGTTGCATTCCCTTTGCTTACTGACTCCCTTTGGTGTATTGATTATAAAGAATATCTGAGGAAAACCAAACACACTGAGGTACAATACTGTGATTACTTAAAGAATGTTTTAACGGGCCAAGCAGTCCCTTATTAAAATGAGACCAGGGTCACATCTTACATTTAAAATTAAATGAGCAATTTCCGTATGCAGAGGTTAGATATTAAAAAAATGCAACACTTCTTACTGTTCCCCAGGTGAAATGCAAGATGGGCTAAAGCCAGCAGCACAACACTTTGGAAACGGATTTGCTCTATATCTTCAACTGACATATTTAATTGCGGTTGTGGTCTAAATGGTATGTTCACATTTTAGGGAGAACTGTGTCAAATGTAACCTAGTTCTTCATGTGAGCAAGAGTAGGAGATTTTACATCTGCTATACAGATCTACCTTGCAAGTGACTCAAATCTGAAATCCTTTGTTTTGGAGATCTCACCAAACTACGTATAACCAAAACTATATTTTGAGTCTCTCTTGATCAGTTTTCTTTTCTTTTCCTTTTATACTTCTCCTTGTGTCTTCTCATGTTCTTGTTTCAAAAGTTTCTGCAAGTCTACTGTGAATCTTAGGATTAGTAAAAAAGTTTGTGATGTGTTCTGGAAAAATCCTTTTTCAGTAGAAATACTGTCACTATTTATAAAATTACTTGTCTGGCTGTATGGGGAGTATTAATAGTCTCCAAGCAAATAGAAAAGGTGTGCAAATGTCCTGACTTGAATGCAATTTCCTTTGGTACCGGCTATGTTTTTGCACCGTTCTGAGAAACAGAGTACAGTATACACTTGTATTGGCCCATGTCTAAAAGTCAGGCCCATTCAGACCCAACTCTTACTTTTTCTGAACTTTATGGTGTTTTGCAAAGGAAAATAAGCAGTTCCTTTTCTGATACAATCTATGGGAAAGAAAACGTGAGAAGGTAGGAAGGGGCGAGAACAGAACTAAAAAACAGCTAATTCAGTCCATTCTGACCACTTGAAAACATTTCTGTGCTTCTGCTCAGGAATAAATGATTGAAAAATAAAAAAAGTGAAAGTGCTTTTGTTGGTGCAGTTCCAAATTTTAAGGTCTCCATGCAGAATCAACGTATACCTGTGTCATTCATATTTTGTCTTTCCTGCTCTGAAAGACCCTTGATGTCCCAATTGCATAGGGAATCTAGTCCAGTCATTCATTATGTTAATTTTTTCTTGCAGAAATTTGTCTATTGCTGCCTGTTTTATCCAAAATGGACTTCACAAATCGAGTATTCTCTTACACACTGCAGCTGCTGCTCAAATTCCTCCATTTTCTTCAGTTTAAGGTTAAACATGCCCAGTTCCTTCAGGCTTACCTCACAGGTCTGAGGGTTCACCAGTGCTCTACCTGGTCCACTTCTTCCCAGCGTGAAGACACAGGGGTACATGTAAAGCCTCAGATGACACTTCCTGGGCTAGATAGTTAGGTTATTTCACCTGCCTTGCAGATGTGGTTACATTTTTTTCTCGCAGCCTCATCAGAAATCTTGACATTTGTTAAGATTTAACCTGTTCTAAAATTTTCTACTCATTTGTTTGTGTTAATTGGAAAGCAAAGAGTAAATTTGGGTAGTAGTTTTAGAAGTATGATGATGAAAGTAGTGGAGCAGGAACCTTACAATTATGAAACCCAAATACAACCCAAGTGGTGGATGTAGTAAGCAAACATGGCCTATCTGGTTTTCTGTTTTAGTTTTATGTCATCCTGCAAGGGGAAGGGAATTGACTTGATGACCCTTATGTGGCCCTTCCAACTCAAGATCTTTCCTCCTCTCCTCTCCTCTCCTCTCCTCTCCTCTCCTCTCCTCTCCTCTCCTCTCCTCTCCTCTCCTCTCCTCTCCTCTCCTCTCCTCTCCTCTCCTCTCCTCTCCTCTCCCCTCCTCTCCTCTCCTCTCCTCTCCCATGAGGAGATGCTAACATCAGTGAGATTCCCTACATGTACAGGAATATATTCTCATAACAACATAGAGTCAAGAGCTTGATGTGACTGGTTTGCTATTGGCCCTGTTCTGCAAGTGTTTTATTCCCGCATGTGTGAATTTAATGAAATGGAGAGGACAGAGGGGTGGAGTGGGTTTGTTGCTTACCCCAGGGAATCGGTAACACTGGATGAAGTTATTTCACTGTGCACTAGGCTTCTATAATCTTGACAAGAATAGAGAAAAAAAAAAAAAAGTGAAGTCTGCACCCGAAATAACTGAAAAAATTAATTTTTTATTTTTCTTCATAAAGAACGAAACAAGTCTAAATCTGCTCTAATGTCTGAAAGTTACCCAAGCGATGACAGTGTCTTGAGGGAGAAGTCTGGACGCAAGAAGGACTGTATCTTCAAGTATATGATCAACAGGCTTTTTTCATGAGGGAGTTTTTTGTAAGTTATTATTCTTCAATTGAAGTGCATACAATTCTTTGTGTATTGTACTAATTTGAAAACCTAATTTTGCCTTTGTGACACTTTTTGTCTCTTTCTCCTGCCATGAACCAGGGTGGCTCTACTTATTAGCGGAAGATTTTGTTTTAAAGCTACTGCGTGTTTCCTTCCTCCTTCACACCATCACTTTAAGGCTTCAGAGCCATAGACCAGAGTGCTTGTGTTAAATGAATACATTTGACAGGAGTTAAGTCTTTTGGGCATTGCAATAGGTTTTCCTCATCTTGGCATGTGAAGACTGAGAGTGTTCTTTGACACCAGCAGCAGAGGATGTGAGCACAGCAACTTTCAGGGCATCAGAAGTGTCAGCATAAGGAAAAATCAGCAAAAGTAGACAGTGTTGAGGTAATTTTCCCACACCATGCCATGAATTTAGCCAAATCCTGCTCCTGTGAATTCTGGGCTGACAGTGTTTTCCTCTTTGTTGCTAAATATCACATAAAGTGTTCTGTCAGCATCAAGACTTGTTCATTCCCCTTATGTAGTAAAATAAAAATAAAATCCTTATGCCCATATTTGAAATTTGAGCATAAGTTAAAGAAAAATATATAAAAAGTAAACCTTTCCAACAGGCCAAGACTGTATTTTGGAAGTTCGTTTTTCAGAACATCGTGTAGTCAATGCTGTCGTGTAGAGCTGAAGGCAAAAGATATGTAGGGCACAAGTACTAAAAATTGAAAATCTTACTCCCATTAAAATGCATGGGATTTCTGCCAGTTGCCATAGACATCAGTGGCAGCAGCATCCTGCTATTTTTTTCTGGTTTTACTTTTTGCTTTCCTCACCTCTTTATTTATTTTTGAATCCTGAGAAAATGAACTAAAACATACGTTACCAGAATGGTTTCCATGTTTTATATCTCAGATCTCCTAAAGATATTAGGGTTACAATTATTTACTTATGCTTCAAATTTTATAGTGATGATCAGAGCCTACAGTCAGGAAAAATCCTAGCTACAGTTAGGTCAGAGACATCTGATCTCGTGAGTACTGATAAATGTGGTTGGCTATTACTCCGAGTTCTTCTGCACCCAGCTGGGTTTTTGTTAAGGTACTTAAAGGTGAAAGTGTTTCAAAGGCTGGACTTTCTTTTTGTGTGGAAACAAACATCGGATGAGAAAGTGAAAGCTCTGAATCACCAAAGAGAGCTTCCAATTTTAGCATGGGTTGGAAAGGAATATTCCTGCACCTGAAGGGCTTTACATATTATGCATTACTGGGGAAGTATGACCGCAATACCTTTGTACAGAATAATTTCTTCTGTTTTTCTCATTCTATTTTGAATTTCTAGCATCTTTTGTATGTGACATTTTGCATGCAGTCTGGAAGCAATATTGTTGCTCAGCTGCGTGGCATGGTCTTCTCTATGAACTACACCTTGAATGAGGGGAACCACTGCATGGAGGCAAATGCCTGAGACAGAACAGAAACTTGAAGCAGCAAAGGGCTGCGAAGCCTGTCTTTGAAGGAATTTTCTCCCCTTTCATGTCCAGTAATTGTCTCCAAGTCAGAATTGCTGCTGCTTCTTTGCACGCTTCAGCAGCAGAGATGTGCCAAGAGGTTCTCCCCCGTCTCTGGGGGACAGTCTGACGCCCAGTTTCCTGTCTGCCAGGGTTTGTCACTGATGCTTGTCAAAAGCAAAATGTGGGCGCTGGGCTTGGGAATCCAGATGTCACTAATAACCCGGCTGGTTTCCTTGGGAACTTTTGGGTGCCTGTTTCTATAAATATATCTCTGCTTCTGTAGGACCCCACTCAGGAAAAGTATTGGCTGAAAAGTGTCAAGAAACACAAACACCTTGACTGTACCCAAAGCAGTGAAACTTCAGAGTTGGGAATGACTTTATCTAGTATAGAAAGAGGCTGCTTAGTGAATTTTTCCCAGGTGTCTGACCATTGCCTAGTAATCAACCTTTGACACTTGGACTTATCAGAGTAGGAAATTTCCTCCTATAAGGAAAGAGGGATCCCTAGTTTGTCCTTTCACTTTTCTTTCAGTTGATGCTGTTCTGCATGTCCCATATAAGTAGATTCTTTTTAACTCAAAATGTGATACAGCTTCTTTCCCTTTAGGTGATAGTCTTTTTATGTTAAAAAAGGCTTTTAAAAATATTTTCTTATTCTTTTGACCCCTAACATGAATGCCAGGATTTTTCTCAGTACTGAAGTTAAAAAAATGGGGTTGAACATTTTTATTGTGTGGATTGATTAGGGAAAATAAATAAATAAATAAATGAATAAGGAACGCAGATAAGTTATTCCTGGAAAACATAATTTCCTGAAAGTACAATATTTTCCTCCATCTCATAAATATTATACAAGATCAACCCTCGGAAGTAAATAAAATGTAATTACTATTGATGCTTTATACAATGTTCAGCATCTTAAAATGATAATCCAGGCTTAAATCTTTGTATAAACTGAAGTAGTCTGAGTAATTTCGACTTAATTAGTGTTTCTTCTGTTTGTGTAACAACCTATGCTGATTTTTTTAAAGCAAGTTAAACATACAGAGTAAAACAAGCTGCAAACACACCAGTTTAAGAATGATTAACACAGACCTTGTGTCGCTTCTCAATATCTTCCTGTATGGAAAGGTCAGTAAAGAAGCCTGGAGAGATCAGACCTGAATGGTAGGTTGCAGTAGGATGTGTGGAAAACCGCAAACCATGTTGTGGTTCTTTCTCATGGTAAATTGTTGCTACCATTTCCGACAAAAGAAAAGGATACCTTAAGCTTCTCTGCTTGTAATGTAATCAGGTTTGAGACTGCATTTTCAGACTAGGGCAAGAAATGACTCGACCATTTCCCCCTGCAGCCTCCATCCCCGCCTCTCCCCCTCTTTTTTTTTTTTTTTTGACACTGGTAAAACTGTAACTAGGTTTTCTGGGAAAATACATCATCCAGTGCTTCCCCACGTCTTTCCTTGAAGTATTTCTTTTGTCTGTCTCCATTACACCCGTGTGCAGTGACACAATGTTTCTGCACAGTGGGAGCTTGCAATCTCTGAAGAGGCTTTCCAGCATTGCTTTTTAGACTGAAATCATTACAATCTTCAATAGCTACTTGGGTTTGAAAAAACTAGCACATTATTATTCTCTGGACTGTCTGGATGTAAAAAGAGGCTATTTTGTTGCTTCCTTTTATTTTTATTTTTGATTTTTTTTAGTCCCTGGGTACACATTGCCCTTACACCTAACTTTAGTTTGTTTGGAGCTCAGTCGGGGCTGCAATTCAGACGTCTTGTGCTGTTTGTGTTTTTCTTTCATGTAGGGTTTTACATTAGAAATCAGAAATCTCTGTCAATTCATTTTGGTGATACTTAATGCTTTTGAGTCACACATCCTTTTCTGTATGTGTAATTATCATAGTTATTATCACTAACATAGTGCAGCATATTGTACAGTATGTTACAATAAATATTATGATGCGTAGCATAACAGATGTTTGATAATATGTCCATGATTTTTAAATGCCAACAAGTTGCATAGTTTCATAGGGCATTTGAGTTATCTCATCTGATATCCTGTAAACCTCAAACTGTATCTGTTGCACCAGTATAACATTATCTCGAGCCCGGCAACTTTCGTTAGATTAATTCCCCAAGGGGCACAACTGCTATTTCCTCCCGTGAGAAGAGAGGAGATCAAGATGCTACCAGCACCAGAGGACCATGTTGTGGGTGGAAATGGATTAGGAAAGGCTTGCCCAGATGATCCTGGTCCTGCTCTGTGGCCCTTCCTGCAGAAAAAGGCTCCTGCTGAACTAACCAGAAGGGAAACTCCTCTCTAACCCTAAGTCTGGTAGGTGTTTGACCCCAGGCATGTGAGCAAGTGATGGTCAAGCACCTAAGAAAGTTAAGGGAATAAAAAAGACATGGAGTCACAGTATGACAGAGAACCTGCATTTCAGCCTTGTTCCTTTAGTGCAACAAATATAACTTCCTTCCCCCACCCCCGTGTTTTCCATTTTGATTTTTTTAAGGCTGTAACCCGAAAGAACATTAAAAGTCATAGTACAGACATTCTTAAAATATGCAGAGTGGGAAGTTTCAGTTTTGTGGATTGCTCTTCTGCCCATACAGCAATGCAAACACATGTACAGGACAGTCCTTATGTGGTCAGGTAGCACGTACAGTGCTTTTCTCTTACAGGATCAGTTTCTGGAATTCAGGTGAATGTTTGTGGCTGTTGGAAAAATGATGTGAGATAAATTACTCATTCTTTTCAGGAGCAGCCTTTAGCTCAGCATTAAACAAACCTCCCCCAGCCCCATCTTCAGTAAGCGCTCTGTCAGACTGAAACAAGGGTATTGCATGGGAGACTGGGAGTACAGTTTTGTCCCATCTCGTCCATGACAGTTCCCTTTGGGGGACATGACAGGGGAAAGTCTGCAAAACAGAGAGTGTCTCTGCAATGAGACTTTGCAGCCCCTTCTCAAGGCACGGCTGAGTTCCCAAGTGTTTTTCTCAGCTGTGTATAAGGGAAGGTAAACATGGCTTGCAAGTGGTGGAACTTGCCAGCTGAGAATTGCCCAGTTTGGAAATTACTGTATTTCTCAGTGACAGTAACAACTCTATAAAGTGACATGGTTTGTCTTGAAGTAATGTGATCTGCAACCAGTTTTGTATTGGTCCCACCTTCACAGGCTCTGAAGCAAACTACACAGCTCTGAAGAACTGTGGATAAGTTTACAGATGCTCAAGAAATTTTCTTTTGATGAAACACTTAGCTGCATTCAAAAGAAGGAAACATCAAGCAAAAATTCCTGCAAGTGATTTTAAAAACTGGCCAAAAGCCCTCTGATGCTCTCATTGCCGTTGGGTGATATAAAATATGTTGATGTAAGGACCTGTGGTATTGCTGGGCATCAGTTTGATCCCTAAAAGACTGAGAGGTGTCTTGAAGCAGTGAACAGAAACAATTCTTTTATCATCTCTGGAATGACTCAGGCCGAAGGAAAGGAGAGCAGAGCACAGCATTTTCAGTGAAAATGAGAGTTGAGTTTTGCTCAGTTTTCTATGGCGCTAAGATGCCTGTTGCACTTACTGATACATGGTTCATTGCATTTGTGCAGCTTTCCATGCATCAGTCCCATCTTTCGCGTTTGCATTCAATTTGTGGCCTTTTGAACGTGGAACATCCCTTTCTGATGTGTTGCTGAATTAGCGTAGGATAGGTGCCACCAACCGTAAGCTGCCATTGGTGTTTCAGTACACAAACAGGTTTTAACAGGCATAAACACTGACCTGAATCTATACCGATGTCTCTCTTGTTGTCTCTGGATAATATAACAACATATAGTAAAATATGTGCCATGTTTTCCTAACATCTTGTAGTTACTCAGCATTAACCTGCTGGGAACTATGGGATTTTAAGGAATCTGGACGGAGAAACAGGCTGCTGCTGAAAACAACACAGGGATCAATATCTTGTATTACTGTAGAAATCCTTCTGGGCTTAAAACCTTATTTTCTTGTGTTTGGCAGGGAGCCCCAGGGAGTAACAAGGAGGGTGAATCACAGCATTTGTAGCAAACATGTTCCAACAGAAAGTGTTCTTGGGTTTCATGAATTTGAGGGTTTTTAAGGCCAGGAGGGGCTGTTGGATTGTCTTGGCAAACCTCCTGTTTAGCAGGGGTCATAGGACACCATGGTATTAATCCCTGCCCTACACTCAGTAACTCCGTGCGGAGGAGGCTATACCCTTCAGGAAGGCAACCAATCTTGATGTAACTTTTGGCATTGTTGTTGGTATTCTGGTGGCTAATTGTCCTTCCTATTATAAATATGTCCCTTACTTTCTATTTCCTTGTCTTCGACTTCCAAAAATCAGATCTCACAATGCCTTTTTTATACTGAAGAAACTTTGGCAATGAAATTTCAGAGTCTTGTGCGACTAAATTCTCTCTTAGTCTCTCTAACCGTCTTTGATAAGGAGAAGACTTCCTTAAGGTCTAAAATAAAACATAGGCATTCCAAAACTTTAATTCTTCGCATAGTTCTTGAACAATTTGGACACAACATTAAATCGCCTCGCTTTAACTTTTCAGATTCCAAACCTACACAAGGTATACAATGCGTTCAAAGGGCTTTTAAGGAATAATAACATCAAAAAAGTAATACTAAAAAATAATTTAGTCTTGCACAAGGCACATGGGAACCAGCATATTTTCCCCCTACAATATCAAAGTTTAGAACTCTACTTGCCAAAATAAGACACCTGCATTAGCTGAAACACAGGCACGTTCCTGAGTTATGTCTAGTTTCACAACTAGAAAAAAAGACATGTTAAGGAGCCCCACGCTTCAGGCCTGATCCAGCTCCTGCTGCAGTCAGAAGGGTGAATACACTCAGGGTTAGATCAGGACTCTGCTGAACAGTAGGACTGTTCTTTGCAAATATGGCACATTTAAATATGAAAAGTAATGAAGTAAGCATGGCAAATTGTGGTTTAGTTGGAATCTAATTTTCATAGCTTTTTTTTTAAATTAGAGATAGATATCTCTATTGTGAGTATAGAAATATATAAAAGTAAAATACAGGTAAAAAAGATGGCTGCATAAATTAAACTGTGTCTGCTGAAGTTATTAACATCACAAAGCTACATGTTAGAGGTAAAATCCCGACCCCGCTGAAGTCAGAGAGAACTGACGCCTTTAGCAACATGAGATTTTCTTCTTGATTTGGATTGGGTAAACCAAATTTTTATTTTACTCAGTTTGAGAAGGTAAATGAAGTTGAAAATACAAACTCAAGGAAGAAAAATGTCTTGTTATCATAGATATGCAGGGGAAGGGAGCAGGGAAAGAGGGAAATACAATTCCATTTTGGTTCTGTTGTGTTATTTCTGAGGACAGAGAAGCACTGTGTCATCTCAGATAGGCAAGAATAGTCTCACCATTTTAGAAATGCATCGTGTTCAAGGAAGTACTGGGAGCAAGTGGAAAGGGGCAGAGAAATCCACTTCAGATTATTTTATAACTTGTTTTCACAAAAGAAGAAACTAAGAAAAACTTCTATGAATATGCCATGACCGCAGACAGTGTTAGCTGGAATGTTTTGCTGGGAACAGTCACAGGTAACGCCAAGCGTGGATTTTTGTAGTGCTGGAGAGGGATGTGACTTTATCACCCTCATTTCTGTATGGATTTTACCTAGACATTTAGGGATATCATTTGGTGCAGGAGAAAATCTTACATGCTGAGAGACAACGAGTTCTGAATGCCTATCCTCATTAAGGGGAAACAGCTCTCAAAACCTTTCCTGTATTCTTTTCCTCATAAGGAACGATAGGTGGGGTTTTCAACTCAGCATTTTAAATAGTAGGTTAAATATTTAGAGCTGGCATACTGAAGAATAATGTAGCGTCTTAAATGCTGCTTCATTTCTCTTGTGTTATGTAGGCATGAGAAAGGAAAACACTAATAGGATACTTCAGCCTTATTTGCTGAGATTTTTTTTCCAAAAAGCAGAAACCTTTTGCTTTCAGAGAGCTGGATAATTTCCCAGTGCATCCCCATTAATGTGTCTGTTTATCTCACTCTATCATAACTTGGAATATGAAGTAACTTTTAATAATTCCACTTTTAGCTTAGCACTGCACAATCTATTATTCCAGGGCTGGAATCACATGCCATCTCAAACCCCAGCCAGCGCCGTGTAAGTGCTCTGAATGATGACAGATCAAGAGAAAGTGGGCCTGAATACATAATTACTCTAACACACAGTTAATATTGGTTGATAAAGCTATGGACACACAATTAAGAAAACATCCCTGATAAAACAGGTTTTTTAAATAGATGGGAATGAACCATAACTAGTTACAAAGGCTTGTGAACTTCCCTTCTCTTCCTGAATGTCACTGCCTCAGATCGCCTTGGCAGCCTCATGTATAGTGTTTGCTTCATGCATAACGATTTCCCTTTCCCCCCTCCCTTCCTTGAACGGTTTTGCCTTTTCGACTAGTTACTGTTACCACCATTTAATAAGAAGGCTTTCCTTGGCTTTCTAATCGAAAACTTGCTTTTATCTTTCTTCATAAAAGAATTGAAATGGCTTCTCTCAGGTTTCTGTAGCCTCTGGGGAGATAAGGACCCTGCGGTTAACAGGATGAGAGATTTTTGTTTAGAAATTTTTATTTAGACAATGAAAAATGACCTCTGTAAACTCAAAGCTATCTTATTTTGGGGCTTTAGGCTTCTGGCAGATAAATCAATTGGGCCCTTGGGACAGCAAAGGAAAAACCTTTGCAGTAACTATGTCAGGACAACGCAATAGATTTGTTGTGAGGATGCAGTTGTGTTGAAGGTAGAATACACTTAAAAATAAATATCATTTTATTTTCTATAAAATATTCAGGATTTGGATAGTAAGCTATTCAGCTGCCACAAGAAAATATTTTTTTGTTTAACATAAACTTGAGAAAATGCCTGACTTCTTCTGGGAAGGGGACAGTGGAGGGGGGGTGAGTTGCAGGGATACAAATGGAAGACATTTTAACAATTAAATACTCACCTTCAGAATAAAACACTTACGGAATTTTATTTTCTCTATTTCTCTTTTAAGACAACCTCTCTTTTTGCCGATATGAAAACCTCCTTTCTCGATACAAGGGATTAATGTAGCTCCTCTTTTTTTTTTTTTTTCCCAAGCATTTAAGTATTTCCTAGCTAACACTATGGCTTCAACAGAGTATCACGACAGTTTTCACACCTACGTGTAACCCTGAAGAACTTTTTAGATCTTCACAGCATGGACTTGCACTACATATTTGCTCTGAAGAACAAGTGTAGCATTTTGCAGTGTGCTCTCTACCTGTTTCATGCAGAGTGGAGCTACGGAGTGAAAAGTTATGCAGACATAAATTGCAGATTTGACAAGGAAGCAAATGAGGAGACAGATGCTTAACTAAAATGTATTGATGTGCAATTGTCAGTGAGTTGGTGGGTGTTGAATAACGTGGTTAAGATGCATCAATGAAGCCTTGTTTAATCTAAAATAAAAAGCCATGTAAATAGAAGTGGGGAGTGTGGTGCAATGTAACGAATGGCAAACAAATGCACAAGGAGCTATTGCCACCCTGTTGCATACTGACATTTGTTCAAAACACCCACCCCTGGTAGTGGGTTCTTCAGCTGCTGGAGGGGAGCAAGGTCTGTTGAGGAAGGTGTCTCATTAGGAGGCAGACGAGTTTGGGCAGGTAGCAATTTGTGTAGGGTGTTTGGTAGTGTGAAATGCCACCAGCCGCTTCATTACTATTTATTTGGTTAAGGACAACATGGCACAAGGGGAGAATGAGTTTGCAAGTTTGCTGGTTCTGTGTTACTTGGGTGGTTTGGGATTTACAGCCTACTTAGTGCTGCTATTTAATTTATAGTTTCTGTTCAAAAGGATCCAGCTTCCCATTGCTCCATCTTTTTTTTTTTTTTAATTTTATTTTATTTCAGGAACAAGCCAGCTTCAGATAAAAATCTAAGAAAGTAACCCAAGTACCTTTTACACCGTAGTACTGCCATATGACTACTTAGCTGTCAGCTCCTTGCACTTTTTTCAGAACATAAAGTTAGCCACAAAGCATCACTCACTTGGAGTCAGCAATACCCTTCAACTGCACCAGTAACACTGTCAGTCTTTGGCATTAGATAAGGCGTCTTCTATATCTCATTATCCCTGAGGTGGTAAGATGTATGCTTGTAAATAAGATATGAAGTAATTTATCAAAATTATAACAATCAGCCTAACAGAAGGATACACTCAGAGGTATTTACTGTGAAACAGTAAGCATGATCTCTTTGCAGTGAATGAAACTAATATAAAGAAAGGCTCAGAAAAAAAGGACCCAAGAGATATTCCTCAAAAGGTCATACGTAGATTTTTAAATACAAATACTCCAATCATTGATGTCCCAATTTTCATTTTTCTATTAGGGGAGGGAAGAAAACCTTTCAGAAAATATTTCTATTTTTCTCAATTTTGCAAAGATTAACACTGAGATTCACACAAAAATTACACTTTTAAACAGCATAATCTTTTTAGAATGCCTGGCAGTGCAGTTAAAGACAGCCAAAAGACATTAATTCTGGTGTAGCTGATGTTCATCATGCACATCTCCCTTGCAAGATAGAGACATTCTGAAAGAGTTTGTTTCTACAGTTTTTCAGCTTTGCCTGGGTAACCAAGAGCAAAAGTCTGCCTTTTTGCTGTTTAAATGTATGTTTATGATACCAAAGAGTCACTTCTGATCACTTTGTGTGCAGGAGACTAATTTTGAGGTTAGTAGCCCATCTTTTTTCTGCTGCTTGAACTCCACTGATTTCTGCTTGTTAATCTTGAGGCATTTTGCGGAAATAAAAATAATTTAGCCTTGTAGCACCCTAATATAGACAGACTACAGTTCTGTTTGAAATGTAACAGAGTGGTGGTCAGCGCTGGTCCCTGAGACACATCTGGGTTGTGAACAGTTCAGGTGTGGTTCCCATGCTGGGGTTAAGCTGCAGGAAATGCAGCTAGTCTCTCCTCACCAACACATTACTGGAAAATTGAATCTACGGCAAGATCAGAAAACAAGGCTGGAAAGACTGCTGGAATCAACAGTGATGGCCTCTTGGGCACATATTGCATATGCAGCTCAGCCCTCACTCCCAGGGAACCACCCTTACTGTTCTGCGGCTCTTTTCCTTTTCTTCCTCCTTTGTGAGTTTGCTGTAGGGTTTGCTGTAGGTTTGCTGGTCTTGTTGAAGTCAGTGATATTTTAGCAGAGTGCTTACTCTACTCATACTTCATAATTATCGATTTTATGTTTCCTTACTCCAAGTGGTTTTTCATGGGGTCCAAACCACCATTTTTGAAGGCATAATGCTAATAGATACAGTAGTTAAGGAGACAGTGGGAGGGAATTCCTGTGCTTGATGGTTAGAATCTGAGAAGTCCTTCTAGGCTTTGCATTATGAATCTGTAACGTTATTTATCTTGTTTGGTGGTGGAGTTCCAGTGTAAAGAGCTGGAAAGGTTTGGCTCCATTCTGCTGGACAGGCTGGGTCTTTAGTTTCCCTTCCCGGACACTTGGTTTATGTATTGTAGCCTAAACCCAGCATTTATTGTAACATATAAGGCTACTCAGATGCTAAGGAAGTTTGGGCTTAACTGCATGCTGGTCTAGCCCAAAAGATTAGTGTGGACCACAGCTTGAGAGATTCTTTTCTGCCAGACTTTCCTGTCAGCACACCCACTTTAGTGCTTCGTTCCAACACAAGAAAAATGCTGAGGGATGTTGGTATAAATGGCAATAAAGCTCTTCAGTGCCAAGGAGGTCATTCTACGAAGCTGCCATCATCTGTTTCTGAGTTTTGAACTAAGAACTAAAAAAGATTTGGTAAATGGCTTCTCTTTTCCAGTGGAAGTGAGGTGCTGTGTAACTTTAATAGCGACTGGGAAAATGCTTTCCAAGGACTCTTTGTCCTTAAAATAAAACTACAGAGTGGATTGTTATACTGTGGTAGAGTATATATATTATAGTGCATATATACAAAAATATAAAATAATATAACTATATGTTACTACATATTGTACATTATACTATATTATACTTAATACGGTAAGTATAATATAATATAAAACATAGATTATATATAATAATATAATATTATAGTCCAAATAATTTCCTTTCTAATTTCTTCTACATAAACAGTGTGTGCTGTAACAAAAAAGAAAGAATTTCTCTACGTGAACATTTGACTTTCTCATGAAATCTCAGATTTGTCTGAACTGGGCCCTCATGCTGGTTCATGTCCACATAACTCATCCTTTACAGTCATAGACTGATGTGACACAGGGTAATAGAAAGTGATGCATTGCCTGAATTTAAAGGAACACGGACTATTTCAGGATCGGCTGGGCAGTATGAGATCTGTATCAGATTTGAAACAAAGCTAACCAAGCAGACAGAGCAGTAAGATATCTATAGCATCCATTAATCAGTATATACTATGCTGTTCCTTGTTTCTTTTCTTTTTTTTTTTTTTTTTTTTTTGTTTTGGCTTTTCTGTGTGTGTTCACCATCTAAAGTTATTTGCTTGGTGTCTTTTAAAGCTAAGACAAATACACAAGGTTACTTGGGAAACCATTTACAGATCTTTCCCCCTCTCTGTTCTTTTATTTCAATGCCAGAATTCAAACTTCTCTAACCTCAGATACCCCACCAGAGTTGCAGATCATCAGTATGTCTACATAAGTTTATAGTGAAAATACAAAGGAATCAGTGTTCTTCATAGAATCACAGACTGGTTTGGGTTGGAAGGGACCTTAAAGACGATCCAGTTCCAAACCCCCACCATGGGCAGGGACACCCTCCACTAGACCAGGTTGCTCTAAGCCTCATCCAGCCTGGCCTTGAACACTTCCAGGGATGGGGCATCCACAGCTTCTCTGGGCAACCTGTTCCAGTGCCTCAGCACCCTCTCCGGGAAGAATTTCTTCCTGATATCTAAACTAAATCTCTTTGTTCTTTGTTTAAGTATTCTTTCTCTATGTGTGTGCATGTACTTTCATGCCTTTACAGGTGACTAGAGTGCCTACAGCAGCATATTCCCACAAAACCTACCTGATCATTAGTTGTAGAAAACAGTGACATTTTAAAAAATGTCCTTGTGTATTCATAAATTCCTTGGAATCCCAGATTCAAATGCTCACAGAAGTAACATAGTTCTTCATTGTTGAAAGGCAAGTGCACTTTGCTGCAATGCACATTCAGATGAGATTTTAAAAACTGGGGTTTTTTTATGATGTATATGCGTCTGAGGAGATGAAGACACACTATACACAAAGAAAAAGCTTTTCCCTCTTGTCCTTGGTCTTTCCCTCTGGAGCCTTCTTGAGGAAATGGACAGAAACTCCATACAACTCTTACTTGTATTCTGAAAGAACAGCCATAAACACTGGTGTTCCCTGTGCTTCTATCCAGCAGCCAACAGCTTATATGGCCTCTGCTTCAGCTTGTCCTTTATGTAATCCAAGTCTAGTGGTGCTACATCCATATACTAGGAATCGCAGTAGAAAGATTGTCTTTGATTATGTTGGCCTTGATGCAGAATACTTCAGTAGAGTGCTTGTAGTAATAAGAGCAATATTTTAAAACAATTAAGTAGAACTAGCTGTTTACTTTGACTTTGATTAACTTGTTAGCCATTTGTTAGAAACAGCATGGAGGAGAAGGCATTATTCTGATGCTTTACCAATAGACTTTCAAAACATGTATGTTTTTAAAAAATATTTTGATTGTGCAGTGTTCCTTCCTTCCGTTTAGAAATTTCACAGTCTGGGTCCTCACCATACTATGACCTTGTATCGTCTCTCTCTTGGCGTGGTATGTGTTCCAGGGGAGGAGTTCCTATTAGGAATATCCTAACAATATTAATCTTTACATGTTGCTTCCACCAACGTGTTATTCAGGCTGTGCAAAATCAAAATCTGTAGCAGGCAATCATCAGCGCAGTTGGTTTAAAAGAGCAGAAATTTTTCTTCGATTTGTCAAAATGTTGTGTATCAGAGACTTTGCATTCTAAGAACCTAAGAGATGGTTGTAGCAGAGATTTCACAATCGTTACACTTAAGACAAATTACACATTTATCAAAGAATCAAACAGGTTGTGTGTCTTTAAGAGGCTTTCATAGCAGTGTACTTCATATTTTCTTAAAAAAATTAATGCTGTTTTCTTCATAGAATTGCTGTGACATTGTGTATGGTATAAAGTTTTACAACCAGACACCTTCTAGCGATGAGAACTTCAGAAGCAAAGCCTGCTGAAACCATCTGAACTGCTTCAAAAAGAGTATCCTCCTCTCAGGGATTAACTATTTTTCCCAGGTTTGAAATTCTAACCTGGTAAATAGCATCAACAGGGGACTTTTCCCCAAACTCTTTTGGAGAACCCCACAGTTATGAATATCTTCAAAGGAGGATCTGTTAAAAAATGTAACAGTCTTCAAAGTGGAAACACCACCCTCAGCAATCTGAAGTTCTTTAAAGTGGGAGCCCACCAGCACTGTGAATCCTCAGAGGACGAACTCCCAGAGCACTGTGAAAATTTGTAAGAGAACAAGCCCTCTCTCCCGAATACCCAGTAGGCTATTATTTTCCTTTAAAAGGACTCTTACATGTGTACATTTATAATTACAGAAAGGGTCTTATTTAACCAGAGCCCTGTAGAACTCTCTTACTTTTAAAAACAAATATTGATAAAAAGAAAAGAATGACAGAAGAAAACAATTTGACTTCGCTATTTTCCTTTTTCTTCTTTTATTTATAACTTAACTCAATATAATACACCAGTAACGCTTGGCTCGTGTAGCTCTTTTGATCTCTAGAACTCAAAGTACTCTTAGAGAGTTTTGAAGAAATATTCTCCGAGTGTAGTTATCCACTTACACTGCTGGTTAACTGGGAGTCCAAATACTCTGTCAGGAAGCACATTTATCTCTTTTGTACCATTGCTGGGTAAGTTCTTTCAAGAGGTGCTTTCTCTAATAAATATTCAAGGGTTTTGGGTTTCCTCTCCCTCCCCTTGTATTTTCTTAGGTAGGAATAGCTAATGCAGACGTTAATGTCATTATCAGTTGTCAGACTTACCTTCCAGGCACCCCATGAACACCTAGATAAGCTGGGCAATGAAGCAAGCTGCCCTGCTGGCCAGGAGGGAAGGGATGCTGAAATGGCTTGGGCTACTCCAGAGTGGCCTTGGGTACCTCTCCAGATATGAATTCAGGCATGTCCTTCAAGCAGGAATGAATTTATCATGGGTTGTTGGAAGAGCCCTGTTTTGCTGAGGTGGGGAAAGGTTTGCCTGGCAGAAGGTGCCTGTATCAAAGCCAGTACCTTAAGTCATAGAATCATGGAATCACAGAACGGTTTGGGTTGGAAGGGACCTTAAAGACCATCTAGTTCCCACCCCCCTGCCATGGGCAGGGACACCCTCCACTAGACCAGGTTGCTCAAAGCCTCATCCAGCCTGGCCTTGAAGACAGCCAGGGATGGGGCATCCACAGCTTCTCTGGGCTAAAGTCCATTCTCCCGAATCCCAAATCAGAAGGAGGAGGTTTTTTTGCAGGTTTTTGCCTCATCAGTCAATAATGCAACCATGAAGGAAAGAATTCTTCCTGAACCCAGGGACTGTGGATATATACCCCAAACACTGAGATTTTTTAGTAAAATTTCTGACTTGTTGAAGAAATGATAGGAATAATTTAACTTTAACTGTAGAGGCAAAAATATCATGCTCCATTCATCTATCTATTAGTTTCTTTTCTTTCACCATTCTGCATGATTTATGTTTTCTGATGTAACTGTAAAATCTGAACCTTTCATATCTTGAGTTTAGTGGTTTGATGGTTTGATTTCCTGCTTCTAAACTGATCCAAAAACATGTGCCAAGAACGCGATGCTGATAGTAGCTTCATCTTCCACCATATGAAGGAAAAAAATCTTTTGCAGTAAATGATAAACATCTTTACACTTCTTTGGTGATAGAATAGTCTGATATTTGTCATTTTTTTTTCTTACTGAAACTAGCATCTTCTGTTCGGAAGTTGCTCACATGTATCCGGTGGGTGATGTTTGGGTCTGATACCAATAAACACATTTATCCCATTCAGCAGACTCACAGTATTTTGCTGTGAAGCACTGATAGTTGCAGCAGTGTGTCTATCCAGCAGCACTATTGGGTAAACAACATGTGAGGGAAGGAAGCAAATAGGGAAGTCAAAGGAAACTTTGATAGCTCTGGGCAGGCTGCAATGAGTCTTTAATTAGTTGGAGTTATTTCCTTCCATTATGAGATCTGACAGTTATTTCTTTCATCCAGATGCAACAATCTTTTACTAAGTTGTTTTTTTGGTTGTGGTTGTTTTTTCTTTTTTTTTTTGTTTTCCCCAGCATTTAGGCCAGGTGGGAGAATTTGATAAAAGAAAAATACCTATGTTCAGAACAGGCTTTCCATTTCTGTAAAGCTCTCATGGAGTCTTGAAGCATAGCCCCACAGATGAGAAATGTGAATGTAGACACTGATGTAGCTAATGCTTCTGTTCTGCAAAGTCTGTTTTTGCATGTGAAGCCTGAGAAAAAAGACAAAATTAGCAGTAGTGTATCTGAATCTCTACTTTGAAAAAAAAGTTTAAATTACTTGTTGAAAACATTTGGTCTCTGGATCCTGCTGAAGCAAACTCTCTATCCCAAAATACAGCACATTAGTCATAAGAAACCAGAATTTAAATGTATAGCAAGAAACAGCTATATACATTCTTACTGTAATTATATTGCATTCGATGGAGTTACATCAGAGACAAATGTAATGTGGGTATTCACAGTAGCTGGGAAGAATTTTTTTCCCGGTGAATCTTACTTAGTCTTCCTAATGCAAAATTTACAAAGCTACTGGCAGAGGAGAATGGTGCAGAAAATAGCTGTAATACCTGTATTTTCCTACTGTTGTGTTAACTGCTTATAGTGCAGCAGCCTTAAACAATAGTTGTGAAGTGCAGAGCATTTCTCAGTTTAGAACAAAGAGCCATCACCTTTAAAAAATGAAATATTTGAGGCACAGTCTAATTTTCAAACCCAAAAGGAAAATAAGAAGACTCTAAGTTTCCTGAATCCCGTCCCAATTATATTTCATTTAATAACACTCAGTGAAATATCTGGTGGCAGGGGAAATGAAACTACATGATTTTATGGGATCATTCATCAAGAACTAATTGAAGCTTTCATACAGTTTAGTGCTGATAAAACACTGCAACAATAAACAATAACAAAATTCACCAGAGAAGGATTTGTTTTGCCGTGAGGAAAATGGTTCAGTTTCATCCTGGGGATTCCTGGTTAAAAGAGTCTCCAATTTAAAAAGGGATAAGCACAGGCTCCTGTGCATAATGACAGAGTGGGAGCTGTGGCAAATGTATTAGTATTGCTCCAGTGGAGCTATTCTCATTGTAAGTATTTGCTATTGTGTGTGGCTGAGGCAGGATGCATAACGACCAATAGGATTTTTTAAAGTTTGATTTGTTAAAGCAGTTCCCATGTAGTTTTATGAAAAGTAAATTACAGCTACAGCATAAGCAACTGAATTTCTGATCCTAAATCTAACTAATCTTAGATTTATTGATTACAGAAAAACTGTTCTTCTTTCCTGTATTTCTTCAAGGAATCAACCTAGTCTTACAGTGATAGTTCTTTTGAACACATGCTACTCGATACTTAAATTGTTGAGATAAAACATATTGTCCCTTTATTTCTAATCTGTTTTCTCTGACCAGGTTTTCCTGGATGATCATATTTAAGGAGGGTCAAAGAAGCAATCATATTTTGATAATTAAGTCTACTTAATGTGTTTTGCTCACTGGAAGTGTAAAGGATATATATCCATATACACACCCTTCTCAAATTTAAGTATTAGGTTTTGGGGTTTTTTTTCTTAATGGAAGTAAAAGACTTAAAATATCATCAAATAATAGTTGGAGTCTATCTTCCCCGTGTCTGATACCCACAGTAACAGAATCAATAGGGCACATTTTTCCTCTCAGATACACATGCGCAGATCCATCCCTAAAACAGTCATTGCTATCATGCTCTATGCTATCATGCTCTATGCTATCATGCTAGCCTTTAATACACCTGCTAGCGTTTAATACACCTGCATTTCTATAGCAGCTGTTGAAGCTGTAAAAGGGGACTAGCTTGATCAGATTGGTCAACTGCAGATAAGGCGCTCTGTACCTGGTGGTGGATAAGTTTGATGGACCATCAATACTCAGATAGGTTGGGACTGTAATTATAGAACTGTAAATGTAACCGCAAGGTTCAGATTTCGACCATCCAAAGATCAGAATTGATTACATCTACCTCCATGTCCCACAAGAGGTGAATGTCCTCAAAGTTTGGAAATACGTCATCTGAACTTGAACCAGAGATGGTATGTAAGTGAAGAGCACGTGGGCACATGAAATAGGCATGGCTGATCAATCTTTATTTAATGGTAGATGCCTTTAATTGAAAGATAAACTACCTTTAAGTCACTGATATGCAGAGCTTGGACAAAGCCTGAGCTTTCAAAGTGTTACATACTATCAAATATTATTTCATTAGATAAGTTGAACTGATATTTCTCAGGATAGGTCTACATGTTCTGCATTTCATTTGCCCCAATAGAGTTTATTAAAAATAAGAATGTGGTTATTTCCCATTATAGTAATAGAAAGAAGCTGTAATGTATGAATATACTGGTTTTCTCTGGATATACAATTAAGCCAAAGGTTGCTTTCAGCAGACAGCCAAAAAGCTAGATGATATCTTTAGGATTGCCATTTACAATTATTTTGAAGCTTCTGAATGGTCACATATTCCAAGCAGTTTCTTCCTCTTGCTTTTCTACTGTCTCATTAATTTTTCCTTTTCATCTTTCAGTGCCTCTCTTCATCTTCTTTCCATAGTTCCTGTACAAATACTTCCATCTTGGCCACCACAGGCCCAAAACCATAAAAAATGATGCAGACTCTCAAGTGGGGAGCTGCACCAAATCTAGACATCATCAGCTGGGCACAGAAAGGATGCACTACCTTAGGTCTTATTTGCAGACTACTTGTGCTCCAGTTGACTCAGATATGACACTTACCTCTTCCATGCTTAAAAAAAATAGAAATGGAATTAGCAGGTGTGGTAGCCAGCACTCTACCCATCTTTGCCTGCTCCATATTACATGACTGTGCCCTTTTAGGAGCACAGTCTTCAAAGCAGGCAATAAAAATTCCTGTGCTGCTCTGCCATACATTTGGCTGACGAATGTTGTGTATATCTTGTTGGTTAGATGAAGTATGTGTTCTCCAGACTTAAAAACAATATATATTTTGGAATAGAATTGTGTATATTGTTGCAATACAGTATTCCTATGCTTAACAAGCAGAACTTTCTCTTGCTTTCCATGAGATTATTCCTAGAATCTCTCTGATTCCCAAAGAGAAGACATTCTTTATGAAAAGAGCATGTGCAAGCAATCAAGGTTTGTCAGAATCCAAGTACTGAATATTTATCAGTCAATATGTGCATTGGCATTTTTACTTTTAAATTCTACATGATTAACTATAATTATTGAACTGTCATCTAATTTTGTGTTAGTGCAAGAAGTTAACCTTCGACTTTTGATAATTTTCAGCATTTTCACTGGTTTGTAGGCTGGTTTTCAGTTTGCCCAGAAACATCTATGAAGTGATCACGATTAAAGTGAGATGTTAGGAGATAAAACTATAGGGATTTTGATTTCCACCTTGTATTATTTAATAGTCTGCTTTTTTTGTGTGTGTGCGTGGTTGATTATTAACTCAATTAGGAAATGCATAAAGAAAAATTAAAAGTTGCGTGAATTCATGTGATCGGAATCAATAATTTCTATTCAATGGCCATTGCTGAGGCTGTCACTGAATTTTCGCTAGTAGGATAAGTATCCTCCAATTTAAGCTTTGATTCAGAAAAACAGTTAGGCATATCGTTAATTCCCACTGATATAGACAGGTGCCTAATTTGCAGAATGTATTAGGACTACCCAATTGCTTTGAACTGAACACAGGTTTAAATGCTTTGCTGAATAAACCTTTACCATTGAAATCAAACCATGGAAGCAACTCAGCTGCAATGGAATCAACCACACTTATCTATCATATACTGAATGGAAAGCTCTCTGAAGGGTAGCAGTTGTAACACAGATAACATAGGTACTTGAGGAGTGGAAGACATCTCACCATGATGTGCATGTATGTCTAGAATAGTCTTTTATGTGAACAACAGGTGTAAAATTATAGATAGTGAGTAAAAAATGGGTTGTGGTTTTGTGTAAACTCCTCTCATGTGCAAAGATGAAGCAGAGAAATCACTCTTGGTTACTTTTTATCTATAAGTATTCCATTACTTCTAAACTGGCAAATTTCTATAGGAGCAATTTAAAAAAACAAGACCAAAACCAAAACCAAAACCAAAACCAAACAAGTGGTGTACATTTCTATATCATTAATAAATATATGCACAGTCTATAGTCCATGTGTAACAACACAAACTTTAAGTATTTCCTAGCAGGTACTGTGTGTGCCTGACAGGATAGGAAGAGGAATTCAAAGGAACTCTTTACTGTTGCTATTTACTTGTTTGCCAACTGCAGCTTGGTAACTTAGAACTGCTCTAAGTTCTGCTGATTGACTTGTTCCTCAGGTGCCTGATATTTCACAAGAACAGAACAATACTCCTTATGTATCATTATTATTCTTTAGGTCATGTTTCTGAAGGCAAGGCAAGTCATAAAGAGCCTTAGAACAATGCTCGTATACACCTTGGTGATCCTCCCATTCTTGCAAAATTCTTACATCAGACTGTATAAACTGGGAAAACAAGGAACAGGAGCATTTGGCATAGGGCATTTTATTAATGTCCTAAAATAGGTCATTATTCTGGTCAGCAGCAGAATTTAGGATGTACCTGACCTAACTCTCAACGTCTAAAGTGCCAATGTCTGTATCTGAGTTCATCACCCCAGATTCCTCCGTTAGTGGAAGACACCTTCATGTCAGTGTTGCTCTGAATTACATTAGGCATATATTTTAGGATGTAACAAATTGCATATTGTAAATACCTGTATTTACTCAGATGAATCTCTCTCTGGTACCTTAATTATATACTGTCATCACAGACCTTTTCTACCTCTTTCATCCCATAGAGCTGTCTCTGGGCAGGCACTGATGCTGCTCTTACAGTGTTTCAGCTTCTGGTTTTGTGGGACATAAATAACAGTAGCATTTGAGTGGTAGAATAATAAGCAAGTCAAATAAAGAAACGCCGTGGCCTTACCTGGGATCAGAATGCTTCCCGCTCTTTTGTCTGGGGTCCTCTTTCAAAGGCTGTATTTGACTGTGTTCTTCTTGTTTCAGTCATAGACCAGAATGCTTAAAGACAGAAATCAAAAAAAAAAACCAACCCAGGAAAAAAAGACAGAAATTAAATACTCTGTGTTCAACAGTAGACAACATAAATAGGACAACAGGATGAAATGGGCTCACTTTTATTTTATCAGTTGTATCACAGCTAGATGGAACTCTGCAGCAGATATCTGGTTCAGAAAAGTCTCCATGATAATCCACCACATAACAAAACACTTCTCAGGTCCCTAAAAAGTTCCTTACAATGTGCTAAAAATAAAAAACCCCAAACGCAGGGTGGTCCAGAGGAAGAGAGAAAATTTCACCAAAGTCTTAAATGGTGCGGTAGTTTGTTAAAGAAAATGCAGATCTTATAAAGTGAAATGGAAAGAAAAATACTCAAAATTAATCTGACCTGGTTAAAGTGTTTCCTGATGAGAACATATAAAATCTGGCAATTGGTTTAACCTTGCGAAAGAGAGCAGGACCCCAGAGCACACACCCAGCTCATGTGATTTTTTTACAGGGAGACCCCACTCTGCTTTCTGCCTTGGATCACAGCAGTCACATTCCAGGCCTCGGGAAGATTATGAACACTCACAAGCCAGAGCTAATCCACACCTTGAAGGCTCTTCCTGCACCTTTCTGACACCTACAAAACCCATAAGGAAGATTAATAACACCTAAAGGTGTTAGGAAGCAACAGAGCTACAGGTTTATTTCAAATCCTCCTAGAGACATGATGACATCAAGCACCCCAGACCTTCAAGTCCCACTCACTTCTGCCTCCTCTGACTGTTGTCACTGAACTACAAATTACTGGAGACAGGGAGGGTACTGGGGAGATATCATTACCTGTGTTCCTGTTGTTCTGTTTGTTGCACAGTCCTTTCCCTATTTTCAGTTATGATTTTAACACGTTCCTTGACTTGCTAATCGTTTGCAAGGCTACTCCAGCATTTTACCAGATAGCTAAAAAAAAATCTCAGATGGAATAGTTTTAATTTCCAGTCTGAATTTATTTGTGACCAATTTGTAACCATCTAATTGCATGCCTGCACTAAATGGGAGTTTTCCCGTTGAGTGTAATTGGATTGGGCCCCTCAGTGCAAAGACAGCTGCTCTTACTACAGCGTGGAAAACAGGCAGGGTCTGCGTGTTACTGCGTAACGACAGCAGTAAATTATATTCCAAGGGCAAGATCGGAAGCCGGTGTAAATCAATACAACACAACTAGCTTTTAAAAAGTTATATCAGTGTTCACAAGCTGCTAGTTTGGCCCAGAAGTTTTCTCAGTTGATTCGAAAGCTCAGCCTGCTGCATAATGCACGCTAGAGAGTTATTTCCAGCACCTTCTGCACCAAGCTGAAAAAGTCTGATTGACCTCAGCTTTGTATTTTAGAAGGGCATCCAAATCTGATTTCGAGAGTGTGTATCATGGAGAACCTACCACACCCCCAGAGATATTTTTCGAATGTTTGCTCTCTTCACTCTTAAAAAAAAAACATTTTTTTTTCTTCCTCACTAACATGTCAGGGTCTAGCTAGCCTTACTAACCCTTTTTTTCCTACTACGTGTAAAAGCTCCTTCATTCCAATTTTCTCTTCTTGTATTTATACTTCTGCAACATTTTGTGACACTATTTGGGCCCTGTGCTGGGTAATAGAGTGGATTACACTTTTATGTGGTCATTGTTTTACAATATTCCAATTCAAGCATTTTCTAAGGTCTGTCTAATTGTTCAAACTCACTACACTAGTTGCTTTGTAGCCAGGGTAAAGAGGTAGCTGCTGATGAAAAAATTTACAGTCTGCAACATTTAGCTAGAATTAGAACAAAATATTTGACTGGTTCCTGGGAGAGAAACTGAAAACTACCAAACGGCAGCTACATTAACTTGACTATGGTTTAGCATGTTTACAGGGCATGATATATGTAATGGAATTACTCTGTGGAACAGTCTCTGTTATTCTCTTTGAGTATATACACAATTCACTAGTTTATCTACATCAGGTGAGGTTTTGAAAGGCATGCAGCTACACCGCTTGAAGCTAGTTCTGAAAGTCTAATCAACTTTGATTTCCCTGAGGAAAATGTTAAAACTCACTAATTTCAAATTAGGGCAGATAAAAAACATTGTTTTTCTGATCGTATTTTTTGTGTTTGTTTTTTTTTGAATGTACAAAGTGTTGGTGACTCTGTAACTAACTTCTATGCTCAATATGTCTTTGAATCACAGAATCATGGAATGCTTTGGGTTGGAAGGGACCTTAAAGATCATCCAGTTCCACCCCCCTGCCATGGGCAGGGACACCCTCCACTAGACCAGGTTGCTCAAAGCCTCATCCAGCCTGGCCTTAAACCCTTCCAGGGATGGGGCACCCACAGCTTCTCTGGGCAACCTGTGCCAGTCCCTCACCACCCTCTTCATGATGAATTTCTTCCTGACATCCAATCTAAATCTCCCTGCCTTCATTTTAAACCTGTTACCCCTTGTCCTGTCACTACAGGCCCTTAAAAACTCCCCTCCCCAGCTTCCTTGTAGGCCCCTTCAGGTACTGGAACGTGCTATAAGTTCTCCCTGGAGCCTTCTCTTCTCCAGGCTGAACAAGCTCAACTCTCTCAGCCTGTCCCTATAGCAGAGGTGCTCCAGCCCTCTGAGCATCTCTGTGGCTTCCTCTGTGCTGGCTCCAACTTGTTTATATCCTTCTTATGTTGGGGGCCCCAGAGCTGGATGCAGCACTCCAGGTAGGGTCTCACAAGAGCAGAGTAGAGGGGGAGAATCACCCCCCTTGACCTGCTGGCCACGATGCTCTGGATACAGCCCAGGACATGGTTGGCTTTCTGGGATGCCAGCAGACACTGCCAGCTCATGTAAAGCTTTTTATCCACCATTATCCCTAAATCCTTCTCCTCAGGGCTGCTCTCAATCCATTCTCCACCCAGCCTGCACTTGTGCTTGGGATTGCCCTGACCCAGGTGCAGGACCTTGCACCTGGCCTTGTTGAACTCCATGAGGTTGGCAGAGGCCCACTTTTCCAGCCTATCCAGGTCCCTCTGGATGGCATCCTTTCCCTCCAGCGTGTCGACCGCACCATACAGCTTGGTGTCACCAGCAAACTTGCTGAGGGAGCACTCAATTCCACCATCCATGTCACTGACAATGATGCTAAACAGCATCGGTCCCAGTACCGACCCCTGAGGAACGCCGCTCGTCTCGTCTCCACTCAAATATCGAATATGTTTTAAACTGTCCAGGCATACAGTATCCCAACCAAATGCCAGCTGGGTCTTCAATAGTAATGTACTGGTGTAATAGGAAGACAGTGCAGTGACAGTTTTAGTTCTTGCCTTCAGTTTCAAAAGGAATTTTGCCAGAAAGCCTTTACTAGCCTGAGAGTAAAAGGAACTTTTAGTGTGAGAATACAACTAAGATGATAATTACAATCCAATGTATGTTCATTGTTACAGGAGCTTCAACATTATGAGGCATTTTGGAACATCTAACAAGGATAAAACACACATGAAGTAGCAACAAATATATTTACAGAATTGGAAATGAGACAAAGTGTTAAAGATGATGAAATACGAAGAAAAACAATTAAACCAAAACACCACCAACTGGTACATTAAAACATAATAAACAACTTAAAAGCTTGTATTTATTTAATGCTGTGAGAATAATGTGAGTATGAGCCCTGTTAACTTCAGTTGTCCATATCAAGGAGGATCTGTCAAGGAAGTTCTCATCAATCTCATATAATGACTACAGAAACATTTAGCTGATCTGAGGGGCACAGCTGGATCTTCATCCAACCCTTTCATTTGGAAGCTCTAATTTAACACTTAGAGGAAAACTCCTGCGTTGCTCTGTCAAACTTTGTCTGGATAAACATTTTATTTTTTTTTTTTTAAGAAGAATTCTCTTGGCAAATAGATTTCCAAAGTAAAAAGTATTACTAAAGGTATATCTGTGAAAGTTGCATTAATTTTGTAGTAGTAAAGGATGCATCCCACAGAGATAGTTTCACCAGGCCATCCTGATAACTCAGCCTTGCAATGATATGTTGTGAGATTTAGACTGAGATTACAGTATATCTCATGAAAAAGAGTAAGAAAATTAAGTTTACTCCAAGATTGACAGGAGGGTAACAAAACCCCACAGACCAATGTGAAAAACACTCAGAGAAAGATCCTGAAACCAGAAGGTGATGCGTTACTCACAGCATAAATTCAAGGAAGGAGGAAGAGCTGCAAATTTTTAATGTCTGTGTACAGAACATATGTGCAAGACATAGGAGGGTTAAGCCAGAAAAGATAGAATGTGCTGGGTTTGGTTGGTATAGAGTTAATACACTTCACAGTGGCTGCTATGAGGCTATGTTTTGGATTTGTGCTGAGAAGAATGTTGACAACACACTCATGTTTTTAATTGTTGCCAAGCCAAGTTTACATTAAGCCAAGGACTTTTTCAGTTTCTGATACTGCCCCTGTCCTGCCAGCTTCTTCTCTACAACAGCCTGGGAGGGGTCACAGACAGGACAGCTGACCCAAACTGACCAAAAAGAAATTTCACGCCATAAGATGTCATGCTCTGCATGTAAGTGTTGGAGAGTTGACTGTCTCTTGTGGCTCTCAGGTGTCTTGGTCTCTGGTTTGCTCTGTTTCTGGCTCTTACTGCTTGGGGTCTGGCTGAGTACCGGTCAGCAGGTGCTCAGCAGTTGTATCATTTGTTGTTTTTCCTACTGTTATTTTCCTTTCAATTACATATTATTACCATTATTATTATTAGTAGTAGTAGTAGTATGTTCATTGTCTAGTATTATCATTAATATAATTGTTTAATTTATTTTCAATTATTAAACTGTTCTTATCTCAACCCATGAGTTCTCATCTTTCCTCCAGTTCTCTCCCTCATCCCACTGCAGGGAAGGAGAGGTGGGTGAGCAGCTGTGTGATGCTTAGGTGCTTACTAGGGTTAAACCACCACAAAGAGGAAGAAGGTGGGGTTTTTGTTTGTTTTTGGAGTTTTTTATATGGAAAAAAACCCAAATATTCATAGCATTGTTCCCAGCGTGGGTTTTGTAGCGCACTGGAGATTTGAACTACCTGAGTATGTTTTGGGAAAGGAGAGCAGCAGACCCTAACTCTGAGGTAAGTTGTGTTGCTGAACATTTTTGATACCGAAAATGCAGAAAGAAGCAAGAAAGGAGGATTTATAAATTCAGTTCTAAGCAGTGTGTTCAGAAGTGCACAGACAAGTCTGGGAACAGCTAGCTAGGCAGCAATTCTATGGAAGGGTTTTAAGAGTTTTAAGGAACCTGAAGTCAAACACGTGTTAAAAACACATTATTCTTCAAATGAAAAATCAAAAACTGAATTGCATTGTACGTTCATTTCCCTACAAGACAAGGGATGGGATTGTCCCTCACACTCAACATCAGGCAGGCTACTACCTCCTTGGCATTGAGCAGCCTTTAGCTTCTATGTGCTTGGTGTGGACCTTGTTCTTCAAGAAAATGTGGAACAATTGAGGTCAGAGGAAGGATAGTCGGATGTCCAGTATATTTGCTGTAAGAAAGAATATTAATTGAATGGACATATTTTAGGTTCAAAAAGAAAAAACAAGGAGTGCAAGAAGAAAGATGATACCTGGCTTTAATCGTATGAGAAGTTTCAGGAAAAAAAAGAAAAAAAATTGAATAATCCCTTTTCCTTGTCAGAGTGGCTAGGGGAGGAAGTAACAGAATGGAATTGCAGAAAATCAGGTCTGGCATTTGTTAAACTGTACCAGTGATAATGGTCATCAGGAATGGGGAGAAGATGATCTAGAAAGGTTACTGAGTTCCCATCACTTGAAGATCTTTTCGAATATGTTAGCCACGTATCTGTCGAGGATAACAGTTGCATAATATATGAGAAGGGATGAAATAACTGATTTCTTGAGATGGTCTCCAGTTCTGACTCTAGTGTTGTTTATTCCTAACTTTGAAGGCAATAACTTCCAGGAAATGAGTTAATAAAGACAGGAAGAAATGTGTTCTGCACAGAAATCAATAGAGAGACATAGTCCAGACAAATTGCTTATTTTCTTCAGCTTAAGTCTGCCATAAGATATATGACTTTATTCAATTAAATTTCCAACAACATTTCTACATACTGCTTCCTGATATTTAGTTATTCACTTCCTTAGGTTTACAAGTTCATATTCACTTTGTAGATCAAGTTTAGCATACCTTTGCAAAAGAAATAAATACTTCATATTCATATTTAGTGCTGTAGCATCTTATATTTTCCATTAATTTTATTCATACGTGTCTTTCAGTGGGTTTTCTTTTTCCAGACTTACTGGGAAGTCTCCATTTGTCTTCTATATATTCACTTCATACTCGTCGATTTTTTGTTAGGATGTGAAAAAATGTTCCTTATTATATCATATGATAAAATTAGAGAACATTAGTTAAATATGTTTTTCTTTGCTCAAGGAATAAGGCTTTGGTTCAGTTAGTCACACTGCACGTGACATCACCTACATTTGCCACAGCCAAATATGGGTGTAGAGGAAAGATTACAGAGGTTAGTATTTGTTTAGTTTAGGATGGGCTGGGAAATAATTTTTATATTCAGTGACATGTTTGAAACATTTTCAAAGTTTTCCATTCTTTGTCAGGACAAAACCTAAACATTTCTGAACTGCTTTGAACTTTTGATATGTTCTTCAACTTGAAAAACATATCTACATCTGAATACAGTGCTGGAAGACAGGTAGAGGATACAAAAATCCAGGTCCCTGCGTAACTGTTCTTTACTTCCTACCTAGGTGTCCTGACCAACAGACTATCAGCTATTCAGAAGTGATTTTTTGTTCTTATCCTTTATTTGTGGGGACAGTGTCCAATAATTATTTATAATTTTTAAAATAATTAATTATAAATAAATAGTTTATAACAATTTGTTGTATTAGAGATAATGCAGGAAACATCCTTCCAACAGATTCAGTGAAGCTATGTTTATTTATCAAAAGAATATGGTTCATACTCAGGGTCTGAATTGATATATGAAAGGAGTAAGGTGAGTATTAGTATTTTCCTTGTATTTGTCTTTGCTGGCTTTTTAAAGATTTTATTTGGCTACATTAAGATTTGGTTGTCTATAGGTGTTTTATAATTAAAGTTCCTGACTAGAAGGTACAAAGTGTAAATTCGCAGGTAGATCATCTAAGAAATAGCACATTTTTTGCTCTCTGTTTTTTCACATCACAAAAATAGAATTAAAAATATGGTATTTTAAGACAAATCTGAATTGCTGGAACAAAATTATAGTTTCAGTACTGCAATGAAAACCTAACAAAGAGGGAAAAAATCCCGACAAAACCCAAATCCAAACATCTTCCTCTTCTGTATTCATCCTTCATTGTACTACCACATGTATCCAGACCCTTGTTGCTATATGTTTTCTGACTTGCTGTCTTGCCTCTCTGTCATTTTGGAACTTCCAGTGACTTTTCCAGTGACAGTTGAAATACATAGGCTTGGGTTTCTTCCAGGAGAGCTGTATTATTATAATTTTGTATGGCTAACATAAATATTTTTGATGGAATGAGTTATAGGAGCAATAGGCATTGCAATTTCTTCCTGAAGTACATAAAACATGCAAGTTAAAATACTGCCAAGTTTTCTGGCCTCTTCTGCCTATATAGAGGCACTGAAAAGGCATCTGCCAAGGAGTATCACATCCGTGGTTACTAGCAAATATTTTTATTGGTATGTAAGTCATGTTAGAACTTCTGCTTTTATACTTTATGAAGTAGCGATGCATAACTACAGCAGCACATTCAGCGTGAGAGGAGCTGGTCCTGCAAGGCGGTGTTCTCCAGAAGGTTTTGAACATTGTTGCAGCAAACGTACCAACCAGTGAAATGACAGCGCAGAGCTATTAAAATAGCTGACATTTTATACCTACACTCTGTTTAATATGAAATATAATAGTGTTCCAGGAAATTTATAAGGCACTCCTGTATTTTTTTATCAAAACTTTCAATATGACAGATTCTGCTGCCTTATTTTTACTGTATAGACTACGAGACATTTACCTAATGGACGGGATAGGAGTTCTGCTAAAAGTCAGTTGAAAAGTAGAGGCGACCCAGGCTGGGCTATCCTACACTGGATGTTCCCTGAGCTCAGTAGCTTGAAGGAGTATTTTCTGTGTAGCCCACATTGCCAGTAGAAATCTCTCATTCAGGGACTGAGGAAAAAAGCTGGGAGGAATAAGCTGCTCTACTCTTCATCTCTTACTTTCACAGGCAGGAGTGTAATCTAATTGTAAAACATATTTTTAAAGTAAATATTTTGCAATTTCATAATGCGTTTTTAAAACATACTTTTAAATTGAGAATCTTTAAAGCTTCATGCACACGAGAATGTTACCTGAGTGATAGATTTCCTATCCTGAAATGTTTTTTTCATGTAAATTGCCCAGTAATTACATTTCAAAACTGCATTGATTTCTTATATGTCAATACATATTAGAGATTAAATGTCCAATTCCTGTCAACTAGGTGAGTACCTAAACTTGGAGCCTTTCTAAAAGATTGGTTTTTCAGACAGTCTTGTTTATAGTGTACTTCCCTTTTCTTTTAAAATGCTCTTTCTATGCTCTCTCTCCCTTTGGCTACTAGATCTCTTTTCTCTTCATTTTCTCCTCTACAGTGCTCTTTAGAAATCATTCAGTGAAGCAGCACTGGCCCCCTTGTACAAAATTCCCAGTGTACGCTGAGAATTTATCTTACTCTTGCTACGTGTTATAATTACAAGTTCCAATCAAAGTACATCTTTTGAGTTACAAGTTTGTGTCATTGCTTTAGTAGAAATGCAAATGTTATGTATTTAACATGCAAATGAAGTGAAATAAATATAATGCATGAAGTCTGTATTCCATCTCAGAAGTAATTGTAATGTGTAATAAGAATTCGGCAGCCAGGTTTGACAAGAGAGAAGGCACAACAATTTTTATTTACTGCAAGAGCACTCATCTCTGTCTGACCTCTCCTGGTTCTGGTGACTTTTAATGTAAATTTGGCACTCTGATTTCTATATGTGACTACAGACATAGCTGTATTACCTTCGCTTTATCTCACTGGTATAGTCAGAATCATTTTTACAACTTGATGCTTCTACAGGTAGTAGGGAGTACCTACGTGTGTTAAGAACTACACAACTGTTACATGTCAGAACAAATGCCTACTGTCTACCAAATAATGCTTTGGGAAAGTGCTAGAAAAAGGATACTACTGCAATAATTTATTTTTTATATGCCTGAGCTTCTGGGACATTAGAAGTTATCAGGGTGTTGCACTGGGATGACTGTGCTCGCTACCACAGGAGTTGTCCTCTGGGACTGGCTATTGCAACACCCTTGCACTGCTGGTCTCCAAAATACACTGTGGCAGTGCTTTCTGTAATTTAGCTGTGCTTTCTGTAACACACATTTTCCTTTTCTTCATTTTATACCTGGTGTGAATAATTTTACTGGTGAATTATTGTCCCCTAGTCACCTTAAAGCATTTTTTTTTTTTTAATTTTACAGATTTTTGTCATTGTCTTTCTTATCTTCTTTTTATTTTTTCCTTTTTTCATTTCTAAATGTCAGAGTCCTAGTTTATTTTGAGTGGTAAAGTTATTCCAACCTTCTCATCGTCCTTCCAAGGATTCTATATCGTAAGAAGGGGTGAGCATAACTTCACACATTATTTAAAATGTAGAATTACCTTGAATGCATAAGAGCATGATTGTATTAATTTGATCCAACCTCTGCAACCTACATAACTTGCAATGTAGTACAGCTGAGTTTATTAATTACTGAGTAGTTAAATATTGCAGAGAGCTTTTTGCAAACAAATGAATTAAAGCATTGCCACTGTGCAGGTTTCTTCAAAGTTTCATTTATAAATGAACTAGGAACTGCATTACTTGTTATAGTTTGTTGGTAATTGTAGTCTGCTCTTTAAGTTTTAGTTCAAGTCAATCTGAAAACTCAGGGAAAATAAATTTAAATCTTAATCAGATTTGCTTTGATTTTGTTTAAAATGTTTTTAAGTTTTCATTTCTGTTTTGTATCAGCCTTGCTTTCTTAGAGACTCCTTTCAGGACAAATGGTAGGCAACCCAAACCATTCTATAGTTCTCTGATTCTATACACATTATCACTACTTCTGCCATCTTAGTTGAAAAGCCTCTGGTACCTGATCAAAGCAATGTTTCACTGTCAGATATCAGTGAATATATGGACAGCTGTCTTTGGGTACCTGGTACATTTTAGAATAAAACATCAGGAGTAGGAAGAAGAAATATGTCAAAAAAATGAGAAAGTAAAATGTATTTAATAAGGATTCTGTGAAATCTAAGTTATATGTGTTACAAATACATAGAACAAAAAATACGAATACCTGAATCTCTCATCATCCAAAAGAAGATGATCAGAGTAAAGGGAATGGTCATTTTATAATATCACAAGCAATCAGTGACCTTTTGTGTATATTTATCTGTAGGAGTAAACTCTTAAAAGCAATCTGCCATTTCACAAGAGAGTGAATCTATTTCATTATTGCAGTAATGTAATTAGAAATCTCATAAGCAATCAAGCAGCCAAATTTTACACCATCTGTAAGCAAGTAAAACAAAAAGTGACAAGTGGACCAGCAAGTAATGAATTACAATAACTCAGGTGAGAAATAAAAGACAAATGTATGAGTGTCTTGGCATCCCCAGGAGAAGTAATGTCTATAGGCTGGAAGTGATCCTAGGACAGTAATAAAATGGCCTTGTAACATGATTAATATAGACAACAAAATCACACCTTGGAATAAAAACTAATTTTTTGTGAAACCTGAGTCTTTCGGGAAGTATACACGTGTCAGAGAGATCAATCTAGAACCTAGAAATTAAATATAATCTCCATGCTTTGGAAACCTGAAGAACAGGGTTTTTTTCTTCTGCCTACACTTAGATTAAGAAAATTGAATGATACTGAAACTTGCATATCACGTTACTGTTTGAAGAATGTGGAGTTACAGGTTCAGCGCCCCTCACCTCAGCTATATACAATGCAGGCTGCACTGGAGCATGCGGACACAAGCTGTTGGTTAGAGTGCCATCCTCTCTGAGCTTTGGTGGAATCAGATGCCTTACTTTGGAATGACTGAAATGAAATGAGATAAAGCCCACCCAGAGAATCTTATAGAGCAAGTAATAAACTTGTGTACTACTTTGACATGTCAGAAGCTGAAGCTAATGAGTCCAACACCACAATAAAAGATAAATAACTAATAAAAATCTGCATGTGAGAGCAAAATAATAGCAATTTCTGAAAATATAATGTATTTAAAACATCTATTTTCTACGTGAAATTGGTCCTCCAGGGCAATTATGAAAGACTGTCCAAAATATGTGTGGATTAATATCACTATCTGATTTTTTTTTTAATTAAAATATCCTTCGACAGCCACTCTTGACAAATATGTTTAGGAAATTTCCATTTTCCATTGAATTCACAGGTCAAGTCCCGACCTTCCTGTGGGAAAAAATGTGTTCAGACATAGAAAGTTTGAATGATATTAGTGTTTCAGTTTTCAAAGGAATTTAAGCAACTAAAAGAGCAAATTCATCAGACTGCAAGCCCTGAAAATGCAAAAGGAGCCTGAGTTTCTGAGCATCTTTGGGCATCTCTCTGGAGCCATTCTAATGCAGATAAGGAGCCCAGTATGAGATGTGCAACAATAACTCTGCATTACCCATTTTTCTGAATGTCTGAACATTTTTTTCTGACAAGTGTATATGGCTGTCTATATACCTTTGTGTACATACATCTGCAATGCTTGAGCTAAAGTGCTGTAAATATTTTTGCAGTATCTGTATAACTTACGCCACTGAAAACATTAACAGGTAAAGAAAAACACGCTAACTGCAGCAGCTGCTTTGTTGATTTGTTAATGCAGCTCATACATTATATGGAATGGCATCTATAATGGAGAAAAACAAAACTACAGACATATAGACTGGGAGATGGGACACCAATAAAAAAGACACAAGAAAAGCCCTGGGCAATGTGGAGTCAAGGTACTAAAGTACTAAATACTTAATCAAACTTTAAAGCACATGTCCTCTGATTCAGCCTTCCAGTGTTGCTCCTTTGGCTTAAGCTCAAATTTCTTTCCTTCCATTTGCAGCGCATGTTGATTTGGAACTGGTAGGCTTTCGAAAGAGCCTTCATTTCCTAGGGTATAATCTTATTTTCAAGTAGATAAATGTTGCGGTGAGTTGTTGGGAATAATTGTCATTAGGAAGAGATAAAAATGTTACAGGGAGGACATTTTTCAAGACTGGAAATATGTCTGCAGGACATCACTTTGATGCCCTCTAGCAGGAGTGGAACAACAGTGTTGGGATGCCATTCAAAAGCATGTAAGCCACATCCTTGAAAAGCTAGGCATTTTATATGTGAAGCTTCTTCCTTTTGTACAAGTACTCGTCTCCTCCCTTAAATTCAGGCTTGTCAACCTCTCCTATTTAGGTGTGGAATAACATAAATAGATTTTCTATTGCTACATATCCACAAAAGTTAGTTTTAGTCTTACATTTAATTCAGAGTGACTGAAATTCACTCTTTTAGACAGGGGAAGCATAGGCTTACATTGCCTAAAACCTTGATATGAGAGTGATTTCTACTCAGGCTGCAGATCAAAGGAGATGTCCACATGCTGTTAATACTTAATGAAAGAGTTCTTAATGATGTATATTTTCCATGGTTGTTCCAGGATTGCTTCCATGAAGGGAAATTCCAACATGTACTCTTTTCTTCGAATTCTGTCTTCCAATACTCCTTAAGAGGATGAATATGTTAATATGTTAATACAAATCTCTAAATATTTTTAGTCTTAAAAATGTATAACCTATAAATGCTGTACATTATTTTTATTAATGTGAACGTATGATATTACATGTATATGTATTGTGCTTGTCCACACATTATTTGGGTATACTGAAAATGTAGGTTATATATACTACTTTGAGAAGAGATCTATTGTCTTCACATCAGCTGATTGCATGATTTTGCATGATCAGAAAACTGGTGTCAAAATGCCATCTGCAATTTCCCTTGCCTACCCTTTTCTGTCTCATTGTTAGAATCACAGAACCATAGAATGTTTTGGGTTGGAAGAGATCTTAAAGTTCATCTAGTGCCAACCTGTCTGCCATGAGCAAGGACACCTTACACTATGCCAGGTTGCTCAAAGCCTCATCCAGCCTGGCCTTGAACACTTCCAGGGATGGGGCATCCACAGCTTCTCTGGGCAACCTGTTCCTGTGCCTCACCAATCATTCCTTGCAATTATACTGGAAAATACGAATACCAAGGTGTGGTCTAGAATTGCTTTTCACCTGGGCTGGTGGTGCTGTCAGGTTCCATAGTGAGGGAAAAACATTTTGGAATTACTGTCTTAGGCCTGTTTTGACCACTCCATTCAGCTCTTTTAATGTCCCTTGCTTACTTCCCATGAATAACTTTTTGTATAACATTATTAATAAGTTGCATCAGCATCTGTAGCTGAAGCTCTAAGTACAACCCTGGACTGTAGCTTAGAGCAGCTAAGTTGCAAGCCCTGTTTGAGAGAAAACAACCAGTAAAAATTAAGTAGAGAGGAACCTGTCATCTATAATGTATATTAAAAATATAATAAATTTAATTAAAATAGGGTGGTATCAGATCTATTTAATCTCAAGAATTTTTGACTTGTTTAAAAGCTTAAGCCACACATACTAAATGTTCTTTTAAAAGGTGTGTCATTACTGTATGGTTTTCATTTTCTGACATTAATTGATCCAGACTAACTGCCTTCTGCTAAATTTCAGTTTTGAGAGATAGTGACTTGTTTATTTATTAATTTACTACAAAACATCAAAAATGCCCAGCAGGTTACCAAAAGCAATGATCAATCACTTCTAATCCTAGATTATGAAGTTCATTTTATTCCTCTCCCTTCCTTCTCTGACCTACTTTTATTTTATTTCTTGAATGAGCCACAATATGGAAACTGCCTGGAACATTTCTACATGTACACACATAACGTGTTCCCACCTTTCAGTGCACCCTCTGATCTCCGCTGCAGACACAGTCATGTTTCAAACATACCCAGGACAGCATTTTGGGAAACATAAGGCAGAATACTGCTATCGTATGTGCTCTTTTAATTTATTACCTGAGTTTTCAGTCCAGAAGGACTAGAGCTGCTAAAGAGGAAAAAAACTCATCAGTTTCTCTTCAAAGCTAAAAGTCCACTTATCACATCCCTCAGAAAGTTTTTGAATCTAGTTTTTAAGACCTCAAGGTAGAGAATTACTTCAAAACTGCTAATAAAGAGGTAGTGAACATTATGGCATAATAAACAGAATTTTATTAGTTTACATGAAATCTACAAGTTGCCTCCTAGAATACCTATCAGATGAATTAAAAACAGAGAAAGTAAAGGGTTAAAATAAAATGACTATGACAGATTTTGAGTCATGCATTCATCTGACTAGTAAATAATAATCCAAATCATTAAACTGAATTCTTATTGCTAAAACTTTGAATATTTTAAGTGATGGTAAAACTGACTGACACTAAAATGAGTAAGTCAAATAGAAAAACATAAGGAATCCTTTATATAGGTGGCTGTAGCTTGGATAAGCTGTTGTGTTTTCTAGTTCAGGTTTTAACTTGTTTGGGACAGTGGTACTACACCTTTTTGAATGTATTACTGAAAAATTATGAATCATGTTTCTAACTAATGCAGAATCCATACCTATATACAGTCAAACTTGTGTGGAATGACTTATTTAAACAGATAAAGATAAGAAGAATAGATGAAAATGGTGGAAAAGAGGGAAAAGCTTGTCATGGCTTACAGATAAATAACTAATAAAGCATGTAAGTGCTAAAAGTAGCTGTTTTACAAAACCTGTATCATATAGACACAAGTTTTGTAATTGAATTTTGAGCACGATAGAGATCTTAACATATGACTCTTAGATGATCCACAGCAAGAACATGTCTAGAACCTCTTGTGTCTATGTATCTTTTCATCTTTTATTGCAAGTATATAATTCCTTAGTCTGGGCTGATCCCAAACTGATCCTTTTTAAGGATAGATTGTTGTTTGACTTGTCCCCTTGAAAGGTGGTTCAAAGACCCTGCTTCTTTGATATCATGAAATTTCCTTCCAGTATTTTCTGACTGGAGAGTGTAGAAAGAAAATGTAAAAAGAAAAAAAAAAAACCTTCAAGATTATACATGATTGGCAGATTAATCTAGAATTACAGCAGTGTAACCGTTACTACATTCTAGTTTGTTTATGCAAGAAATTTTGTTTTAAAAACTCCTTCTATTAAAAAAATAAAGAATTGTATAAAATGTATACTTTCTAGAGGAAAAATATATGCCTTGAACATCACTATACACTATCTGTGTGTGAGACCCTGTGCATTTGCAGTCATATGGTCAGTTTTATTATGGTATATCTGCCTTATTTTTAGCTTTTATTGTGAATTTCATATCATTACTGTTTTGAGACAAAATGGAGTTTTCAGCAAAATTATTTTTTGATGAAAAATATCTATTTCCTTTAGAAAAAAATATAATATTTTTTTATGCCAGAAATTCAAATACACAAGCCTAGTTCTTCAATTGTGTGACATCACTGCAGTATATTTTTGGACAATTTATTCATGCTTAGGACCTCCATGGCTCCATAGCTCTGATAAAACACCTCATGCAGATGCTAGTTGTTCATTTCAGCAACCTGCTAAGGAACAAAACCCTAGCGCATCATTGCAGCTATAGCATTAGCAGGGAGTTTAAATAGGGAGTGGTAAATCACACCGAGACACCCAAAACATCCACATCAAGGACAAAAAGCAGCATTTCTGAATTCAGGATGGCCTGGTATTTAGCTGAAATATTTCTCTTTTCTTGCCATTTTTAAGCTGATGATGAACATGATCCATGGCCTACAAGGAAGCTGTGGGGAGACTTTTTACAAGGGCCTGTAGTGACAGGACAAGGGGTAACAGGTTTAAATTGAAAGCAGGGAGATTTAGATTGGATATCAGGAAGAAATTCTTCCCGGAGAGGGTGGTGAGGCACTGGAACATGTTGCCCAGAGAAGCTGTGGATGCCCCATCCCTGGAAGTGTTCAAGGCCAGGCTGGATGAGGCTTTGAGCCACCTGGTCTAGTGGAGGGTGTCCCTGCCCATGGCAGGGGGTTGGAACCGGATGATCTTTAAGGTCCCTTCCAAACCAAACCGTTCTGTGATTCTATGAATTTATGATGTGTACAGTAGAAAGGTTTGAAAAGGGAATAGTTTCTTCAATAGTCTGATTACAATTTTACTGCTCATCTAAGTTAAAGAATCTACTTTTGTTTAGTCTAAACCTTAATTCATTAGCCTAGGGACTATGAGGGACTGTGCTTTATTTTCCACAGATCTAGAGATATCTGTGAGTAATAGTCTAGTTCTCCAAAAGTTTCACAGAGTGATAAGAAATTGTTATTTGTTAGTATCCTATTTCTTGTTTTTAGTACAGCATTGGTCTTACATCAGGGCAAACAGTGACTGTGCAGATTGCTAGTGAAGAACAGAAAATAACTGCATTGCTGATACCAGCATCCTCCCTTAAGGTGGACCTTTAATGAGTGAGACCAATGACTTTTTAAAATATAAAATTTTGGATCTTTACAGAAGAGAGGAGTAAGTTTAAATGTGCTGCATATTTAAGTCAGGGTATGAATCACTACCAACGGCAAGGTAGAAACATTGAAGACTGCAGTTATTGGTCTTAATTACGGTATTTAAATGCATTCTCTTTCATAGACTTTTTTTGTTGGGTTTTTTTCAGATTTACAGATTTACAAATTTGTAAGAATTGATAAATTATCAACCTTTAGTAAACCCTCAATGCATTCATGTCTCTCTCACTTATACATAATTTCTTCTTGCTAAATCCCCTGTGTTTTATTTGAGAGTTGCCTTATTTATTGTGAGCCAATAATGCATTGAATTGTGTGTGCACTGGCATATTATCTTGTTGAACCATTCAATTAAATATGATAATGTTGAACACACTGACACAGTTAAACACTCAGGTGAATGAGCAATTCACTGTGAAGTGCAGAAATATTTAAAGTCATCTGTGTGCCTTCAAGCAATCTGTTTTATGTAAAAGAACACTTCAGGATCCAGAGAAAAATATATGTCTAAAAAGACAAAAATATTGCAACTTTCAAAACATAGCTCTCATGACTGAAAACTACAGCTCTTTAAAAGACCCAAACCCCCCAAATAAAGGACAGAAGTGAAGCACACTATCTTATTATGCAAGTAATAAGCACAAAAGTGAGATGTTACAGGCTACTTGAAAACATAATATGAATTAACAACAGCATTTTGGCCTATAAGCATTTTCATGTTGGAATAAAGTTACACTAGATCCATCTGACATGACCCTGTATTTCTGGCAAATACCCTCTGCAGAGGGATGAGAGGTTTTCTCTGAGATAATGTAAAATAAATATGTCCCTAGGTGAAGTATTAGCATCTAAACCAACCTAATTTTCCATTGAAGACAGTACCTGTGAAACTTAATGAGAAACTAGTGTTACATGCTCAGTACATGGAGTTTCAAATGCTTATAACTAAATCACATCAAAACCAATTTTCTCCAGAACACTCCAAAGCACTTCTCCTCAGTGTTGTTTTCCTGCCAAATTTAAACTTTCATCTCCCAGCTGTTTTGGCTGTAGAGTGATTATAAAAAAAAATGTCATGGTAATTGTTTACTGTCAAGAGTGCCTTTTCTCAGTTTTTACATGCTTGAAAAGCCTAATCTTTTTCTCTTTCAAACTTTAGAAAAAATGTAAAAAACTACAGGCAAAGTCAAACAAATTAAAAAAAAAAAAAGTCCAATACATATTGGCCAAAAGTAGAAGTTTGAAAATTTCAGCCTGAGTTGAAAGGTTCAAAAATTATTGAATACTGATGTCACCAGGTTAGAATACAAACCATTATTCAATTTGATACTCAGCTATTACTTCTATTGCTATTGATTATTTTACTACTGGAGGAATGCTGGATGGAATTCAATTGGCAGATGGTCACTAGACATTCCAGTTGGAATGAAAACAAAACCACTGGCTCCTCATTTTTTTTAACAAAGGGCAAGATAACCCAAAGAACTTAGAAAAAGCCCATTTATTTTGGGACACAGGCTTCAATTTCACTCAAAATAGTAGGAAAAATATATTCAAATTTAACGCTGAAAAAGGATTTACTTATTGGTGCAAGGTCCATGATTATTTTATGACTTTTCTGAGGATTAAAGGAAAACCATAATTTTAACATAAAATATGAAAGAAAACATGATGTTTCTGACTACATACTGAGGAAATGCTTTATCCAAGACTCATATTCAGAATGAAACCTCCAGTGAGGTACGAGCTTATTCAAATAACTTCGGCCCAGGTAACAGCTTTGAGGTATACATCGCTCTATATTCCATCTTATGTCCCTTTTTCTCTGGAGTCTGTTTTCCAGCATCAGTGATACGGAGCAGAAGATTTTCATGTTCATCCACCATTTCAAGGCAAACTCATGAAAAAGAGAATTTAGCCTTATCACACAGTTTCTAAACCTCTAAAAGCAGGTGCATTTATTTTTCTAACCTTTTCCTGTATGTAATGGAAAGCAACTTTTCTGCTATTATAATATAATCCACTTTTTGACCATTTGGACACATACTAACATTTCTGTGACACTGAAGACCTTTCCCCACTCCTTATTCCACAGCCCTTGTTCCCACACAGTCTTTCTTATTAATGCAAAACCTGGAAGGATCTTGGGGCTAAGCGTCTGCACTTGCTTTAATTTGAAGGTTATACTAATCTCCAGGAATACGCTGACATCATTCACTTCAGATATAACCCCTGCATAAGTATGATGGAATAAAGGTTTCTCATAAATACATGCTGAAAAGAGAAAACAAATTTGCAAACAATCTTGGGAAGAGGATGTTTTCTTGAGGTGTAGAGTTATAAAGAAGCATGTGAATGAACTGAAACATTGCATAATTAAATGATTCAAAGAATGGAGACCATGTCAACAAAGACTTTGTTTGTAAAATTAAATGCTATTTCAGTTAATGTTCATTTAACTAAGGTTATATGGAACCCGCCCCCCACTAAAGCTGTTACTCTTGTGGTTTATGATCTGTAGTATCATAGTGACACTGACCAGGAGTTCCAGACACAGAGTAACACCCCATTGTGCATTGTGTTGTGCAGACAGCGAAAGAAGATATATTTTAACACTGATAAATGGATGTTCCTGAAGAATGGAAAGTTACAGATTGATTAAAATATGCTTTTAGAAGAGGGGTGTTACACAGTTACCTCAGATAAGAACCCAGGAATTAGTGTATTCAAGCAAACCAAGAGTCTACTAGCTTATTTCTGAGAATGACACTACATGCTTTATAAAAGGATGTAAGAAACAAAAAAAAGCCCTCCAGACTTCATTAGGAAATTAATGGCTAGACATTTTTTCCCATACAGTCATATTATTTCCATATTTACTTCTTCTGACATCCTCTTTGATAGGCCTTAATTTCATTAGTTTACCGCTTAAGGAGGGGTATAGAATATTCTTACTCCGTATTTGAGCCTTAAGAGTCAAACAGCATCGAGTAATAAGTAGGAGTAGGAAATACAGGCTACAGCTTATTATATATATTATTTCATTTTTTAATAATGACACTTCAGAAAGGAATTGCGTTAGGGGTAGGGACAGGATAGACAGACACAGCTATGTTGTATTACTTCAGGTCACTTAATTTCTTTAGACCTAGATCTGTTGTCTTTGACACAATGCTCCATTGGGCAGTGTAGGAACATCTAAACCAACGAGGTAAAGGCCTTTAGCCACCTAGTCTTCTTTGAACTTCGAGGAGCAGCATGCCCAGATGTGATTTATGCCCCCCAAAATCTGCATCTTGGCCCTTTGAGAAACTGAGATTAAGGGTCTTATGCTTTCAAGTCATTCAGAGAGTCTTGAGAACATTGTCATTAGGGTCTAAGATAGTAAGTTTTTATAGTATGTTAAAATTAAGCACACTGCATTCTAAGTCTAGCAGATATGATGATGAGGGAGGACGTAGTAAATAAAATTTTTTAAAAAGACCGTTTTAAGTTCATTATGAATTTATAATGAGAGAAAGCATTGTATTCCATTTTTAGTGCTAGCAATATTTTTTTGATGCTGTGGAATATTACACAAAATGTGTTTTCAAGAATGGTTATTTAGACTTGATCTTCCTCACTGGCACTTCAGAAAGGACCAGCTTCCTGGCTGATGTTGATTAGCACAGAATATAGTTTGCTGTTTGATGAGGGATCATTATTGCAGCTTTACAGACTGTTTTTTCAGTCTGTTGCAAGCAACTATCGCCTGTCAAAAAACAAGATAGATGTAACATAGAAGGACACAGAATTAATTCCAACAGCTATGCAAATATACTTTGATAGGAAACAGTTTTCAGCTTCTTTTGTCTTGTTTTTCTCTTCTCTTTTTGTCTTTACTCCATGCTGCAGTGTTGGCTCATGGATTGCTGGATGCAAAATGAGACTGACATGTTGGACACATGGATATCAAGGATGTGGTTTCCCTAGCAACAGTAACCACATAAAAGGTCTCAGAACTTACTCATGGGACATTTCAGTTTTTCACATAAAACGAACACTGGTGGTGAATATGATTGATTCAATAGAAGTACAGTGAAAGTATCACAGAACTGTAATGTTATCAAGTATTAGACTCTTCTATTTTCTGAAACCAGATACCACACAAGAATATTGTCTTTATTTCACGGGGAAGAGAATCTTGAATCTGGGTACCTAGAGAACATAAGAGGCACTAAATCGAGCAGAATTTTGCTGCCTGGAAAAGTTTATAATTAATTACCGTTAGACTTAGCTAAAATGATAAATAGATGATCTGGGTAAGCAAGAAGTGAAACAGCATCGAAATCTACATGCAGTCAGACTGACTCAGAATAAAGCATAACACGAAAGCTGCATATATCCCAAAATATTGATCTTGAATTCTTTCAGGTTTTTTCAGCATTTAGCTTTACTTCATCCATAAATACAGAAAACAGGCTTGCTAAAGACAAAACTGTTGGTAGAAGACTCATGTAGTAGGTTACAGAGTAGGAGCACAATCATGGGCTGAGATCTGGCACCGTGAGCAAAATCCAGGAAAAAAAGGATATTTTAATTATGCCATGTAACACTGAATAAACCTCTAGAGGTCATTGCAGAAAAAAATAGGAGCACACTGCACAATGATGAGAGGATGTGCTGTAAGTATGTATATTTTTTCCTGGACTACCACTGTGCACCTTTGGTTATTTGCCTTGTCCTGTTTCCCATACTGTGCCTAATACAGTATATAGCTCAAGAAGATGCTGTGACTTCCAGGAAGTCTGAAGAGGGAAGTCAATAAAGAGCAGAATGCTTTCAACACATTCTTTGACCCTCAGTTTTGTTTTTGTGGCAGCAGAATGGGCTGAAGAGGAACATGACTAAAATGTTGCTCTTGTTCTGAACAGAAGGTTGAATTATCTTCATTTTGCATTCACTTAGATCAAGGAGGATGTTGCAGGCAGTGTGAGGATATAGGCCAGTGAAAACTACTTAAAACTGGAGATGCTAGGAGATGAATTTATACAAAGAGCATAAAGCTGTAGCTGCCAATTACTTGATGAACAAGAGTGTTTTAAATAGTAGTATATCTGCAAGGGTGGGAGAATCTTTTTTAGTAGAAAGGCTAAGTCTTGTAGCAATAGATGAGTGGTTCAAAACAAAGAAAAGCTCCTTGAACAATTGAGGAGTGAGAAGCAGAAGAAAGCTTTCTTCAAGACTAGAAAGTTTTGAACATCCTGTGGAGACGTATTTTTTCCACTGTTTTCCTCAAAAGGATTTGTTCTCAAGGCCAAGATATTCTGTTGCAGTTTAGTTATTCTCATCGTGTCTAGTTGAATGATTTAAGATATAACTGTGATACTTCTGGAGCAAATAATGCAAATAGTGATAATAACAGCTCTTACTTAACACTTCTCAAACAGTACTTTGTGAAAAGAGTCAGTCTCGTTATCTGTATTAACAGATGCTGGAAGGCATGGAAGAGGTGACTTGCCCAAGGAGAACTACAAGGCCATCTTCAAAGCAAGGAACAGAATTGAGGTCTCCAGAGCTTATCACTTCTTCTATATTCACTGGCAGCTGTGGCTCCTAATAAACCCAGGAAATACTAAATAATTCCATCCTGCCGGCCACCTCTTCTCCCACCATGTTTGCAGAGTTCTTGGATTCAAGCCATCCATAGTTTAGATCTACAGTTACAATTCTGCCAATTACAAACAGAATTTATATTCTAATTTGGGGCCAGCACCTACTTATTGTGTGTAACAATGTCTACTGCCTTATTCAGTGGATGCTAACCAACCTTTGCACTAATCAGTGGCAGGAAGGTCTTTGGGTGGCTGACTCCAGAAGATTTTAGAAGTGTCTAGAGATGTTATTTTTATAGCTCTGCAGTCTGTAAAAAGACAAAAAATGCCACCTATTTCTGCCTTGGTAATCACAACAATACCCCTAGTAAAAATCAGGAGTTTAACACCCCTAATATAAAAGGGCCAGGACACACCTGTAGGAAAATAGGGATTTTACTAGTTTTTATCTATGCTCTTCCTATTCTGTGAGAAGACTTTTGCTTCTTATAACAAGTCAAAATCTGCTAAAAGGTTTTTCATTGAAGGCTGAAAATTTGCTCCTTTCAGAGTCACATTCTGCGTGTTTCCAGATGGTACAACCACAAAAGCACTGACCAGTCCAAAAGCGTACTGCTGGCCAGCAGTGGTATTTTAGCTG